>CM053501.1:62470168-62790448 GCA_028627145.1 Eidolon dupreanum | reverse complement strand
GCCATGGCTAGGTTGTTGGGAAAGGAGACTGGGCCTGTGGCAATTGTGATGAGTATGCCTTGAGCTTCCTTCCAAGCACAACTGGAGACAGACCTGTAGCTGGCCTGGAGTGTTTGTGGCCAAGCAAGTTTGTATTAAATCATTTATTTTCCTCCTCTTTTATCTCTCTCAGGTTTCTTTACACCCTCTCTAAAATTCAGACATCTAAACAGTCCCAGGAAGGGGAGAAGGACATGGTGGCCAGTGTTCATGGCCTTTAGGCAACCTTCCCTCTCATGCTCTCTGTGGTCTGATACTGTTTACAAAGATGTACTGTGGTAGGAAGGCCTCCTGTTTAAAGAACTAAGTGGTAGCCCCTTTGGAGATCAGAATTGTCTTAAATATGAAAATATTAAGTTCTGACACCTCTAAGGAAATGGATGCTCAATTTTGAGTATTTACAAACTAAAAATATAACCATTTCTTTGAGTTAAAACCCTTTATTATGGTCTCATTATTTGTAATAATTTTAATAACAATGAAAACTACAGTAGTGCCATGTTTTCTATCTGGCAAAGATAAATAACATGAAGTTTTCAGGATTTGTAGCTGCCTTGCTTTGCCTATAGATTGTAAAGGGGTGGGAAAGCCAAAAGTGGTGTGTCCCCAAATTTCCCACAATTTTGAAAATAAAGGAGAAGCAATTCTCTTTTTGTCTAATCAACGAAGATAAGTTTATACTTAACTTTTTTCTGGATCCCTAAGTCATTTGTTTAGCTCTGGAAGTTTGCTGACGAAGAGCTATAATAAAGCTTCTGGGCAGTTTTTTCTACCAGAGTATTAAAGTAATCCAGGTATTTGAAAGCATGAAATGGAATGACTTCACGTGGTTCAGATGGATACTAAGGTCATGGCTGCAGTTATCAGGCCCTAGCGTATGTCCATCATGTATACATTCAGACTAAATGACAGAGCTCAGCTAAAATCCAGAAGTCCACAGACACCAGATTTAGCTTCCCATTAAGGAATTGCTTACAAGAAACTGGACAGGATAAAGCAAAGATTAAGGGACAGAGAGAAAACTTGAATTACATTACTGCAACACTCTGTAAAATCAGAATTCAACTTCTGTTCAGCTTCTCTTTCAAGCTTAAAACGCCATAAGTTTCTTACTGAGAGGCATGAGCAATTGCATGAATATTATATTTTCTGACAATTTCCAGCACAAGTCCATCCAAGGTTATGTGACAAGGCTGCATGATAAGGTCATATGTGTTTGGGTATTTTATTCATGTGTGTAATGTTGTCACTTTGCAAGACTAGAAACCCCCTGAATAACCATAGAAAAGGATAATTCAGCATTTGGCAGGTCAAGTAAAATGCCTTCCATTATTCTCTACCTCTACCTCATTCTTTCTCCTACACTTTAGTTCACTAAGTTTTAGAGCCTGAAATCATTGTTGGTGAATGATGCTGACCGCTCTGAAAATTTGGGGCTGAAAACTAGACCCTCGTCATCACCACCTACGTTGTCACTGAGACAGGGTAACCCATGGTTACTGAGCTCAGATCAGTTAAGGGGCAGAGAGCCTTCTCTCCTTGCTGCTTTATAAAAGAGACCCAGCTAAGGGACCCTACCAAATTCCAACTCTCAGCTTGGGCGAAGGTGTGGAAGCAAAGCCTGAGACCTTGGGAGCAGAACACAATAGCTGCAGAGGCAAGGCCAGCATGTCTCCTTCCTTCAAACTTCAATGTCACTTCATTCTGATCTTTCTGGTGGCTCTAAGAGGGGAAAGCCGTTACCTAGAGGTGAGCGATCCCCGAACTGACCCATCACACCGTCCGGTGCCTGAGTGTTCAGCCTTGGAGATGGGCAAACTGCCTGGGTTCTTGCCTTTGTTGGGGTTAGCTCTTCCCTGTCTTTTGCGCTGTTATTTCCCTTGCTTTCCTCCAAGACTGGCCTTCCTCCCTGCCTCTTCCTCCTTAGCTCCGGCTGCTGAGGATGCCCTGGTCTGACGGAAATGATCCCATCACTTTATTCTCTTTGCTGTGGGGCAGAGAGAGTAACCTGCTCCTGGTCCCCTTTCCCACCCTTGAACTTTTCTTGACTGGCCCATTTTCCTTGCCAGCTGCAGCAAGCCGCGGACCACGACCCTTTCCAGTTCTTCAGCGCCAACCTGAAGCGGGAGCTGGCGGAGGAGCAGCTCTACCGCCGCGCTCTGCGTGAGTTGGGGCTGCGGGGCTGGGTCCGCCGGCAGCGGCAGCCGGGAAGTGGGGAGGTTGGGGCTTTGAGCTGAGGGCAGGAAGCTCCAGGGCATCGCCTGGAAGGGGCTGGCTAAGATTCTCATCGTTAAAGGTCTGTCCTGAGGAGGCACACTAGGGCGAGATGGAGTGATGCGCCCTGGAACGCTGGAGCCTCACAGCCGATGCTGGGAGTTGGGCGCAGGGCGATGCAGACCCGGGAATGGGGAGAGCGGAAAGGGGTGCCCAGGGCAGGCATCGCCGTGGCGGCAGCCTGAGACCCCGTCCCCGCTGTCCTTCCCCAGGGTGCCTGGACATGCTGAGCGTCCAGGGCCAGTTCACCTTCACCGCCGACCGGCCGCAGCTGCACTGCGCTGCCTTCTTCATTAGCGAGCCTGAGGAGTTCATCACCATCCACTATGACCTGGTCTCCATTGACTGTCAGGGCGGGGACTTCCTGAAGGTGAGGCGTCCCACTGAGCAGCCCCAGCCCTGGGGCATGGGAGGAGGAGTGGGCCGGGGTGCTGCGGCCAGCGGGGCTGCCGAGCTTGGGGAGCTGGTGACAATTAGATGCTCCACTGGTGCTGGAGTGAGTGGCGCCCTCCAGAATCCCCATGCGACGGGAACCTCCCCCCAACCTCAAGATCCAGCCTCAACCCCGAAGGACCAGTGCTTCAGATGTTGCAGTGGTTTGAAATCCCCTCTGTGCACTCTTGAGGATGGATCCTTCTAAAAACGAAATAGCGTGGTTGAACGCTGGGGCAGATAAATGATACAAACTAGCGCTAGTGCTTGGGTCCACGAAGCAGGAGGATGCTGGTTAGAAGGCCAGCCCAGAAGCCGGCAGATGCTGGTTAGAAGGCCAGCTTCACACGTCTGCGGTCTGAGCCCACCTTGCCCCTGCTGGTGCCTCTCTGTGAGGAGCTGTTGCAGGCTCGCAGACGCTGTTTTCAATGCCTAGGTGATGCGATTTTGAAGCAGAAGGGCACAGGCTGCTGGGAGGGTTACTGAGAGGGAATCTAGTCTGAGGCAGATGGGATAGGAGGACAAGGCCTGCAGTCTCATAACGTTCGCTCTCCCGGTCATTCTCCATAAGTCTAACAGGTCGGCTGGAGATGGCTGGAGTTCTGCAGTCCAATTAAAAAGATCATGATGAAAACCTTCAAAGTAGAATATTTTGGAACCCGTCCAACGTGTTAAACGAGGACTGGTCTGGTAAAGTAATTTGTAGCTGGCGATTTTGCTAATGCGAACTAGGCTGGACTCATTAAATTGGTGACCTGTGGTGATTTTAAGAGTAATGTCAATAGACTCTGACCTTTTATCCAACTGCAAACTTTAACAAGTGAAGCCAAAAAGCCCTCGGCAAGCATACCAGCCATTGTTGCCTAAGTGTGGCAGTAGTTCTTGATATTTTAATGTGATAAGAATTTAAAAAATGAAAGAAAAAGGGGGGGCATATATAACCATTGGCAAGTAGGTAAAGTTGATGTTCTGTTTTTTTCTTTTGTCTGTTTTTGAGACATTTTGTTCATATTTCAATGAGGAGAAGAAAGAGAGGAACTGAAACCCAAATATTTTTCTGTGGAATTTTTCCGAAGGTGGTATATGTGAAAAATATGACCAAAATAAAAATAGATATTGTCTGTAGTTTCATTTACCAAGGTGGCTGAAATTATAAAATAAAGTTTACTTACTTTGGAAACTTTAAGGTTTATTTAAAAAAAAAAACAATAATTAATTAATAATATTATTTGCAAACCACCCTCATGGTCAAAATATATACAAATGGAAAGCAAATAGGCTGTCAGTTTCTCACTTATGACTGAAGGCTCATTGCTGGGTAACTTTCTCCGCTTTTCAACACACCTGTGACTTCAGTTGATGGAAGCAATCATCTATGTCTGTGTTTTTTGTTGGAAGGTATTTGATGGTTGGATTCTCAAGGGGGAGAAGTTCCCCAGTTCCCAGGATCATCCTATCCCCACAACTGAGAGGTACATAGATTTTTGTGAGAGTGGTCTTAGCAGAAGGAGCATCAGATCCTCCCAGAATGTGGCCATGATCTTCTTCAGGGTCCACGAACCAGGAAATGGATTCACATTAACTGTAACGACAGATCCCAACCTCTTTCGTGAGTAGGCTCCCTGTCTTCTTAGGCCAAAGGCAGGATTCATGTGTTGGGGGTTGGGGGAAGGAGGGGTCTGTCAAAACTGCTTTTCAAAGATAGTACTATTGCACAGACTTAAGAAATTTGAGTTACGAAATGATATGAATGGAAATTTTTTTGTAATTAGAAATGACCTAAAGGATATTTCTATTTTTTATTATTATAAAAATCGAATCACAGCTTTTAATTTATTTCCCAGGCTAGGTAGGATACTAATTTATGGTGAATAGAATTCTAAGTTTTGTTCAAACTTTTGGTCTGATCTCCTAAGGCACTACAATGCACTCATTCTGTGGCAAACTTTAATCTCTCCAAGTCATTCCACTGATCTGTGATAAGCTTGAGGGAGCAGATATGAAGTTGTAGTCTTAGAGGTATTCAGGCAAAGGCTGAAACATTGCATATCCGGTATGCAGTAGACAGATTTTATGCCCTGGGCAGAGGGTTGGACTGACCAGAGGACCTCAATGTCATCTGATTCTGAGCCCCCCAACTCTAATTTAATTCATTTCTGATGGGTACACACAGAGATGCTAAAAAGCTGAACAACCCAGGCCTAAAACACATTATCTTAATCAAAATGAGTTCATTCACACAGTGTAAATATATATATATATATATATATATATATATATATATATATATATGCCTTACTGTTAAAGTATACAGCTGAAACTTATTATATTTCATTAACTAATGTCAACATAAAAAACAAAATAATAAATAAGTAATTAATTTAAAGAATGAGTTCATTCAAAGCTTATTTTTTTCCACATTAAAAGAAAACAATTTTTTAATCAGAAAAACATAGCATTCATTTTTGGTTGCATACAATAGTGTTAATATTAACATTTCCTGTGATCAAAGAATGGGGACTTGTCTGCCAAAGAATAATTTACTTACTGATCTTTAATTTTTGAAAGAAGCCTCCCCCTCTCCCCTGCCAAAAAAGGCTGATTCTGAGGACTGGAGCAGAATAATTCTGGAGTACTGAATGAAATGTTTTTCCCATATTTTGTTTGGTTATAAATTAGAAACCTTCTGGAATCATCAAAGAATTTTAGTTCTTTTTGAAATTAAGTGTTCTTAAAATTATAGGAAGGAGACAAGAGGTAATTCTGACCTAATCTGATTAATCAGAAACTTTTCTTCCATAATTGTCAAAAAAAGGTACAAACTCTGTTGCTACTAGTTTCATAGTTAGAAGAATAAATTTAAGTCTAGACTTCAGACACAAGACAAAAATTTCAAAAATTTTTGGGAGTAAATTAAACATTAAAATTTATCTTTTAATTGACTTACCACTTAATACTCAACAAATATTTATTAGATGTAAGCCTGCTTTCTATTTTTTCTCAGACTATTTTGTGACTTTTATCATTTATTTACTTTGTTGTTTAAAAAGTGACATTATAGCTCTATAAATTATGAATGAAGGCTTCAGATAGACAGTGTTTGAGTTCTGGCCTCTTTAAAGCCCGGATTTTAGGGTTTAAAAAGTTTAAAACTTCTTTAAACCCTTTAAAGCCTTGATTCTTCCAGACTCCCAGCTTAAACTTGGACCCTAGTTTACTGAAGTGCTCCTAGAACTTCCTGCAGCTCGTATAGTTTGGTTGATTATTAATTAATGTCTGTGATTGTTATAAACAAGGCAGCCCCTTGAGATTAAGATTAGAAGACCCTTGCAGCCAAAGGCATTCTGACAATGTCCATACATCACTGGTGATTTTTATTCCCCAAGTCCTTCCAGTCTCCAGGTTGCCTTTGTGATATGTACTGTCTTCAGGGCCATAGGCCCTAGACCATAAATAGGAGCCTAAAATAAGGATAGGGTAAATTTCTATAAAAACTCAGCATATCAAGTACTGAAAAATGTGATTTTGTTTTTCTATAAAGCCTGCAATGTTATTTCCCAGACTCCAAATGGAAGGTTCACCCTGGTAGTTCCACATCAGCATCGAAATTGCAGCTTCTCCATAATTTATCCTGTGGCAATCAAAATATCTGATCTCACTCTAGGACACTTCAATGGCCTACAGTTAAAGGTGAGTTCCTTACTTGCTTCCAAAACATTTACTAGGGTCACAGCTTTATCAGAGCAGAAGTAATTATACAGGATAAACATGGATATTAGTAAATTGGAGGAGTATGTGCTTCTGTTTGACTATTAAGTCTCAAATGTGTGTGCCTTTGCTGCTTTGGCTAAATCTCTCTTCTATTTCTGTTATGCTGCAAGTTGCATACTCAGGTGTCCCTTGTACCGATTTGAATAGTTTTCTTGAGAAGTAGGAAATGTTTTCAGTTGGTAAACTTGTGGCATATAATTACAATTGAACTCTCTTGTACTTGCCTCATTTAAAAAAATTCTCTCCTAGCAGAACTTAGTGTGAGTCATCTACACAGCTGTTTTTCTGATTATTGGAATTTTCTTTTGATGTAAAGAAAGTATCTCATTGACTGTGTTATGAAAAAATGCCAAATGTGGCATAAAATGTGAAATTGAATTTTTATATTGCAAAATACAGTAAAGTTTTTTTGCATTACATTTAATTCAGTACATTTTGCAACAAATTATTAGCTGAGAGTCTCCATCAACTTGTTTTCCCATGAAATTCTGTATGGATTTTAAAATTAATGCTGAGTTTGATCACATTTACTTGCACTGGTAAGCTTCTTTCCTCTGAGTCATCCTCATTTCCTTTTACTTTCTCATATGCCTAGGTTAAGATAGCACATGTATTTTCTGGCATCAAAGACAGTCATAGTTCCTAATCAGACAGTTTTCAGGGAAAACCAAATAAATAGGAGTATGTCTAATTTCCTTTAACTCCTAAATTCAGTGCTATTTTTTTTTTTTTTTAGTTGGACCTGAGTGGAAGAATAATTCTTTGATAAAGACCAGGATAAGTGGGGGTCTCTGGCATAGCTTTATTAGCTTGAGATTGTTTGTATGTCCTTCCCGTATAGTATAGAAGATGGCATGTATGGTAGAAGATTAGGGGATCTACACTTTAGTTATTGTTGGCTATGAGGAGTAATCTTAGTGTTTCCCCTTTAAAAAATTTAAAGTCTGAAAAAAAAATTGAAATCTGCAGTGTTCTTCTAGGCATCTATTCCTGTACAAAATATTTTTTGAGTGCTTACCATGTGCAAGGCACTATTATAGATGCTCGGAATTAGCAATGAACAAAACAGATCCTGCTCATGTGGACCTTGCATTCTAATGGGATGAAATAGCAAAAATGTAATGTACTTCAACTAGTGGTGAGTGCCTTACAGAAAATGAAGTGGAGTGGTGTGATAGTGACTGGGACAAGGGAGCAAAAGTAAGAGTGGGGAGCTCCTTGAGATAAGGTGATCAGGAAAGAAATGTCCTGAGAAGGAGACATTTAAAGTGAGACTTGAGTGATAGATAAGAGGGAAGCAACAGCCTCAGGAAGAGCCGAGAACAGAGAGAACAGTAGTGCAGAGGCTCAGAGGCAGGAATGGACTTGCTGGGTTCCATAAATAGAAAGAAGGAAAAGTAGAAGGGGAGTAGTGATATGAGAGAACATCAGGGAGATGGGCAGGGCCAGGGTGTGGAGAGCTCAACAGGTCTTATTAAGGAGTTTGAGTTTATTCTAAGTGCAGTGGGAAACCACTGAAGGGCTTCAGGCAGGAAAGTGACATAACCCATTTGCTTATGCTCAGGTGGGATGAAGGTAATTAGGAATTGCTGATGTCATAACAAAATCAACTAACAAAATCAAAGAGGGGAGAAATAGGTTTACCCAAAGGCCATTCTGGCTTCCATGTGATAAATGGACTGTAGGGCCTAAGTTGTGTAAAGAGTGCACCTGGGGGGCCATTGTCATAGTCTAGATAAGATACAATAGTGGCTTAGTCTAGGGAGGTACAACCTCAACAAAGACATCTAAGGAATCACCGTTGAGCTGAACCCCAGAGAGGTTCCTATACAATTCTGTTTCTGCCATTGGTTATAAGAATAGCTGAGAGGTTTGGGAAAAAGAGAGAAAAGTCATTGAACACCAAGAAATAGGTCTATTCAACTTCCTTGTTTCTTTGTTTTGTTCTCCTCATTTTGGCTTCTGCTTCTTCCTGTCTCCTTTATTCCCCATTTCTCTATCCTGAGCCTGCCTTTTCCCCTTCACCACTTCCTTCTGAAATTTAGAACTTATAGAACCAAGCGGAAAATTTAGTCCTTAGAGGTGCTCCCCCTGGACATTCTCTACTCGCAAAAAAGACAATTAAGTTTTTTTTTCTTCACCCTAAATGGCTTATTCAACTCTTCATACAAGAACATAAGCCCTGTACACCGTGGGGCTAATTAACCCTCTACTTCATCATTTGATGAAATTATGCACAAAGCATATAGCATAGAACCAAACTCATTAGGTGCTTTAAAAATGTGTCCCCACCTGCTCACTTTCATTAGCTAGTTACTGTTATAATATTTTCTAAATTATTGTTTAGTTCTAGTTGCATTTCAATGTCTTCTAAATGTTTGCGTGTGTGTTTGTTTATTTAACATTCTCTATTTTAGATATGGGTCCTTATGTACCAAGGTCTATCTGGTTAACTTCTGAGCACCTTACCACACTCCACTAGGTCTCTATGACTTAATAAAGAAGAAGACCACAGAGAAAAACAGCTATGTCATTTGTGGGGGACAGTACAAAATAAAAATGTGGGAACACTTATTTAAAAATTATTAAGAATTTTAAGACTAGGCCCTTGTAAGTATGGGCCCTGTGTGGCAGCACAGGTGGCATGCACATGAGGCCAGCCTTGATTATAGGAGATGGGTGTCCCAAAGGGCAACATTTGGGACTAAGATGGGTTTCTTTGTTTGTGTGGGAAAGTGAAATATAGCAATTGCTGTGGATGAGACAGTGTAGAAAGGATGAAGAGCAGCAGAAAAAGGTGGTTACAATGAATCATATAAAGTTTTAGACTAGATTCTTGTTTTGAGTAGTTTGAAATAAATTTTAGAAAGATAAACACAGTGATAACTCTAGCTAACTTGAGCCCCAAAATAGGGTTCTCTTCTTTCTTTGATATTCTTATAAGTAATCTAAATCCTTATCAGCAGAAATTATAAGGATTGTCTCAATAGCAGAAAAATTTCTTTATAAAGAAGAGGAAAAGACGTGAGTTGAAGGAAAAACTGATGTAAAAGCCCTATTCATAAAAACTCTAACTGCATGTATTAAGAAATTCGAATAATTTTGTATGTATGTCCAAATGATTTAAAAAGCAAAGCATTTTCAGATTCAATTTTTATATATCTTATATGGAGTTTACAGATTCCCATCTTATCATTCCAGTCCTGGAGGTTATAAAGAAATGAAACACATTTTAAAAATGATTACTCAATTGATTTAGAAAAACACTTTTTATTATTTTTTTTCTTTTAAATGTCTTTTAATTTCCAAAGTCCTAGATCCTGAATTAAGTGGCACTGCCAGGAAGTCTAAGCCTAGTTGATGAATTTACCAGCTTGCCATTTGTCAAATGGTTTCTCTTCTATAATTGGTTTACATATCTTTCCCTGTTGCTTGATTCTCTTAGAAACCCTCAGCAGGTTGTGGGGGAAAAGGAGACTTTGTGGAGCTGCTGGGAGGAACTGGATTGGACCCTTCCAAGATGATGACTTTAGCTGATCTTTGCTATCCCTTTCATGGCCCTGGTGAGATGTCTCTTTGATTATTATTTATGTGTCTATCAAGATTATTTCCTTAAGTAAAACATCTTAATTTTTTTGTACATGGGAAGGCAACTTCCACCAAAAAAATTAAAAAAACAAAAACAAACAAACAAAAAAAAACCCTTCAATTTTACACATTGCACCAGTGTGAGGATCTTACATTTGAGCCTATGTATAGTATCTAGAATGCATTACTGACATTGGGAGGGAAACCTATGAAGTAACAAGGATACATGTTTAAGGTTGGCTGTAAGTAAAACTATGAAAATGACAAAGTTTTTTTGTTGTGTGCTCTTTCCACCTTCTTGAAGGTCCCTGCTTTCATCTGCTAGATACTAAAGGGTTTGTTTACTTAAACTATGGTTCACATAGGAGATATATCATCAATTAATAATGGTATAATAATGAAGTACCATCTAAACTTTTCCATAGATACATATGTGTGTATGTAATACTTAGTAAATAAATTCAAAAGTGACATGCTTTATTAAAAATTCTCAGAACTGCTGAATGTCCCCATCTTTTAGCAGCAAAATCAGCCTCTGAAAGACTGCTGTGGGATCCAAGGAGGGGGTGAGAATCTCTGACCTCATGACCAAATTAATTAACAAAGTCCAAGGGAGAAGCAGAAGATTGCATTTAACATTTCTATAAGCACCACTCCCATATCTGTAGTTTAGATGCAGGAATCAGAGATTAAATAGACAAAATTAAAACAGGAGAGGTAGTAAACAGTCTTTAATCGCATGGTGAATTTTTATCATAGCCCCCTACCTCTCTTGTATACACAGATCATTAACCAACTAGGTAATGAAGCTGCAAATCAGACACCCTTTTAATTAGAATAGAATTAATATGCACAGGTAAACATTAAAGCTTGATATGTATTCCACCATTCCTCAGATACACCTGTATAAAAGAACTTCAGATGAGATTTAAGGCAGGACTGGGCCCATGGCAAGATTTATAATCAAGGTAAAGGCAGGAGGTTTCTAAAAACTCACTTTGTTGAAAACTCAGGAAATATTTTATGATAATTTACATTTGAGATGTCAATGCATGTGGCTTCTCTTGCCTTTTGCCTGTGTTCTCTGAGGCACTGGATCCTTTTGTGCCAATAGGCACGTGTGAGGAGATGCATTTGAGCTGGGTGAAAAGATTACATTAAGGACTAAAGAACACTCATGTTTTAAAATTTAGATAATTGAAGCCAGAATAATTTTGATGCTTGAATTGTATGGCTCGAATTAGGTAAAAAGGTAAGACTAACTGCAAAAAACCCACTTTTGCCTCAATTATCTAGGTAATTGAAACGAGTCTTAAGATAATTTGAAGGCTTGAATTCTATACTCATTGGTTAATTTTAGACTTTACTTTTTTTTTTTGTTTATTCATCATGTTTCCAAGAGTCTCTTTTAAGTTGTTCATATAATGAAGAACTACTAGAGACTCTGACCTTTGAACTGAATTTTATTAGGAATTATGTCAAAGAATAAATAATACATATATTAACTAAAGGAAATAGGGCATGTTATACAGATTAAAGTTCAGAGTAAGCTCAGAAAGAAGATGACCTTCCAAATCATTTGAGAAAAACTAAATTTGGATCTTCTTGTAGAAGCATAACCCAGACTCCCTGATGCCTATGTTAAGATAATTATAGAGTTTATATTTATTATGTTTCCAAACTGACTTTTACCTCAATACATAAATCTCTCTGACTGTTTTACTTTATTTAAACCCAGGCACATGTTTGTAAAGTATCAGCTATATAACAATGCTAGTGTTTCTCAGAATTAAGGCCTTATGAAGACAAAGAGAGGAGAAAATTGAGAAAATTAAAATAGCAGAAAGGATTATTATAGAGCAGATAAATCTTGCCTCAGGAAACAGCTTGAGGTCTAAAAGAATAAAATAAAAATAGTTTTTAATAAAAATAATATGAGTTCACTATATACCTGCTTAGGCACATCTGCACTAGAAGATACATAAATGTTGCCAGATGCTTATAAGAATAATGAATAAACCATGCAAATGATTTTTTTGTATATATGTAAGACAGAATTATTATATATATTATTACACATGATATTATATGTAGATTATACATTATATATAATATATTATAGCTCGGAAAATAATAAACAGGTGATTTTTTTTTGTCTACATAAATATCTAGCAGGACACTCTATCCTCTAATATTGCCCACTAAATGACACTTCCACCCCTATATATTATGACAGCCAAAAATTTCTGCAAATTTCTAGCCTGTCCCTAGGGGCCAGTACTGCCCCCTACTGAGAAATTTGAGCTAGAACAAAGATGTGGACAGACAGCTGCCTTTACCTCCAAAGCCTTGCATGTAGAATATGAAAAGTGCAAGGACACATCTTCTTGATTGTATGCAGCCAGATTTATTTGGCTAACAGTGTTCTTGCATATGAGGAGAAAGGCTGAGTTCAATTTCATAATTCTACAATTAATTATATATTACAATAAAAATGAGAACAAAAATGTTTCACCTGATGGCAGACGCATGGTTTGAGTCTGTGAGAGGAAGACACATCCCCCCACTTTCTTTGTGTTTAAATCATCTTGTCTACAGAAATGGTTTGACTGTGTCGTTTCTAACCTGCTGGGAAACTTTTCCACTTTTTCCATGAATTATAGCCCAAATGAAAATTGGCTGTGACAACACAGTGGTGCGCATGGTCTCCAGCGGAAAACACATAAATCAGGTGACTTTTGAGTACCGTCAGTTGGAACCATACGAACTGGAAAATCCAAATGGAAACAGTATCCCGGAGTTCTGTTTGTCTACTCTTTGAATAACCAATCCAATGAGTTTTTAATGAATATTATACATGATTTTGATGACCAACTAGTTAAAATCCTTTCATACCGATCAGTGTGCACAGCCTAGAGCCCACATCTCCTCCTACCCCTGTCTGTCTCTCTCTCACACACACACACACACACACACACGTGCGCATTAGTTTTTATCTTGCTTTTTTTCCATTTGTAATACATAAATGACCACATAGCAGAAAATAAGCCTTACTTTGGTAGAAAACCAGTTTTCTGTAATCCTTTGCTATGCTACAGTACTGAACTGGTAAGAAAAGTGTAAAGCAATGTGCAATTAAAAAATATATTTCAAGGGAAAATACTACAAAAAAAATAAAATGGTGGCATTCCTATCAGTTTTATAACAGAAAATGATTAAACAATTTGATGCCTGTGTATACCAAAATAGTTACATCTGTTTATTTATTTTCTGCTTATTATTCTGTTTACAGTAGGTAATAATTGTAGCTATTACTTATTGATTTGCAACAACTTGTTTTTAGCAAAACTCTGTAACATGTAAAAGATTTTCCATCTGTAAATACAAATGTTAATAAATATATTCAGAATGTTAGTACCTTGATTACTGTGCTTTGTTTTCTGAGTAGTCACCTTCCTTATTACCATCAGAAAATAACATTCTCATGTGGTGCTGAACCAAATGCTGAACAAAATAATTTTTGACTTCTTAGAGCTAATAGAGCCTGGCCAGTGAAGTGGAACTGTCTAGAGCAGAAGGCAGAGCATAGTGCTTGTACAAACAACTCTAACCGATGGCCCCTGACAGGGAAGCAGGTTACAGGGGTCCCTTCTCCACCATCCCCCAAGAAAACTGAGAATATGTGTCTTTTCAACAAGGACAGCAAGGGCCTTACAACTGTCATTGACAATTTGCAGGATTCCAAGTACTTCTTTGGTACTGAAGGCAGTTAGTTTATTGTTAACTGAGCCTTGTCCACATTTGTCCTGAGTTAACCATGTGGGGGCCAAAAATGAGGTCCTGAGCAACAGAGGGGATACTCCTAAGTGATAACCTCTTTACTGTGGATTAATGGATGGAAGCTACAAACAATGCCATAATTAATGGCCTTATTATTTAATATAAAGTTCATCTTATAATGGAATGTACTGGAATCCCATACATGGAGCTTGTTAACAAAACCTGATAACGAGGCAGAAAAAAATATTGATTGAAAAAGCTAAAAATATCCAGAATTTCGTACAAATTTTGGCCCAGTAGATATTTTATAATGAATGAATTCTTTAACAAATGAATGAATGGATATATTCATAACTGGATGGATATATAATTCCTGTTTAGTTATGTAAATGTCGAATTCTTTATTTAAAAAAAAAATCCTATGAAGTTGAGCCCTTTTATCTTTTTCACAGTCTTTCTAGCAACCTAAGAATCAATGCAGCCACTTATATCACTGTCAGAGGTTCCTGGCTTTTAACCCTCATGATCCCTTTATGCTGAGTAGAGAAAATGGTCTGAGGTAAGGAGGCAAGTATTTTCCTGTGGAAGTTAGAACAACCTGCTTTTATTCCTAAGGGACATTTTGCAAACTACTTAGCCTTCCTGTTCTAAAATGCGTGGGACTGTGGTCCCTATGTTTTCTTCTAACCTTGACATTCCAAGATCATTCGTGACATATTTTATTTCAAAGCTTGTTATTGCCTAATCGTATAAATTCTTTGAGAGGGTGGCCACTCCAAAAAACTGTCTGTGACTTATTTTTTGGAGATCCATGACTTGGTCTTCATTCCAAAAGGAAGGGGCAGCTTTCTGGAAAAAGAATGGTAGGTGAGATCTCTGGGGGAGAGTTAAAGGATGTGTCTTCAGTGGCACCTCTATTAATTGAGTAAAATGTTATATAAAAATTTGGGCAAATTTGACTTTCTAAGAAAGGCAGTATCCATAGTGGTTGAAGTGATTGACTCTGGAGCCAGAACTTTTTGAACTTCAGCTCTGCCACTTACTTGAGCAGGTGCTGATAAGTGTCTGTTGCTTGTTTTTAATCTGAAAAATTGAGGTAATAAAGGCACATCCTTTAAATAAAGATTTTTCAAGTTTAAATGGTTAAATATATTTAAAGCCCAAGAAACATGTCCTGCACATACCAGCTGTTATTTTTATTCTTCTTTCTTTCTTTTTTATTATTTCTTACTTCTAAGCAAATTTGCCACTCCAAGCC
Source organism: Eidolon dupreanum (assembly GCA_028627145.1). NCBI lineage: Eukaryota > Metazoa > Chordata > Mammalia > Chiroptera > Pteropodidae > Eidolon > Eidolon dupreanum. The sequence continues at coordinate 62,775,306 of CM053501.1, read as the reverse complement.
TTCCACACTCTTAGTAGGGCATCTCCTCTGTGCTCTGATGGTTTGTACTGATTTGATTGTCCTGTTTCATCCTGGGACATTTGTAAGGAAGCTAGGGTTAGTTAGGGTTATTGTCTGTGACTGAGAAGCAGAGTAAGGTTACTGGGAATATTTGAGAGTGGATCATGTTAGGCCTTATCAGGTTCTCATGTGCCTCTCCTCACAGCTGACCCTTATCTGTAGGCTCTGCGCTACTCCAGGATTAATTCTGGCCTTGGACAGGAGGAATTTGAACAGCTCTCGTCCAACATTCTGGTCATAAAGAAGTCACCACGCAAATAGTCTGTCTTGACTCTCTATTCTCTACCCTCCATAATCTTCCTACCTCTTGATTATCTTACCTTAGCTCTTGCCTGACCCTATTCTTATCCTCCACACCTAACCCTACATTTTCCTAAACACTAATTAGCTTACTTGGCTCTACTGCTAATCACTGAATTCCCAGATTCTTCTTGCCTTCATGCCTAAAAGTCTGAACACTCTTGCTCATAGGTTTTAGGTCACCATGTTCCTCCCACTCTCCGGATACCTTTCTGCCTCCTATGAGCCTGCTCCGTCTAGCCTATTGTCTATGGAATACATTGGTCTGCTTATGACATTGGACTTTCTCTCAGTATCTAAAATAGCATGTCTTCTTCACCCCCAACCTCTTCTTGGTACTGTTGCTTATTTAAGAGGATAGGGCAGAAATGCTGTGTGTTCACCAAAAGCCATTTCTTCTACCTCCTGAGAATGTAGTGAGACTACATGTTTCAACCTTTTTTACAGTTAGCGTTGATCATGTGACTGAATTTTGATTGAAGGAATGTGGCTAGAAATGATATCCAACCCTCATGTAATCCTCCATGCTTTCTCTTTCTTCTCTTATCTACTGGGAAGATATTGATGTTCTAACAGAGGACTTCTAGGCAAAAAGACAGAGCAGCCTAGATCTCTGAATGAATACATTGAAGGCTGCCTTTTGATTAGGAATTAAACTTTGTGTGAATAAGAAGCAATCTTTTGTTAAGCTACTGAAATGATGATGATGATGATGATGATGATGATGATGATGATGGTATAACATCGTCCATACAATGGGACAATGTTAACAATTTGATATCTAAATCAAATTCTCAGCTATTGTCTAATTTCCCTGACTGGTTTGCAGCAACTATCCATAGAGGTCCAATCTGATTGTTTTCCAGAGAAAAATACCTATAATGCATATCTTTGAACTCATGAATACCAGGCTTTGACTGATATCATTGTATCCAACTTTCCCATGTTCCTTTAAGAATCTTCTAAGAATAGCAATTTTTAGATTAGACTCCTTTGAAAATCTGACAAACTATAGATCATCTCTCCACCCCTAAAAGCCCTTATATACAAGAACACCCTAAATTTTCTGAAAATTCATAAATCCCTAAAACCCACCCAAGATTTCAGGATAAGAATCCCTGCCCTAGGAGTAAATAATGAATAAAAGTAAGTTTCATACTAGTCTTCTCAAACTGGGCGGCCGTCCCTTCAGTATTAGTTTAAAACATTCACTGGTTAATTTGGGTGCAAAATAAATCCATAATAGCAACTCAATGTTTATACTTTTATATTTTACTATTTAATTTTGATTTTAACTATGTGGTTTTTTTTTCTGACCTACTATGTAGTTTTTCCTCAGGGAGGAAACACATTTGACACAGGACAAATTGGGTGGGAAAAGATTCTTCCAGATCTCTCCCAACTTTGAAATTTTCTTTTTTGCTATTTTAATAGGGAGGCAAAATTGCCAGAGTTTGCCTGCAAAGTAGAAACTTCATGAAAGAAAAATAAAAGATTTGATGGATAGGACTTACTTGGAGGCAGTTTGTTTATGTGCTTAACAACACCTGATAAAGAGTTGTGTATAGGAGCTTAGATTAGGGTAATCACATGAAATTATATCTGAGTACCCTCTTATCTGTGCAGTGGAGTATTGCAGAAAAGAGAAGCACCTTTGTATGTTCAAATAAGCAAATCGAATGGTCTTAGTTCTAATGGATCATTTGTAATGATTACCAGCCATTTTTTTCTCTTTGCATCGAAAAGTTTTTTCTTCTTGTGTTAAGACAAATTGTACACAGAGAGAAGATACAGAGAGATGAGAGAAGAAATATGGGTAAGAGAAAGAAGGCTTTATTAGAAACATTGTGAAAATCAAGTTCTCCAAATTAGACCATGGGAACTACAGTATACCCAGTCCCTGTGCAGCTGAAAAATTGAAAATTAGAAGTGTTTTGTGCTTTAAGACCATGTCACTACTAAGATATACAGCTGGATGAGTTAGAACTATAATCTTTGTAACTAGATGGGTTGCCAGATATTGGGGTTCACTAGTAAGAAGATGGGCTTCCCCTCTCCAGGTTTCTAAAGTGTAAAAAATGTGTTCTGTGCTGTTAGTGTTTCAGATGTAATCAATCCATCCAAATGCATAAGCAAAGTAGATGGCTATCTGAGTGGTATGATTTGAGGGACAGCAAAAAACCCACCTGATTGAAAACACCAAAATTCGTATATAATCCTTTTCTTTTTGTTCTTTAAGATGTATTATTAGTTAAGTAAGTAATTCATGAGTTAATATTTTAAAAGATTCAAACCATACAGAGGTAATTAATTAATGAAGCAACCAGTAATTAATTTGACATGTCAGGTATTGCTACTCATTATAAAATGACATAGAATTGGCAGGTAAGTTTTGAATAATGGAGAGCATGGTGGGTGAAATTAAGAGTATGAGATGTTGAGAAGACAGACTCAGATGAATGTCTCATTAAGGCTAATGGAAAAACCAGCAAGGAACTGATGAAATCACTAACTGGCTGAAAGTTTGTAGTGGCTAAAAGTTTATAGAGGTAAGCAAAAACAAAGCTTGCCAAGGAGTTGGAGGTACTGTCAAAGACAAATTTTGTGCCCTTCCTTTGTCTTGCCTAGGACTAACTTTGAATGCAATCATGCTTGTGCAGTGTAGATGAGACCAATAATACAGCTTTGGAAACAAAATCTAGTCCAGTGAATACAAGCATCACATTGGAGGAAGAGGAAGCCAGACTTCGGAACAAGAAGTGGGGTAAGTTCTGATTCAACCACTAACCACCTATGTGTCCTTGAGCAGGTTGCCACACTTCTCTGAGCATCAGCTTCCTCATATGTAAAGTATAAACAGGAGTACCTACCCCTTTAGTGTAATGACTTTTGTGAAGTGCCAAGCACCATTCTAATCGTATGACAGGTGCTATAAATATGAGTGTCCCTTTCCTGGAAAAGTTGTTTACCAGTCCAGGCTTTCGTAATATAATTTTATCTTAAATGCTATATAGAAGTTTGTGATTTAAAGAAAATAAGACATGCTCTTTGATAAGAATTTATTTGGTAAAGAGAAAATAGTTGATTGTTTTTGTAACATCAAATTGTTATATATTTTTTCTTAGAATAGCCTCAATGCTGCAGTATTTACTCATCAATTTATTAAAATGGGCAGTCCATTTGCAAGGTTTGTAAAATAGTAGCTCCATATTGCCATCTGCTCAGTGAAAGCCAATCTTCCACCTATCATGTCTGGGCTTAGTAACAGGTGCCTCTACAGTTCTTCCCTCTCCTGGCCTTCCTAGTGAAAAACATAGATTGAGTTCCCCTTAAGGGACACTGAAATGCCAACCCCAGGATAAAGGTAGGAAAGGGGTATGGCTGGTATAACTTTCCGTATGGCTACAGGTTTAGAAACAAAACAAATAAACCTAAAAACTTACCTCTGAGATGGATGGACATTAAGAAAATGTTTGGTTTTATTCTTAATTTAGGTGTTGATAAAAGCTAATATTTATTGAATACTTAATATGTTCCTTAACTGTTCTACAGACTTCTCATGAGTTGAACTTTTAAATCTATCTCCATTTTATAGATGGAGAAACTGAAAGAGAGAGAATTAAAAGTAAATTGCTTCAAATCACACAAAAAAACAGTAGAACCAGGAATCTGATTCCAGCGTTCTGACATTTAAGCTTGCCCACTTTGTTACTGCACTGCCCTGCTGGAGACCATTACTAGAAAAAAGTGTAGAGCACTGCTTTCACAGAGGGTTTATGTCACCATAGCAGTGACCTTGAAAGCTTTCTAGTCCTTATTCCTTTATCAAAGCGCCCTATTTAAAGTGATTTTAGGACATTTGTCTGAGGATATTATAACAAAGCAATCCCAAATCCAACTTGCAGAATGGCCAAATGCAATGGTTAATTTTACATGTCAACTTGTCCAGGTCACAGTACCCAGATATTTGGTCAAACAGTTCTCAGGATGTGGCTCTGAAGGTATTTTCTAGATAAGATTAACAACAATAGACTTTGAGTAAAGCAGATTATGCTCCATAATGTGGGTGGGCCACACTCAATCATTTGAAGGTCTTAAAAGAAAAAGACAGGTCCCTGAGGAAGTGGAAACATTCTATTGATTCTCTTTTTTTCTGGAAAACTCTGACTAACACCTTAAATATTACCAACTTTTTTTTTCTGAAACTCTTTCCCCTGTATTCAGCCATAATAAGCTGTAACTAAGCTGTTGCCAAAACTCTTTTAACCACTGAAGGATCTGAGGTGATTATGTCTTTTCTTTCTCTACATAGACCTGTGTGACCTCCTGGTCACAATCACACTGATTTTCATATACAGAGAACAAAAAGGCAAAGGAATGGATTAATTAGCATCTTCCCATATCACTTCTGTCCATTTACCTGAGAACCAAGTGTTGCAGATGGTAAGAGCCAAAATAAACCCTAGTTCTTATCCAAAGAAACTATCTCTGAAAAGAAAGTCCAAAATAAAAATGACTGTGAGATGTCATTGTCCCATTTTTAGGAGGAACTGTAGAAAGAACAGCCAGCAATTACACAGAATCTTAAGAATGCGCCTTCATAAATTCCAAGCAATATTCTATTTATAACCCATGCTAATTAAATGTAATCACTTAACATTCATGATTAATAAAGGTCTTCTTGCTATTGTCAAATCTCAAGTGAAAGGCTTTTAGTTTTCTTCATTTCTTTTCAATGAAACCAATTTGGATGTCTGTTTCAAAGCAATATCTTTAATTGGAAAGTACTCATGTGTGAATGAATAACATGATTCCTTAGGCCATTGATAAAATGTGCTGTTATCTAGGATTGCAGAAATATTTGGAATTTAACTGTGTAACAAGACAAGAGCAGAACATTATGGGGGAGGGGGAACTCAGAAGATTCATTTTTTTAAAATGTAGTAAGAAATGAAGGACAGATACAGTAAAATATAAAACTCAATGAATAGGTTCAACAGGAAAGTAGACATACTGAGAAAATCAATTCTGAAAGAAGTGAGGCAGTATGGAGGATAGATAAAATGCACTGACATGCATATGAGAGGACCACTGAATAGTAGTCTTTTGTTTCTCCTCCTAAAAAATGAATATGTATGGATTTTTAAAATAGTTCTCTTGAAAATTACTATCTAGAAAATGGTATCCATAAAAATGCTGTAAAAAACTGATCATTTCTGTTAATTAAATGAATGTAAGTTAAAAAAATTTGATAATTTGTGGTAACCCCTCTTCTATGGATTGAATGTTTGTGTCCCCCCACAAATTCATATGTCAAAATCCTAATTTCCAATGTGATGGTACTTTGAAGTGGGGCCTTCAGGAGGTGATTGGGATTAGAGAGCTCCCATAACTCTTCTGCCATGTGAGCTTACAGAGAAAAGACAGCTACCTAGGAAGTGGGACCTCGCCAGACATTGAATCTGCCAGCACCATGATCTTGGACTTCTCAGGCTATAGAACTGTGAGAAAAAAATGTTTGTTGTTTATAAGCTACCCAGTTTTCTGGCATTTTGGTACAGTGGCCCGAAGAGACTAAAACATTCTCTCAGGCCAGATCCACCTGCTAATTCCCCTTATAGTCATTTTGTTGTTGTTGTTCTTAAATAACCTGGAAAAGTACCTCAGTTCCTCATTTTACTTTTTGTACATAGATTTTAATTGAATTGATTCTCTAATTTTTGGACCAACACATTCTTTTAGCTCCAGAATTAACCTTATTTTTATATAATAATAAATATAAGATTTCTTCAGTGTTTATGATATACTAAACATTGTAAAATGGTTTACATATTTTATCTCATTAAATCTTACAACAATCAAAATAAATAACTAGTATGATTATTCTCATCTTACAAATTAAGGAACTGAAGAAGAAAGAGGTTAAGATACTTACCCAAGGTCATACGGCTACTCATCCGTAATGGAAAACAATTCACATTCTTTTGTCAAAATTAATTTATGGCATCTCATCTGTAATTATCAATCATTCTTTTATATCACCTGTTTTACAGTCCTGTCTCTCCACTTCCATTACAATCCATCCAGTTCCATCTTCTCTTCCCCCAAATAAAAAAAGTCCATAGTCTGAGAAAAAATACCTAGATAATTCAATGGGTTTGCTTTTATTATTTGCTTTTTAATGGAAGTATCTGGGTTATTTCGTTAATTTTTCGTTTTATTATAATTGTAAGACCGGGCTTGTGGTATTTCATATATTTGCTAGGAATGAAGGAAAATCCTTTAAACTTGGTGTTTTGGCTAGTAAAACATTTTCGTAAGGTTCCTTAGGTCAAGGTTTAGATGAGAAATTTATTGCTGTGACAAGTAAAAAGCAACTGTGACCTGGCTAGAAGAGACAAAGCTTGCTTGTTGAGCTTTTGTTTGGCAAAGTTTCCAAGCAGTGTTTCTAGAACAAAAGCCACCTCTGCTTGGCCCTTAAATATGGTGCCTGATTCACAGACTGGAGTCTCTGAGCTGACTAGATGAACTAGTTTACGTTTCTTAAACTACACTGGGCACAAGAAAAGCCTGGGGACCAAATACATACCTAGCACAGCCTGGAAACATTTTCTTATGATAAACTTAGCCTAAATTGCCAAGCCTTCCTCTTTTTGCAGAAAACAATGACCACTTTTATTTTCCACTTATCAGGCCACCAAGGCTAATGAAAAAAAGTGGTGCCTCAGAAGAGAAACTCCTTATTGGCAGCTGCTGGTGGTGGTATTATTTAAAACAAAGTCCATATTTGGCAGCGTTTCTTAAACTTTAATGTGAATCTCCCAGGGATCTTGGTAAAGGTCAGATTCTGATTCTGGGATGGAAATTGAGATTCTGCATTTCTAAGAGTTCCTCAGCAATGCTGATGCTACTGGTCCATGAATACGAGGGTATACAGAGCTGTATGGAGGAAGACTACTTTTAAATGTAGAAAGCCAATGGTTGGTTTCTTTGTTTTGGCTTTTCTCGAAGGCTTATGTTAAATAATAAAATCCACTGCACTTTCTTCCCACCTTGCTGCTTATGTTTGGAGCAACACAATGGAAGGAGCAAGCTGTAACTTGTGAACAGCAGACACATTAATAAAAGACAGTTTCAGAGGGAGAACCCAAGACCAGCCCGTTGCCATGACGCCAGGTTAATGATACTGCGCTGGAAGAGTGATGTTCCCTGGAGGAGGTATCAAGTGACACCATCTTAATTACTCATAGGAAAAACTGCCCCATTTCCAGCAAACAATTATTTCCTGATCGATAGCCCTGTCTTGTTAAGTATACTTTCTGGCCATTTATAACCAAATATCTGATAGACCTTCCCTGAGGAGAACCACATTCTCAGCTATCACTACTTATCAGCTTCCTCAACACACACCACACACAAAAGTCTTCTACATTTAGCTATTCTAAATATTTTAAACTCCTCATTATTTGTTATGCTTCAGTGAGCCATAGATGGAGAAATGAGAAGGGCACACAATTTTCCTTCTAGCAATTTGTTTTATGCTGGTGGATAAGAGCTTGACCTGAGGAAAGGGAGGAGGGCTGTCTCAAGACCTCTCTGAGGAGACAAAAAAGGACCCAGCAATTCTACTTCTGGGTATTTATCTGAAGAAACCCAAAATATTAACTCGAAAAGACATATGTATCTCTATCTATATTCATTGAAGCTTCATTTACAATAGCCAAGATATGGAAGCAACTTAAGATGAATGGATAAAGAAAAAGTGGCACATATATACAATGAAATATTAATCAGTCATAAAAAAGGATGAAATCTTGTCATCTGCTACAACATGGATGGACCTAGAGGGTACTATGCTGAGTGAAATAAGTCAGACAGAGAAAGACAAATACCACATGAGTTCACTTATATGTAGAATCTAAAAAGCAAAATAAATGAACAAACAAAGCAGAAATAAGCTCATAGATACAGAGAATTTTGTATGGTTGCCAGATAGGAGGGAGTTGGGGGAATGAGTGAAAAAGAGGAAGGGATTAAGAAGTGCAAGTTGATAGTTACATAATAGTTATGCAAATATAAAAAATAGCATAGAGAATACAGTCAATAATATTGTAATATTGTAATAACTATGTATGGCATCATATGGGTACTAGATTTAGCAGAGTGATCACTTTGTAAGTTATGTAAATGTCTAATCACCATATTGTATACCTGAAACTAACATAATATTGAAAAAAATTATTAAAAAACCAAAACAACCACCACAACAAAAAAGACCACTCTGAGGTATTTTCTTAACCTCAGTTGCCTGCCACTCTCCACTCCTCACAGCCTCTGCTCGCTTCACTTTTGGTTGTAGCCTAGAGAATTCATGGATTGCTGTCCACCTGACACTCGATGAGATCTGGGTTAGGAGAACTGTGCAGCTCTCACTTCCCCTCTTGATTCTCTCTTTTATTTCCCTCCATAATACCACTACAGTGAGCTGAAATTTTTCTCATGAGTGCAGTGAGTTGAGTAGTGTCTCCTCAGAACCTACTCAGAATGGGACCTTATTTGGAAACAGAATCTTTGCAGATGTAATTTGTTAAGATGAGGTTACACTTGGTTAGGATGAGGCCTAAATCCAATTATTGGTGTCCTCATAAGAGAAAAAGGCACACAGATACTCAGAGAAGACACACAGAGTAGGTCTTGTGACAATGGAGGCAGAGATTGGAGTGATGCAGTTACAAGCCGAGGAATGCCAAAGACTACTGACAACCACCAGGAGGTAGGAAAAGACAAGGACAGATTCTGCCTTAGAGCCTCCTCTTCTACTACCATTATTTTTTATATTATGACTATCCAATATTACTGACAATCCTTAAGGGTTCTTCTAAGAAGTAGAGTATTTTTATTTAACTAAAGCATCATCTTGCTTGAGAGATTAACACACTGGTTACCTAGCTCCTTGCTACTCAGAGTGGTATTTGGACCAGCAGACCCTCAGGCCCAACCCCAGACCTAGTGAATCAGAATCTGTATTGAAGTCGAATTTCCGGATGAGTCATAGGCACATTAAAGCTTGAGAAAGACAAATCTACAGAGAATTGTCCACCAGGATGCAAGCTCCCCGGAGGCAGGGACTTTATCTTGTCACTGCTGTGCTATCACAGGAAAGATTTGCAGTAATCTACTGAATGATGGATTTGTTTCTCAAAGGCAGTTAAATACATTATATAATATGAGTTACATAAAATGGGTCAACAGGACTTTCTATGGGTGCCACGGAGATAGGCAGAATCATGTTGCGGTTATATTTTGTTCAACATAGTATGATTTTTATATATGCTATGTTAGTATGGCTTAGGTTGCTTGGCATATGCTATGCTCTATTAGATATAGTGATTTATTACTACTATTTGTATTTCTTTTAATACTTCACAAAGGACTTTCATGTGTCTTACTTCATTTAATCTTTACAGTGTGCAAGGACTCAACTCTGTGAACATAGGTATCTTTACTTAATACACAGATGAACTCAAAATTGAAAGATTTGTGGAAAGATTGATAGTGAGTTAATAGCAAACAAGAATGTGCACGCAGAACACTCAAGTCTAGACCACTAGCCAACTATCTACCACTGAAGCCTCATATTTAGAACTTAGCATTGTATAATGCAATGATGTTCAAATTTCTGCAGATGAAAATGACAAAAAAATATAACATTATGATTAATAAAACATTTTCATTTAAAAGCATTGCTCTTAGTTTTATATACTAACACTTTTGTTTTTGAGTTACTAATTAATGTCTGCTATAAACCCCGCAAATGAATATTGACAGTATAGACCTGTAAAGATTTCATGAAATAAAATTTAAAGTAAAATCATACTGGGTATTCATCACAGAGCTAATACAAAATTGTCTGCCTTTTACAGTTCTATATCCTTGTGAGGTGGAAAGAGAACACATTCTATTTTATGGAAATGCCACTTTATTTTCCTATCAGAAAATAAACCTTCATTTCATTTTGATGACACCCAGAATAATCTCTGATCATGTAATTTACTTCTCAGTTCACCAGAAGATATTTGTAGCAAAGTGAACCTCAGAGATATATTTTTAGGATGTTATGACGATAGAAGAGAAGTAGATAACAGGCATTTGGTAGGCATTCATGACTATGTGATACTCTTTTATAAATGATTCCTTCCTCATCTATTTTTATATATGAATGTCATTAGATGCATTCAACTATCTTGTTCAATGGACTTTATTGTTTAAATCCAAGAATGAGAACTGTTTCTTGGTTGTCTTCATGTCCCTCAGAATTTTGTACACTGCCTTGCATTAGCTATGAGTTTCATAAATATTTGTTTAATTGAATTACTCAACTGTATTGTGAGACCCCATGTTTATATTCTCTAGATGAAGACTCTCCCCCAAAACCTAAAGTAATAATGATGAGCACTTAACTCAATCAAGATTCTTTTTTTTTTTTTAACAATGGAAGTTTTATTTTTATTTTTTTATTTTTATTTTTAACATTTAAAAAAAATTTTTCCCCTACCTTCTCCCCTCTCCCATCTCGTTCAATCAAGATTCTTAAAACTATCTTTAAATAAATTAAAATGGGGGTGTTATTAAACTGTATTAACTACTACAAAGTCTGCCCTTAGAGTGAACACCTTGCAAGACATCCCAGCACCATTTTCTCTTGGGAGCTTTCCTTATCCCTCCATTCTTGGTCAAAGTAGAAAGAATAAATTTGAACCTGATGAGTGAATCATGTACCACAAATCTGGAAGTGTATTATCCAAGATATGAGTGACAAATGTAAGCAGTTTTACCTGAAGAGACCTGGAGAAAAAAAACAATGATATCTATATACTGAGAACCTGTATCATGTACTATCCTGAATTCATTATAAATAGCAAACTTCACTATTACTGCCTTCTATTTACAGATAAGGACATACGGGGAAACTAAATAAAGAACTATTGAGTAACTCTCCCAAACTAGTTAGTGGCAAGGCCGGGACTTGAACTCAGGCTCTCTGGCTCCAGAGTAATTACTTCCTATGGACATCTGCATTGGTATGCTCCGTGTTCAATCTGGGAACTTTTTTACTCTTAGGACCAAGTGGCCTAGGAATATGGATTTAAAAAAAAAGATCTATGTTATCTTAAGTCTGCGTTAAAAAGCGAAACACAAATTCACCTCAGCAGGTGGAGGCTGAGATTCCTCCTGGTTTCTTCTGCTGAAGCGATTACATATCAGCTGCCTCCCAACAGAGACATTACATTATTGTCCTGTCCTATCTTCTGCCTTGTGTCTTTTTTCTTTCTGTTGCTAAACAGAACTGACCATAATAGAATGTGCAGAGAATAAATAGCCCTCTAGACTTCCCAGCTGAAGAGTAGTGGTCGGTCAGTAGCACAATAAAAAGAAAACAGTCAATGGCAACTGCTGCTGAGAGACACTGGCTAATTTAAGCAATTGTGGACCCTTTCGCTATAGTGATGCTCTTAACTGCTCCTGTTTTGTCAAATACTGCAATGTTGTGCTTGGAATCTCTGATCTTGCTGGTCAGACCAGCAAGCCGGAGACTGACTTCTTAAGCATAGCTGAACTTGAAAGAAAACTACTGGGGACTGATTATTTCACAGTATGTATAATGAATAGAGAGTATAAAGTTATTCTATAAATTATTGCCCTTCATTTTCCTGAATATATTGTCTTCCAGGCATCTGGACTGTCTTCTGCCCCTCAGTCTCCGAGCTGGTGGCTGAGCTGGTGGCTGAGCTGATTCACTGCAGCCATCACCCCATGTAAGTATGACTCCCTGTGGGGCTTCATCACCATCTCCATGCTGCCTTCCTAGTCAAGCTGCGAGCCTGTCTAGCTTTGCCAGGGAGAGATCTTCTCAACGTACTCTCCAATAGTGGTGCCTACCTAATCTTAAGATCTAGAAATTAAGCGCCCAGCAACTTTTTTACTTGCCCTACCCACACCCTAGGGCAGACAGGGAGGTTGGGCATGCGTCTCTCTTTGGATCTGTCTGCATGGAAAGTTCTCTTCCTTTTAACAACTAAGGAGTGATGCATTGCTAAATCCATCTTGAAATCACAGCAGCAAATACATTTTAAAATTCTAAATGTCTAAAAACTCCTGTTACATTCAAGAATCTTTTAAACGTTGGTTGCTGAGGGAAGAGGAACTCTTTAGCTAAGGTGGGAAGGAAGTTTTTTCACATATGCTCCTTTTTACTCTTTGAATTTTGAACTTGAATGCACACTTAAGAAAATAAACTCATCTCAAAAAACAACAGAAACAAAAACCTCCCTCTAACATTGCACCATAGCACTGACTGGCATAGACAATGTGAATCCAGCTCCTTGTTTTTCTTTGTATTTTTAATTTATTTTAAAGTATGGAATACATTTATATTGTTCAAAAATTTTTTTTAATATATAAAAACATATGGTAAAAAAGTATCCCTCCCACTTTTATCTCCCTTTTGGCTGAATTCCTATCCTCCATCCTCATAGCTAGTATATCATTATAGGATTTTTTTATGCAAATATAAATATGCTTTCATTTTTTTCCTTTTTACATTTAATAATATATCATAGGCCTCTTTCCATATCAGCATTAGATAACTTCTTAAATATATTTGCAACTGCAAAGCATTCCATTTTGATGAGCGTTTTATATGTTTAGATATAACAGGGGACATTTAGGTTGTTTCTAAACTTTTGTAGTTATCTGTTCCATTTTGAAATATTTTTTTAAAACGTTGTATTAAGTTGTGTCAGTCTAATTCATTTTCTGTCAAACATCATAAGGTTTTTATATGCCAGCCATCTTTCTGAGTGTTTTATGTGTATCAAGAATACATATGAATAATTGCAAAAATTACAGCTTTGGTTCTCCCAGAAATGGACTCTTAAACCAGTCACTCAGGAATCAGCAGATCAGTACTACTTAGGTAGTCAGCCATCCCTCAAGGAAAGTAAACTTGCAATAACCAACACATTTTTTGGAGGGGGGTGGGGTGGGGGCTGGTGTAATGTCATTGTTCCTGCTCCCTTCTGCTTATAAAAGTCTTTCATTTTATATAGCTCCTCAGAACTCCTTTCTATTTGTTAGACTGGAGCTTCCTGATTCATGAATCACTTTAAAATTTACTCAGTTGAATTTTTTTTAAACAGTGCTTTAAGTGGTCTCTATAAAATTGATGAATAGGATGGATTAAAGTGGAGGAGAAACTCCTCCAAGAAGTCATTATCCAGTTATTTGTCTCTAAAGTAAGGGTATAAGACCCTAGATGAAAACCATGGGGTTGGGAAAGGTAAGAGAGGGATTAGAAAAAAATTTGGTACCTTATGTGGCAAAAGAGATTTTGCAGATTTAATTAAGGTTAAGGACCTTGAGGTTGGAGAATATCCTGGGTTCTTCAGGTGAGCCCAGAGTAATCAATGAGATGCTTAAAAACAGATGCTTTCCTGGTTGTGGAGAAAGGAAGATGTGGCTATGGAAGAAAGGTTAGAAAGATGCAATATTGCTGGCTTTGAAGATAAAGGAAAGGAGCTACAAGCCAAGGAATGTGGAAGGTCTTTAGCAGCTGGAAAAGGCAAGTAAACAGATTGTGCCCTTGAGTCTCCAGAAAGGAACACAGCCTGTAGACACCTTGATTTTAGTCCAATGAGACCCATGTTGGATTTCTAACCTGTAGAATTGTAAGATAGTACATTTGTGTTGTTTTAAGCCATTAAGTTTGTGTTAATTTGTTATAGCAGCAATAGAAAACTAATATATAGAGTAAATCACTGCATACATTATATTTCTATTGTTCAAACAGTCCTCCCACCTCTATATAAGTCAGGTTCAGTAGTGGCTCCAGATATGTTCCCAGGCTAGCTCACTGCCTTTTCATTTATTTAAATATTCTCTGTCATTCATGTCCAGCTGGAGACCTATTTCTTTCAGATTACTCTAATCTCTTTTAAAGTATTGTCTGCACTTAATCAGTACTTTCCCACCTTGTTTATCAATTGTTTAAGGTCTCTATGTCTTGCTTCTATAATTAGATTTGGGGATCTTGGAGAAGGGATCATATTTTTTTGTTTTTCTGGTAATGAGAAAACTGCATATATTAACTTTTAAGAGTGCTGTAGTGTAACTTTCAAGCACTATAGTAAATGAGTTTATTTACATATTTTCATGCCATATTTGAACCTAAAAATGTTCTATGAGTAACAGGAATCACAATTTTATCTGAAGACTATGTTGAAGGGAAGTTGATACTGTATGGGCTCCAGGTTGAAATCATACTCTCACTTGCTGAATGACCTAAGCCAGGTTACTTAACCTCTTCAAGCCTCAGTTTCCTCATGAGCAATATGGAGATAATTGTAGTATTGGCCCTAAAGGGTTTTTATTTTAACCTTAAAAAAAAAAATTGATTCACAAGAATTTGCAAGAATAGTATAGTGAGGTCGCGTGACTACATCACCTAGCTTACCTCAATGATGACACTTTACGTAACTATAGCATATTATCAAAATCAGAATATTGATTAGCACCATACAATTAGCTAGATTACAGTTCTTAGTCAAATTTCACCTATTGTGGCATGCACTCATTTTTTGAGGGGGGAGGGTAGGGCTTTGCATATAATTCTATGGCATTTTATCACATGTACAAATTTTATAACCATTACTACAGTGAAGATACAAATATGTGGGTTATATACATATTTAAAGGGTTATATACATATTTAAGCATTTAAAGTGCTTAGCACAAGAGATAGCATGCAGAATAAACTAATTGTTACCTATGATTATTAGTTAGGTGAAATCAGATGATCTTGCTTATTCAATGCTTTCTAATTTCATGAGGTACTTGGTTGGTTGACATAAATGGTATTTTGGAAGCTGGAAGCAAGGCGCTTTGTATTAATCATGTTTAAATTTTTTCTATATTTTATGATGCTTTGACATCTTGGAACCTTGCAGACCTAGAGAGGGGCTGTTCCTTCCAGAGTTGGCTAATTCTTAGAAATAGTAAACAACTTGCCTGTGAGAATGCCTTTGATATGCAAACCATACCCTCATTTGTCTCATTTCCCCAAGCTCTTGAAGTAATTTTCCATCCATGCCCTGACCTGAATGCCCTGACTATACATCCCTACTTTTCTTTTAAATCCCCACTTGTTCTTGTGCTAAGAGTTGAGTCCAATCTCTCTCCTCTGTAGCAATAGTCTTGATAGCTACACTTATCAAAATGGTCCTGAATAAAGTTTTCCTCACCACGTTAACAAGTGTCAAATCATTTTTTATTTAACAAAACCCAGACCCAGTCTATTCTAGATAGCAATTAATGTGTGCTTCCCAAAATTAAGGGAGCCTTGACAGGGGCTTTCTTCCTTGGTTGCCTGCGGTAGAGTGGTGAAGGGACCAAATGAAATGGTACACCAATTTCTCCCAGTATTTCTGCTGTTTCTTAGATGAAGAGCAAAGAGAAGAAATCTTTGCAGTAAAATTGGTACATGGAGAAACCTCATTAAAGAGTTAAAGTAATATGACCACAATATGCCAGTAATCATTCCATTGATTCAATAAAGTTAACTTAAATGGGGCTTCTAGGTTGGGGGCATACTTTTCAGATAAATGACTGCTTCCAGATCCCTGTGCTTTTCTGATGGCAGCACTTATCACACTACGTCCCCATCACATTTTGTCTGAGTTTGGGCTCCTCTGGGACAGGGACAGGGTGAGGATGAGGAGTGGGCTAATCAGAACCTCTAAACAGTATTTTGGCTTCTTGGATATACATACACCTACCAGAAGTTAGTTCTTGAGCAGGAATCTTTTGGAAACATTAATGCTTTGTTGCCACCTTCTGGTCAAAATGTGTTTTGTGTTACACAGTTCTGCCATTTGATTTCAGTAAAAAGGATTTGAGAGGTTAAGTCTCTATCAGGTCAGCAATCTCACTTCCCAAGTGGCAACAAATGTGAACAGAATTTTATAACTCTTGAGAAATTTTCCAAGGATGTGCATACATATTTATATATGTATATTTACATAACACATACAAATGAATAATCTGAAAATGTTAGAGTATAAAAGGCAAATATAACATATTTCTACATGGCTTTTTTAGTTTATAAAGTGCTTTCACATTTGGTCATTCTGTTGACTTGAGAGGCAAGTAGGGATGATTAATAGAATAATTTTTATAGCAATTCCATAATGAAGACAGGAAATTTTTAATTAACCCTTAAATTTTCTTATAGATATTTCATCCTATTAATCTTTTTGAACTTCCTAGAATTGTTCCATATATACTTTTTCATTAACTATTTCAATTTTACACTTATAATTTTTTATAAAAGTGACATACATATTTCATGAAAATATCTACTGTGTAGAAAAAAACTTTAATAACAAGTCAACTAACAAATATATATACATTAATGCCCTGTGAATGATTTTCCATTTATGGCTCAAGATGATGATGATGGTAATCATGCTAACATATGGAAGGCAGATGGCACATGTTTAAGAGTACTGCCCCTGGAAGCAGGTTGCTGAATTTGAATCCCAGCTCTGACTCTTACTGACTGTGTTATCTTAAGCAAGTTATTTAATCTCTGGGCTTCAATTTCTTCATCTGTAAAATGGAGATGATGATGATAATAGTAGCACCTATCACCTAAGATTGCAATGAGAATTAAAGGAGTTAATATCTGCACAGTGCTTAAAATAGTGCCTAGCACATAAATTTTTTTCATAATGTAATAAGGATGATGCCTGGTACACAGAAAGCACTATGTAAGCTTTTATTAAATAAAATAACAATAATAATCATTATCATTACAAACTTACCATGTGCCAGGTTCTAAATTTAGCACTTGACACACATTATTGCTGTTTATCTTCCCACCATCCTATGTGAAGGGTACTATTATTTAATCTCCATTTTATAGATAAGGAAACTGAGACACAGAGTGCTTAAGAAACTTGCCCAAAGTCACACGGCTAGTACAGCAGGTCCTTGAATAATGTCCTTTCATTCAATGTTGTTTTAACGTTGAATAAAAAAAAAAAAAAATCCCTAGCCAGTTTTGACATTCTCTTCACATCTGTAGGTTTTCTCCAGACACTTCAATTTCTTCCCACATCCCAAAGGTGTGCACATGAAGTGAACTGGTGTCTCAATTGTCCCAGTCTGTGGGTGTGAGGGAGCCCTGCAGTGAAAGGGCATCCTGTCCTGGGCAGCTTCCCACCTTGTGCCCTGAGCTGCCAGGAGAGGCTCTGCCTATCCATGACCTTGAACTGAGATAAGAGTTTGGAAAATCATGATCTTACTTGTTTATATTAATATTTCTTAAATGTAAGTATAGCTCACATTTATTTCAATGTTTAATGTTAAAACCGTTTTGGGTCTTTATTCAGAAGTTTGGTCATGTTTTTGTGATCAGAAATGTGCCATAGGAATGTAACTCTTATCTGTATCAATTAGCCTAGGGTAAAATTTGTTATATGTTGCGGTGCCCAAGAACCTATTAACGACATTAATTGAGGACTTAGAGTATGCAGCCGCACTGAGATTTAGTTAACCCATTTCTATCTAAATTTGTTATTTTGCTATATATATCTCAGTATCATTTAAACCATTTCACTAATTTATCAAGTTAATTCTATACTATTTGATGTGCTCTGGAACCCTAATGAGCTATATGGAACATTCAACTTTGTCTTTTTCTTCTAGGTTTTGGGCACATACTCAGATAAACCTTAATTTGTTTATAATTATTTTATATAGATACATTTAATCTCAAATAAAATACCGTGACTATGTTTAATAAACATGATGATAATAAAGAAGTTAGGCTCACAAGCATTTTGTTCTTTTTCTTCAGGAGACTTTTCCAATAAATTAATACAACTATTTTTGTTATTAAATATTCATTCATCATGATCTCACAGTAAATCTTCAGAACAAAGTGAGGTGAGAAGTAGATATATTGAAATAAACAATAGGATCATGTCTAGCCAGGCCCTTCCTTGAAATAACAAGAAGGTAAATATGTATCCTTGGTATTCTAATGTTTCTTTTGGTTAATTTTAATTTACTAATATTCCTAGATAGTTTTAATTATTATAAGAGAACTGGGAAGAAAACATGAGAGAGGGAAGGAGAAGGCTTCTCTAGCATCAAGATGGATTCATTCAGCAACCTTCACCCCAAATACAGATATGAGATGTTCCCCACACCCACTCTACTGGGGGGGTCCCATTCAGGACCCCATCAGTCCTCTCTCTCCTATGGGTTAATGGGGGTACTGTATGCATTGGGCCACAAAGTGGAAGAGAGGGGATGGTCTGCTCGTTGTCCTAGGCAATCAGTAGGGGAGGATGCTGAAAGAATGAAGTCCTCACAGACCCCAGGGGAGGGCAGTTGTCAGAGTGCCATGGTGCATGTAGTAGAGACATTCCCCTGAATGAAAGGATAAGCTATAGGTGATGGCTCGTTTCCAAGTAGTTCTCGGGCCCTGTATAAACAGCCCTCATGATGGTTCTTTCTCAGACCTGCCCAGCTCTTCTAGTGCAATGTGTGCTCACTCTTCTTGAACAACATTTTCTGGCTCCCAATCCAGCCCCCACCTCTCTGCTTCCTTTTTCCTCCATCCCCTTGCTTCCTTCTGGCCTTAGATAAAACCTGTCTTTAGCTCCTTGCCTTCCCTATGGATATTTCTTTCCCTTCACAAATACTGGTCTTGTGTTCCTTCAGGATAGACTGCCCACCTCAGGTGTGGAAAGCATGGGAAAATTTATAATAATATAGTAATTTTTTACTCATTATACAATCATAAAGTAAAGGTGCAAAATGTAAGTATTCAGTTAAGGGTAGAGAAGAGGGGCCTGCCTAGTTTCTTTTGGCTTCCTTCCTTTACCATTGCTCTGGTGTTTTAGTGCTACACCCACCTATCCTTTCCTTGGGCCTCAGGGGGGCAAAAACAGGTAATGGCCAATTGATCAAAAGTAATATGGCACAATAAATCAGAATTATTGAAATGCTATGGCTCCCCAGATATTCTTGGATGACATCAAACAGCTGGATCAGATCAGAGAGAGTTGGCTACCCATTGCATCCAGCCTAAATTATGATAGGTGAATATTCATTAAATATAGAATTGATGATACTCTAAAAGAAATTTGATATAAATCAAGTTTTATTTAATTGACAATATTCCTCTGTTATGTAATACAGTAATATATGAGGTACTTAGACTCCAGCCTGCTGAATCTCACAGGCTCCTGGAATGGTTCCAGATCAGGTTGAGTATCCATTAGTTATTGCTACATATGAAATACCCCCAAACTAAGTGGCTTCCAATAAACGTCATTATTTCTCTCCAGCCTGGGGTGAGGTGCGGGGGCTGGTGGATCTTCACCGGGCATTGCTGTCTGAGGGTTTCCTGGGGCCTATGCTCTAGGCTGGCTTATCTGGAATATCTTACCTGGAATAGGTGTGTTCCATGTGTCAATTATCCTCCTGAGACAAGCAGACATGCTTGAGTATGTCCTTCTCATGGAAATAGAAGGAATCCAAGAAAGCAAGCATAAATACTAAAGTCTTTTCAGACCTAAGCTAAGAACTAGTTCACTATTCTAGCAATTATTTCACTTAACTGGCTGAAGCAAATCACATGGTCAAACCCAAATTCAAAGGTGGAGGGGAGATTCTGGCTCTTTAGTGAAGGGAACCACAAAGTCACATGACAAAGGATGTGGATACAGGATGGATAAAGGACTGGGGCCATTAATGTGATTTCTACAGCATCTAATAGATATAATAATCAAAGGACTAAAGATTAGATTAGCCATAAGATTTAGTCAATTCATTGCCAGAAAGAAAAGAGCTCTATTATTTAAAAAGATTATATATACATATATATGTATATGTATGTGTATGTATATATATGTTGATATACGTATGTCATATATATGTGGGGGGGGGTGTGAGAGACTCTGACAACAAAATCATAAAATCAAGGAGAGAGAGGAAAAGGAAAACAAGAACACAAAGAAAGGGCAAAGAGGGGCAAAGACAGCAGTGGCAGTGATGGTATAAATAAGAAGACATTAGCAGGACCTGAAGACCTCAAGCACACATGTACAGTGAAGAGAATATAATGATGTCACATAAATTCTTTCTTTTTTTCTTTTAAGTTTTAAGTGTACAATTCAACAGGATGTCTTATATATATTTACCTCTCAAAGTCAGATTTCCTTCCGTTACCGAATATCTGATCCCTTTTACCCTTATCTACCTCCCCCTTCACCAACTTCCCTCTGATGACCACTAATCCACAGTCTGTGTCCATGAGTCTCTGTTTGTTTGCCATGCTTGTTTGTTGCTTTCAGTTTTATATCCCACATATGAGTGAAATCATATGGTTTCCAACTTCTGTCAGCTTAAGAAATTATCTTTCTAATTTGAACCATTGTTTTTAAACAGTGAGATGTCATATAAAAGTCTCAATTTCTGGCTTTTCTTGAAAAATCAGAAGCACTTTAACACTGGGTCCACCTTCCACAAGGTTCCACAGTTCTCCAGCACTCAGTAGTGGCTGCTCACTGCTCTGTCCATTCATTTACTTTATCTCTTTAGCCCTTGGGGCCATTTGTGTTTACTTTACATAGGAATAATTCTACTAGTTTCTGTTTCTTAAGTTTCAGATAGGCTTCTGGAATACTCATTACTTACAAATTTAACATCTGTAATGGATGCAATGTAGGCACTTCTAACTAAACATTACAACAAAATCACAAATAAAACATCCCACCCTTCCCAATCCACATACTCTCCTCCAATAGTCTTAACTTCCTTTGTCCAAGCAAGAAACTTATCCATCACTTCAGTTTGACTTTCTCTGTCAAATATATTAGAAAGTATTACTTCACTCACAATAAAACTATGGCGTGCCTAGGAAATAATCTTAGAAAGAATGCTCAAGACCTTTATCAGAAGAAATATTAAAGCTCTAGTAAAGTATAAAATAGAGTGATTAATGGAGAAAAAAAAAAAAAAGAATGTATGTGGATCTGATATCTTAACATAGTA
Organism: Eidolon dupreanum; assembly: GCA_028627145.1. Lineage (NCBI taxonomy): Eukaryota > Metazoa > Chordata > Mammalia > Chiroptera > Pteropodidae > Eidolon > Eidolon dupreanum. The sequence goes on along the minus strand of CM053501.1, from coordinate 62,753,820 downwards.
AAGCTTTATGTTAATTCCTCCTAAATTCTTTTTTTTTTTTTTTTTTTTTTTTTTTTTGTAGGCGAGGCAATCCTTGGTTGACCTCACAGATTGCAAGGATCTTGTCAGTTTACAATCCCTTATTTTTTTTTTTTTATGCCTACAGCACCTGGTCTTCCTAGGTAGTCTCCCATCCAAGTACTAAGCAGGCCTGACCCTGCTTAGATGGGATCAGGCTTGTTCAGGGTAGCATGGCTGTAGAGACAAAGCAATCTTAATAAGAATTTCATTGGATTATTGAAGGAACTCAACAAACTCATTCTAACATTTATATGGAAAAATAGAGGTTCATGAATAAGTCAATTTTAAAAAATAATAGCAGAGTGAGAACTTGCTCTACTAGATATTAAGACATACTCCAAAACCAAAGTGATGAAAATAGGATGCTTCTGCATAGGAACAGATTAATATACAAACAGAACAGAGCACTCAGAAATAGACTGACATGCATACACATATGGGAACTTGACAGATGATAAAGATGATACTTCAAAGCAATGTAAAGAGAAGGTCTCAAGAAAACAAGGTCATTATGTGGAAAAATACATCTGAATCTCTCCAGTTGGAATAGATAATTAAATGTGAAAGTTAATTTTATAAAGTTATAGAAAAAATATGACTTAGGGTGGAAAAACACTACATGAATAAGATTCAAAATCCCAAATCATAAAACAAAATAAAATGAAGTTAAATAAGACTGTTTTGACTACATAAAAATTAAGGATTTCTGTTCAATAAGACACCATAGATGAAATTAACAGATATATGACAGACTTGGAGAAGGTGTCTCTAATATCTAAAACTGATAAAAGGATTGATATCTAGATCATAGAAAGAACTACAAAAGAATAAGAAATAGGCAAAAAGATATGACTTGGCGAGTCAAAGAAGAAAAAGTCCAAATAGCCATTTCAACAAATATATGAAATCCTCTGGTAATCGTATAAGTGAAAATTAAAACAATAATGACATACTTCATTATATTAATAAAAATTGCCAAAAAATACAAATGTTTAATATTACGTATTAGAGAGGATGTGGAGGACACAGAACTGTGTGGGTGGTGTGTAAAGTTGTGCCGTCATTCTGTAAAGCAATCTAATGGAATATAGTGAAATTAAATGTTTGTCCTGTGACCCAGAGATCGCATGCCTACATAACCTAAAGAAATGATGCAAAGGACAATAAAGTGGCATGAACAAGGGTGTTCGTTGTGCTGTGGATTGTGTTAACGGAGGTGGAGAACAGTTAGATGTTGAAGAATAGGGGAATGGATAAGTAAAACGCAGTATACACATACCTGGGAATACTATGTAGCACTTAGATGTATATATAGCAATATATATGAATTTTCAAAACACTTTAACCAAATAATATTTATGTAAAAGAAATATACATGAAACATAAGTATAGATTTATATTTAAGGACATTCATCAGACACGTGAGAGAAGGTGTCAATGTTGACAGAAAGGAAGTAATGCGACTGAGGAATTGGGATATAGAGTCGTAATAAAACCCAAACCACCCTCCACACCCCAAAAAACACCCCCTCCCTAAAAAAAAAAAAAAAAAGCCTTCCATGGGCAAGTGTTTACGATGTGTTGTGAACTAAGGAATGTGATTACAATCTGAGGTCCAAAATAACAACTAAAAAACATTACAAAAAATCAATTGTGAAGTATGTCAAGCAGTATCCTCCGTAAGGACACAAGCCTGAGACCAGAGACTGTGACCTTCTCTCGCACTGCGGGGTTTCGGTAGCCACTTTCCCACACCCTTACGCAGAGCGCTTCTCGACAGCCGGCGGGAAGTGCGCATGTTCACTACGAGGCCTTTCCCGCTTTCCGTAGCTTCCCTTTCGGTCTCAGCCCCGCCCACCGCTGGCGCCATCGTTTCCGGTTCAGCCCAAGAGCTGCCCGGACGCTTTTGGCCTTTGCTTCCTTGGCCCTCCCACTTTTCTAAAGCTGCGGTTGTCTAGGTCGCTGGGGAAGGTAGTTATAAATAAAGTTTTCCTGTTTCAAAGCCGGGCGGATTGGGCTGGGCGCCTTCCCCTTGCTTGTCCACAGTTCCTCTCGGCTCCTGGCAGCGAGCTTAAGGGCGTCATGGCCAGGGGCCGGCGCGGCCGGGCTGGAATGAGTCCGCCTTTCTCTACCCGCGCGCTCCCGTGGCTTCTAGGCCCGCCGGCGTCCACCTCAGTCTGAGTTACAGCCTCTCCGCGCCCACGGGCTGCCTCGCGCCGGACCCCATGGCCTCCGAGGCGCCGTCGCCTTCGTTGTCACCATCGCCACCCACCTCCCCTGAGCCTGAGCTGGCCCAGTTGAGGCGGAAGGTAGAGAAGTTGGAACGCGAGCTGCGGAGCTGCAAGCGGCAGGTGCGGGAGATTGAGAAGCTGCTGCATCACACGGAGCGTTTGTACCAGAGTGCCGAAAGCAACAACCAGGAGCTCCGCAGCCAGGTGCGCGGTTCGCGTCCAGCCCTTTGCCCCATCCAGCTTGGAAGCTTTTGATAGTCTCAAAAGGGCTCTCTGGCAGGGGCCCAGAACTACTTTATAGAGTACTTAAATAAAAATTTAGTGCGATTGTAATTCCAAGTACATTTGGCACAACTTTAGAGTTGGAGTTACTCGATTTAAATAAACGCGTAAGCAGAAGTAGAAGTTAAGTTGGCGTGAGTTGAACCTCTTCATTCTCACTTGTAACGTCCCATTGGCAGTAGGCACGTTAATAATATTCTAGAGTTTGTTAAAGCGCTGGACTTGATCAGAATCCCATGTATCACTTACTAGATATGTGTATTGATACTGAGCCTCGGTTGCCGATAAAATGAGAATGCTAGCACCACACAAGTGAAGGTTAAATCAAATTAAGCGTAAACAAACTGGTACAGTTTTACAAACGAACACTTATGTGTAAGGTGGTTAGGGGAGTTTATTATCCTGAGTTTTGCAGTGGAAGTAGGAAGGATATAATTGTTAGAAACAAGAAGCAGCTAACTTAATTTCTATGAAACCCAGTAAGGAAAGATATTTGAACAACTTTTTTTTTTTAAGTTTTAAACAGAAGCGTTGTACTTTTTTTCCAACTTGATTTGTTTGGCACTTACACTCTCCTGACGTTGTTTCCACATAATTATTAAACTGTTGTCGTTTGTCTCTTCAGATTTCTCACATGTAAAATGGGGATTAATGCAACTAATTTGTAAGGCAGTTCTAAGAATTAATAAGATGTTATCCAAATTACCAAGTATAATACCTAGCAGGTAGCAGATAATAAATAATCTAATTCACAGTAATAATGATTAGTAGCAGAGCCAGGACTAGGGCAAGTCAATCAATAGTCTAAGGTGAAAAATTTGGAGGGCACTAATTCTCAGGTATAGACCCTATACTTGCAGGAGGCTGAGACTGAGTACCTCTTGAAATTTCCTTCCTGGGTACCTTGCTTGCTTCACCCTAGTTGTACCAGCAGATCTGATAACTTGTGAAGTGCCTAGATAATATGGATATAATCAGTCTTATCACCTTTCTCTTTTTAAGCTCTGTGTATCATTTAAGAAATATTTAGATGCTTGTTTTTAAGTAAGTCTGACACTGAGATCCTGTCCCACTGAGGTGTATTGACAAGGCTGCTCCTCATTTAATTCTGGGTATTTCCATGCTGTCGCTCTGGCTTTGGCATTCATTGAGGCAAAGGGAGGATAGATGCCCCTCTGAGCGAACAATCACCTGTTTTCTTCTGCTACAGTTGTTTAGTTATGACTACTATTTAAAGGGAAAGAACAAACATTGAAGTATGTGAGTGCAATTAATATATTTAAGTGAATAGTTAATTCCAGGTGTAAGACAATGATACTGAATGATTCATAGTTTAACAAATGGAAATTGTTTTTTTTTCCTAATTCTTTAGGGAGAACTGACCAATTAAAATATCAGTATACAAACATTCTTATTTATTAGAAATAAAGGATCCTGTTCATAAACTATTAATTTAGTAAATCCAATTTTTGAAGAGGGTATTTTAAGGTTTAGCAAGAGAGTACAAGGATAAAAGCATCTCTCTCTGCAAATGTAAAAGTTGAAAGAAGGTCAATTAAAGGACTTACAGTTTTTTTGAAAAGGAAACTAGCTACTGTAGGTACTTCTCTAAAACTTTTAGCAAAAAAAGTTACTGTAATTTCAGGGGAATGGTGTGTGTATTATTAGATTGCTATATGATTTATTTTTCCTAAAGCCTTGTTTTCTTTCAGGTAGAAGAGCTCAGTAAAATACTCTATTGTGGGAGAAACGAAGATAATAAAAAGTCTGATGTAGAAGTACAAACAGAGAACCACCTTCCTTGGTCAATCTCAGGTATTCACTTGATAATGGAGATATCATGACACTATCACATTCAAATTATGCTAATGTGGAGTTTTCTTTAAATTTAAAATAGACAAACATCTAGATAAATGAGAACCATTATAATGTCTTCCCTCCATATGATTAGGTATTTTCAGAGAATCTATTTGCTCTTCTGATGGGAAAGTAAAAATGTATTGTCATTCCTGTAAATATATGGTATTGCTACTATGTTTTCAGTGGCACATTCACTAAGTAATTTTTGCCATGCTGTGAGCCATCTACTCTCATATTTGGTCTTCCTTCCCTTTTTTTTTTTTTCTTGAAATGGTCCATTCTTTAAAAAAAGTAATGTTTTATTTTTCAATTACAGTTGACATACAATATTCCATTTGTTTCTGATGTACGATATAGTGATTACATATTTATATAACTGAGTGATCACCTTGATTATCTAGTACCCATCTGTCACCATACATAGTTATTACAGTATTATTGATTATAGTCCCCGTGTTATATTTTACATGGCCGTGACTATTTGGTAACTACCAATTTGTACTTCTTGATCCCCTTTACCCATCCCCCAAACCCCCTTTCATCTGGCATCCATACAGAATTCTCTATGAGTTTCTGTTTTCTTTGTTCACTTATTTCGTTTTTTTAAGTTCCACTTATAAGTGAATTTGTCTTTGACTTATTTCACTTAGCATAATATCCACTAGATCCATCCATGTTGTTGCAGATGGCAAGATTTCATTTTTTTTTTATGGCTGAGTAATATTCAATTGTATATATGTACTACTTCTTCCTTATCCATTCACCTATATTGATAGACATTTAGGTTGCTTCCATATCTTGTCTATTGTAAATAATGCTGCAGTGAACATAAGAATGCATATATTTTTTTGAATTAATGTTTTGGGTTTCTTCAGATAAATATACAGAAGTGGGATTACTGTGTCCTTTTTTGTTTCCTGTTATAGCCTTTGTATTAAGGTCTGTTTTGTCTAGTAAAAGTATTGCTGCACCAGCATTTTTTTCTTTTTTCTTTTCAAGGAATATCTTTCCCATACTTTTACTTTCAGTCTGTGTGAATCTTTGATCTAAAATGAGTCTCTTGTAAGCAGCATTTGTATGGGTCTTGTTTTCTTACCTATTCAGCCACCTCTATCTTTTGATTGGAACATTTAGTCTATTTACATTTAAAGTAATTGTTGATAGATTTGTAGTTATTGCCATTTTATAATTAATATTTTTGATCTTTTTTCTTCTTAAAGAAGTCCCTCCAACATTTCCTGCACTACTGGTTTGGTGATGATGATCTTTTAGTTTTTTCTTGTCTGAGAAGCTCTTTATCTGTCCTTTGATTCTGAATGATAGCTTTGTTGGTTAGAGTAATCTTGGTTGTAGGCCCTTACTTTTCTTTTCAGCGCTTTGAATATTTCCTACCAATGCCTTCTGGCCTGCAAAGTTTCTGTTGAGAAATTAGCTGACAGTCTCATGGGATCTGCCTTGTAGGTAACTAACTGCTTTTCTCTTGCTGCTTTTAAGATTCTCTCTCTGTCTTTAACCTTTGGAATTTTAATTATGATGTGTTTTGTGTGAAACTCTTTGGGTTCATCTTGTTTGAGACCATCTTGTTTGGGACTCTGCTTTTCCTTGGTTTATTTGTCTATTTCCTTCGCCAGGTTAGGGGAGTTTTCAGTCATTATTTGTTCAAATAGGTTTTCAATTCATTGCTCTCTCTCTTTCTTCCTTCTGGTACCCCTATGATGTGAATGTTGGTATTTGATGTCCCAGAGACCTCTTAAACTATCCTCATTTTTTTTTCTCTTGGATCCTTTTTGTTTCTTGCTGTTCTGATTGGGTGTTTTCTGCTTCCTTATCTTCCAAATACTGATTCGATCCTACGCTTCATCTAATCTACTGTCGATAACCTGTAATGTAGTCTTCATTTCAAGTATTATACTCTTTATTTCTGACTAGTTCTTTGTTATGTTTTTTTATCTCCATTTTTATGTTTCCTGTTTCTTTGTTGAAGTTCTCACTGAGATCATTGAGCACCTTACAATCAGTGTTTTGAACTCTGTGTGTGGTAAATTGCCTGTCTCCATTTTGTTCAGTTTTTCTTCTGGAGTTTTATTCTCTTCTTTCATTTGTGACATGTTCGTCCCCTCCTTTTGGCTGCCTGTGTTTGTTTCTGTGTATTAGGTAGAGCTGCTATGTCTCTCAGTCTTAATAGAGGACCTTATGTCATAGTTGTGCTGTGGGGCCCAGTCTGTCTGGTCACCTGAGCTGGGTGCCCCAGGGGTATATCTTGTGTGGGTTGTGTGTTCTCTCGTTGTAGTTGAGCCTTGATTGCTGTTGGCATGTCAGTGAGAGGGATTGACCATCAGGCTGATCGGTCGTGAAGACTGGCCATGACTATAGTGGAGGAGCTGTTGTGTAGGGGCTGATTCATGGAGTAGGATTCACTTTAGTGAGGCTCTGGTGCCTGCCAAGTCCCCTTTGGGTATGTTTGTTTTGTGGAGGTAGTGCTCTGGTCTGGTCTGAAGCTAGCCACTGGGTGTGTGAGTTCCAGGGTCTTCTGGGAGGAATTCTGTTGTAGGCCATTGTCTGCTGCTGCCTATGCTCTGCCCTGGGCCACTTGGTATGAACTACAAAGTGATCTGCAGATGGTTGCCACTTGTGCTGGGCTTGGAAGTGCTTGGAAGAGGCTAAGCTGTGATCCAAGGCCAGCTGCTGCTAGTGCCAGGCTTGGGGCTGCTTAGCAAGAGGAGCATGCTGAGTCTAGATGCTGTTTGTTTGGGGTTTGTGAACCTTTGAGAGATTTTAGGAAAAGTGTAGCATGAGCCAAGACAGGCTGTTTGTATGGAAAAGCCACTGGAAAGAACTTGGGTGGGCCCACAAATTGGGTGTGGCAGGATCTCAGGGAATCACCAGGCCTGGACAAGGAGTGTTAGGTTGATGGAGACTCAGATATGGTGCTGTTTGGCTGCGTGGTGAGGTGGACTCAGCAAAGGAAGGCTTCAGCACTTATATCTGGGAGAAAGCTGCCCCTCCAGCCCTTACCCCAAGGTCAGACAGTTCAGTTCCTCCCTGTATATCCCTGGCACTTTTCAAGCTGCTGTCCCAGCTCTGGAGCTCAGAGCGAGTGAGTTCATCAGAGAATAAGTCTTCGCTCAGGCCCTTTTAAAGGAATGCCTGGGCCTCCAACAGCCCTTCGTCTCACTCAGCCAGAGTTTTCCCACTTCTGGTTTTCCTAGCCCGAAGTTATGGAGACTTCTCTTCCTAGCACTAGAATCCTGGGCTGGGGAGCCTGGTCTGGGGCTGGGACCCCTTTTTCCTCAGGAGGAACCTCTGCAGCAGAGGCTGCTGTATCACAGACTGGGTTGTGGGACCAGCATGGTCCACAGCTCCATCTCCCCTACCAGTCTTGACATGGCTTCTTCTGTGGGCCATTAATTATATGACTTCTGTTCACCAAGACTTCAAGTGGTTCTCAATGATGGTTGTTCTGTAGTTTAGTTGTAGTGTTGATGTGATCTGGGGCATGTGTTTTCTTGTTGATGTATTCCACTTAGCATTGTGTTCAGTGCCAGTCTCTTAGGCCTTTCCATCAGCATTATAAGAGAAATATGACCAAAAAAAAAATCAGCTCTTGAAATGTTGTCTTAATTTCCATTGTCGTTTGATATGCAATGATATTAAGGTATGTGGTTAGAAATTGTTTAGAGTTGCCTAATTTTTTTTTGACAGAATGCAACCTATCTACCTGTTTTTTGTTTTTTTTAACTCTTGCTAGGAAAAATCCAAATATGATTACTGTTTTTTCCTTTTTTAGCTTGACAGCTAGGGTACTAAATGGGACATTAGAATAAAAAATATACGCATCTGCAGAGTTATCTGCGCCATTAATTTTAATCTGTTAAAATGTATATAATCGTAAAATGATTTGTTTGTAATGTGTGCTGATTTGTGTTCAGTGCCAATGTTTTGGAAGTAAGTCCATTTTATAAACACTTTGCTAATATGATATCATTTGCTTTTGCTGCAGATTATTATTATCAGACATACTATAAGGATGTTAGTCTTCCAAATAAAGTGACTGAGCTTTTAGTTCAGCATGATCAGGATATTGAAGCTTCTACTTATGATTCTAAAGACCAGTCACAAATAGAAAGTGATACTTATGCTGGTACTGATGTAACAGAAAAGGCTGAATGTGGACAAGAGGACCATTTTGCCTCAAATTCACAGGTAGTAAAATGCTTAACATGAAATTGTTGATGGCTAAGAATTTGTCCTTCATTATTGTAATTATGCAGACAAATTGACTTTTTTGGGCCATCACAATATATACAAGGGTTTGTAAATATTCTCTGTATAATTATATAGTGAATTTTTTTTGAGAAATATTAGAACTTGTTGATATATGTGATTGTTTTCTACTCTGTTGTGTTTAAAACCTTAATAATGTGAATAAACTAAAACAGAAAATTTGTCAGTGTATTTTGACTCAACCAAAGAACATATGCAATCACTGCAAATAACTATGTTCATGCCAGAAAATTTTTAATGCTTACTTATGTCATGTATCCTGCCACTGTTAAATTTCCCTGAATGTTTTATAAATTTGCCTTTACAGTTTGCTTGAATTAGGATCCCAATAAGGTTCATCTAGTGCAACTGCTTGATATTTTAACATATCTCACATAATCTATACTTTCTCCTCCAATTCTCTTCTAAAACTTTTTTCCTTTTGGAAAAAAATCGTTTGTTTGCCTTAAAGAATACTTCAGTCTGTATGTTGTGGGTCGCTCTCCTGTGGTATCAGGCATTTATTTTTGAGTAATGGTCACTTAACTTTTTGTGTCCTCAAAACTGGGTCAAAATTAACTGCTAACACTAGTCAATATTTTTTAAAGTGAGTCAAATTGTAATTGGTAGCCATCCATTTCATTGTAGAAATTGAAGTCTTATTATTTAAAATAGCTTTTAAGTCTATTGTTTCAAATTTTTGTCTTATTTATCATTAATATACCTTATCTAGGAGCCAGCATCTACATTAGCAACAGAAGATACATCCTTAGAAGGGTCATCACTAGCTGAAAGTTTGAGAGCTGCAGCAGAGGCTGCTGTATCACAGACTGGATTTAGTTATGATGAGAATACTGGACTGTATTTTGACCACAGTACTGGTTTCTATTATGATTCTGTAAGTATCTCAGACATTTTAATACTGTCTGGTTGTATATTTAGCTATTCGATACCAAATATTAAACCCTAAGCTGAATGAAGAAAAGCAAGGAGTTGCATTTAAAAATTATGTTTGATTCAAAGCAATTTGATAAAAGAGTTATAAAATAGCTCATGATGCTATTCTTTTAAGTTTTTAATTAAATAAGTTACTTGTGATTATTATAGATTAATGTTTTATAGAGGTCTAATAACTTTACATATAAAGTAATATACAAAAAATGTTAGAGCATTTATTAATAAAAGCAAGCAATTAACTACATTGTTGTAAAATATTTAAGAACCTAAATAACATTTTCTCACTTTTATAAGAAAGTGATATTGTTAGTTCTAGGCCTCCTAAGATTTTTTTTTCCCCAAATACTTTTATCTTTATGAATCTGTTTGATGCCACAGAAGGAGTCTTTTTCTTGAATTCCCAATAGAGTATTTATTATTGGTCAGTGTTTTATATTCTGTGACTTTTACACATTTCACTTTTTAAAAATTAATTCGTTAACAGAACTAGGGAATTAGCGTGGAATTAGAAATGTAATGGACCAGTGACTAGGACAGAACCAGAAAATTAAGTTCTTGATTTATAATACAGTGTTATAGTTGTTGAAGTCTAGTATTTAATTGTATTTAATTCAGGATTTGATTACAAATGATGACAACTCACCCACATACCTCAACCCTAATGGTTTAGGCATGTGATCTGGTCCTCAGGAATTACAGAATATAATGTGGAAAAGTGGAGCAGATATTTCACCATTCCAGCTACTGGAACTATGGTTAACTAATCTAGGGAACATAATGATAATGCTTAATATCTTAGTTAGATAAGGGATTTCATTAGCTTGTCATTTTGCACTTGGTATACATACTTTGTAAATCCTTTGTAAAGGGAGCATTTTCTTTCATAGGAATATGCTGACAATGCTAGTTAATATTCAGAAAATTAATGTTGAAACTCTTATTACCAAAATATTACTTATTTTCTAGGAAAATACAGAATTTCCAAGTATTTGACATTATCTTTGTCATTCTTCTTACTTCCTTTGTGTATCTTTTCTCTTGACTGCTATTTTGTAAATGGTTAGTTACATTCTGTAGGTTATATATCTCGATAAATTAGGGACTGCATTGTTTTACCATTTTTATTGGGCTAGCTTCTATTTTAATTAAATAAAAATTTAAAAATATATTTGAAACTGTCTAATTTGGACTGAAAGACATAACAGATTAAAAAAATTTGATTTAATAGAAAATATAGATGTCAAATTATAATGTACACCTGAAAATTATATAATTGTATTAACCAATATTATCCCAATAAACTTAATTTAAAAAAATTTGAATTATAAAAGTTCTGTTGTCACTAGAAATAAAGATTAGAATGCTTCCATTGAGTTTTTTAGTTAAGGGAAAGAAAGATAGAATTCAAAATATTTTTATAAGAGATCTGCAAAGATGAATTAAAGACAATAAATTGCAGTAGTATTAACAGTTAGAAAAATGTATTATTCTTTTTCATTAAGTTTCATTAACTCAGTACATCTAAGGTGTTTCCAGGTATGATCTGCATGGATTTATGATGAAAATAAAATATAAACTTTCAATTAAATCTTAGTTGTAGAGAATTGCCAGTATCCAATAAATGCAGATGGTTACATAATTTTGTCTTCTAGTTTTTTATCCATAATTTGCCAAAATTTATTTTTTGCATGGTTGCTTTACTCATAAATCTTTATTTACCGTAGAATTAATTAGTAAAGATAATTTTTTACTGGTTTCTTTATGTACAATGTTATGTTGTATTTATGACGTTAACTTTATTTTCACATTTTTCTTTAGAACTTTTAGTCATGAACATTAAAAGGCAAGTCTTTGTTTTATGACATTAAGAGAAGGGTTTGGGAGTTTATACTGTCAAACCATTATTTTGTAATAGGGATGAATCTGGAATGTGCTCAGCCTTTTCTGATGCATACCTTAGTTTTCATACCTTAAAAGGTTTTTTGTTACCATTTTTCCTTAATGTATTAAGGTAAACCATACAAAATTGTTGTTTCTGTAATCTAAAAACTGGTCAAATGTTGGCAATTTCATGATTCAGTATAATATTTAAGTATACTCATTTTTCACACTAGGAAAATTAGCAAATGTTGAATGGTAAAGTATTTTGGAAAATTAAAGGCATCTTTCTAATATTTTTATTCATTATCATCAAAAATACTTTAGTTCTTGAAACAAACTTTTACTATATTTGAATATATTTGATATTTTATTAAATTTATTTCTCTATTTTATTTCATCTTACATAAATAGAACTTATTGTTTTCTTGACTTTGAAAGGAAAATCAACTGTATTATGACCCTTCCACTGGAATTTATTACTACTGCGATGTGGAAAGTGGTCGATATCAATTTCATTCTCGAGTAGATTTGCAACCTTACCAGACTTCTGGCACAAAACAAAGTAAAGACAAAAAGTTAAAGAAGAAGAGAAAGGATCCAGATTCTTCTACAACAAATGAGGAAAAGGTATTGTCTTCAAAATTTTTAAAATTTACATAACAGTGATATCATAATTAAGCCAGAAATTTTGATAAAACTAAAAATCATTCACTAACTCTGTATTACAAACATATCCATTAAGATAATAAGATACCAGACTCTATTTACCAAGAAGCGTTCTCATGGAGCAAACATGGACTTTTTCAGAAATTCTCAGTCGTTAGAAGTAGAAGGGATTTCTTATAATTTTGAAGGAGATGGATTTAGAATAAATAAAATACTCTTGTGTTACATAATTTGGAAGAACTTTCAGATACTCAGTTGATAAGCTGATGTCAATGGTAATTCACAATAAAAGAAAAACACAGTTTGTAAGCATAGATAAAAGTTTTTGGTTATAGTGAGCAATCTCTTACTATGTTAGCAAATGTTAAAAAAAATCCATTTCTGGCAAATGTGGAGTAAATACATAGTAGGTGTTTAAATTTGTATCTTTTTGGAAAATAGATGGGCTATTTGTATTGATAACTATAAAAATGTTGATATTTTTAAATTGGAAACCTTGTTCCTGGTAATTTATTACTTTTTTAAATCCAAAGAAAAAAAAAATGCTTTGTGTAATTATATAGCAATATTTATAAGAACAGAAAAAAATTAAACATCAAATGGCTTACCAGTATTGGTTAAAAAATGGTAGTACATTTAATTGAAAAAGCATTATTTAGGCCTTAAAATAGTAGTTACGAAGACTGCAAAGAATTTTAAAAATGCTTATGATACAATGTTAATTTGAGAGAAAATATAAAAAATGTTATTAGTGTTCTTTTTGTACTCTACAGATAAGGTTGGAGGCTTTATTTGTTGTATTGGCATTTTATGATTTGTGGCAACTGTTTGATACTTTACTCTTAAAATTTATCTAATGTTTTTCTACTTAACCAAAGAAAAAAACTTTTAAATGTATAATACTAAAGTTCAAATATGGAATTGAGATTCTGTTGAATTTATTTTGTATTCTCTTTATTTGATTTGTATTTATTTCTGTTAATTTCCACTGACAATACTGAAGAAGAGTATGTGACTAAAATACTAAAAATGACTTTTCTGTTTGCTTTCAAGAACTCTTTTAGTGACTCTTACCTGTTACTAGTGGTTGAACTGTTTGAAAGGATAAGTCGTAAAAGTACTCCTTCCTAGCAAAGAGAAAAGAATGTAGGGGTCATCAAATGGCCTTTCCTGACAAACTAGAGAATGAAATTTCAAAGTGTTTTTGTGAGGTTTTGGTTCACTTTAGCTCCCATAATTGCTTATCTTTACTGTCCTTCAAATATATGTGAACTCCAAGCACAGGAACTTAAAAAGTCCTGATGGAATTTTGAGAATTCCTAAAGGGTTCTAAAAGGTAGCAGCTGTGAAGAATGGGAGACCAGTTAAGACATCTTCACCTTTTCCTTATTTTTTAAGCTACTCTTGAGTCCCACTCTTTGTAGGTGGTGAATATGTAGAAGGAAGGGAGTAGGGTAAGGGGATGGGAGTAAATAACTTGAAATATGCATATATGCCTCATGCCCACATGTAGGCCTCTTTTCTTATCTTTTAATGAATAACATTCTAGACTGGCAAATAATTTTTAAAAAGGAGCACTTGTGGCAATTTAATTTTTCTCTTGCATATGTTGTCCTACTGTAAGCAGTAATAATAATAAAATGTACAAAATTTGAAACTGCTTTTTTTTTTTTTAAGTACATATAGATAGGGAAATTTTTTTGCCATGATTCACAATGGCTTTTAAAGCTCATAGTTGTTCAGTTCCTTGCCCTTGTTCTTGTCCTTGGTAAGTTTATATTACTGGAAGTGTATATAGTTTATCACACGGTGAGTGTTTAGCCAGTCTCCAAACTGAATTTATGTTGCTATTAAACATATGTGTTTAAGATGCTCTCATATTTTATAAAATAACAGAAGAACATATGAATTCATTTCATCATGTGGTCTAAGGTAGGAAAAAAATTCAGTGTGTTACAAACCAAAGGAAAAAGAGAAAGATCATTTTCTGCTTCTAAGTTTAAAACAATAGATTTGTTTATTTGTTGTAAGTCATGTGCACTATAATTATATAATGAATAATAAAAAACTTAAGCCAGGTAAGTTGGAATTTTGGAATAAAAGATGTAACTGAGCCACTGGTACTTTAAACCGTTATTATCAAAACAACTCTATAAAGTACTATCAATTATTAGCAAAACCACTCTTTATTATTAGGTAGTTTGGATATTTAAATCCCTCCTGTAATGAAAGTCAGTTCTGTACTTTATCTGTTGACTTGATAATTGGTTAAAAGCTCAAAAAGAAAGTTTAGGGTAGATGTATTCTCTAGGACTGCACTGTCCAGTAAGGTAGCCACTAGCTATATGTGGCTGTTGAGCACTAGAAATGCAGCTGGTCTGAACTAAGGTGTGTTTTAAGTGTAAACTACTCTCAGTTTTGAAAATAATACAGAAAATCCATGTAAAATATTTCATTGGCATTTTTATATTGATTAAATATTAATATAAAATGATATATTATAAATAATGGGTTAGATAAAATAATAAAATGACTTTCATGTGCTTTTTAAAACCTTTTTAATGTGGGTATTAGAAAATTTTAATTACAAATATGGCTTGCATTTTATTTTTAATGGATAGCTTTGGTCTGGATTGTCACCTGGTCTAAGCAATATGTGATAAGGGCCTGGACTAAGATAGTTAGGACATTGAGAATAGATAAGAAGAGAGAATTAGGAGAAATTATAAGCAGTCTGTAGCGCTTGGTAATTGATTTTATGTCATGGTTCAGGGGATATCAAACCATAAGATTTTTGATTTGAATGATAAGTGGATGGTATTGTCATTAGCCAAGAAAGGGAAAACGAGCAGAAGAGGGGGTAAAATAATAGCTGTTCTTATTTCACTGTACATATATCTTCACTGATTCATTGAAACACTTAGCATTAAAGATGATCATGTTTAAGATTATTTTCCCCTTTTCCTTCTCCCCACCTACCTCTCTTCAGGATTTGAATTCAGAAGATCAAAAAGCATCTATTGTTGAGCATATAAGCTGCAGTGAGGGAGAAGATTTTACAAGTGTGAAAAAGAAGGCCAAAGTAGACTTTCATCACAAAAATAGTTCTTCCAAATTCACTGTTTCAGTTAGTGGAAAGACTATAGAATCTCTTAATGAAAACATCTATAATTCCACTTCATTTAAAGATGATAAAATTATAGAGACTGATAGTGAGCCAGAAGAAGGTGAAATTACAGATTCTCAGACTGAGGACAGTTATGATGAAGACATTACCAGTGAAGACAATGTCACTGCAGAAGATAGTGAGGATGAAGGTGAGTAGTGTGGTCATTGTAAAAGAGCAACACGGTTAAAAATGTTAGTGACTCATATCATATATCTGCCAAAAAGTAAACTGATTATTTTAAACCGATTATTTGAATGACATTATTAAAAATTTTGTGGGCTACTGCTTGTTTTTTTTTAGAGAGTAGGTTGTGAATCAGTGGCCAATACTTGAACCTTAAAGTTTCATTGCATTGCATGGCCTTGTCAGTAGAACACAAAACCAAGTTACCTATGTTCTAATCCTAAAGTATGAAGTCTTATTTTAGTGGGTTAAATATCTGTAATTCACTTTTATAATTGAGAGAATAGCAAATTGCCATTAAAAAGTATAGTCCATGAATTTAGCTACATAGATTTTATGGTAAATCTAATATTTTTTTTACGAGAGTGTAAAAGGCATACTTTTAAAACCCAGTATTTCATATTAGTGTACATGAGCTTATTTTTTTCCTAACAGAATTTCTTACTTTTTTTAAAAAAAGTGTAAATTCAGGTTTACTAACTTAATTTAAAAAGCCTTGTTTGCGATATTCTCAAATTCCAAGACCTTAAAAAAGAGAGATGATTATAATTATGATAGATGCTGAATTTGCTGAATACCTTTAGGTTGGTTCACTTTAAATTGGTAACAATATTAAGCTTTACTTATCATGTATGTGATATAGCAGGATTTAAGAAGGTTTTAAACAAGATTAAGATTTTTGATCAATACATTTTTATTTTACGGATGCATCCTACTATCCATAGGCATTTCTTATTTTTTTTTCCCATAACATTTGAATTAATATTTATCCACTTGTTTCTTTGGCAGATGAAGAAAAAATTTGGCCCCCATGTATTAGAGTAATTGTTATTAGATCACCAGTGTTGCAGACAGGATCACTTTTTATCATTACAGCTGTAAATCCTGCTACAATTGGAAGGTAAAATGTTTAATAATATTGTATTTGTATATATATCTTATACTAGTGAATCGTACATTTCTTGAACAGTTATCATGAAATGTGCACGGTATTTGTTGAATAGGCAAAAAAAAAAATGACATTCATATCCCTTTTTCTCCCACTCAGAAAATATTATTGACACTTAATGTTTTGTCACTTGCTTTTGGAAATCAGTCGAGGGTATGACTTCATAGTCTCAAAAGGGGACTGTCTATGTAAAGAAATAAAATCTTGGTTTTACCTTCCACAGAGATTTTGTCATTTTCTTACCTTTGTACTGCCTTTTTTGAGTTTAAATTATTTACCTAAACCCAGTATTGGCCTCCTTTTCTGCCTCATTTCCTTTACCCCTTTGTAGTTCATAAGCAGCTTGCTAGAGACGTTTGTTTTAATCATGAGTAAGATAATTTCTTCCTAATAGGAGAGATAATCTATCCTTAATTTAGATTCTACGCAATACCTTAATTTTAAATTCTTGGAGAACAGTATGCTCTTTTTATATGTAGTAATAGAAATGAGAACATAGTCAGCAGATCTAGAATAAATAATTGATGTTAACACAAAGGGTATTTTGTTTCACTGGATATTTATTATTATTAGCCTGGGATAGATGTACCAAAGAATAAAAGTAATTCTGGAAACTCATCTTAAATAGGAAATTTAGAGTAGATTAAGAAAACTGGACTTAGTGTGATAGAGAAACTTACATTTTAACACCTTTTTAACATTTTTTAAAACAAACAAAAAATTCTTTCCATGTCACTGAGTGCTGCATTTATATGTGCTTCCAAAATTATTAAAGACATTTTCCTTAACTCTGCAGAGAAAAAGATATGGAGCATACTCTCCGAATCCCTGAAGTTGGTGTCAGTAAGGTAAACTCTTTGATTTTATAAATATAGCCCCCTGATATAATTTTGTAAATCATCATTATGGCAGAAAGCTTCTGGTTCCTCCTATTTAATAGAAAAGTTAATAGTCAGTGTAGTAATGGTAATGAAAGTAATGCAGATTTGTTTATTCCACTGCTTGAGAAAATGAAAATTCTTTATCACAATTTGGATTAACTAAGTTGAGTTTAAGTTTTAACAGTCTGGAACAGGAGTAGCAAATGTGGATTAATTTAAGTATTAAAGTAATACTTGTTGAACACATTTATTGAGTGACATAAATAGGCTAGATATTATGGTAGTTAAAAAATGAACCAGACCTGGATTCAGGCTATTTTAGTAGATGGTTACTTTGAGTCCAGAGTGTTTTACAATCCAAGAGCAATCTGTCCTCTCCCATTTATAGCTTTTTCTAGTTGAACCTGTAATGATTTCAGGAAAAAACAGTTGGGGTTTCGAAACAAACAATAAGGACAGAGTTGCAAACTAGATTATAAGTTAAAAAAAAAATAAGATTTAGCTACTGGGACTTTATACTTCATATTTATCTTTACTATGTTTTCTCCCTTCTATGGTTGTTATCTTTTTTTTTCTCCTCTGTTTTTTGACCTTTTATAATACCCATTTTGTTTCTATTTGATGAACTATGATATGGATCTAAAGTATATATTTTATGTGATTTTTGTCTTTTTGGAATGAAATGTCTCATTATTAGTTTGAAAGTCTACTTATTTTTACCATGTTTTCACTCATTTCAGAGGGGAGTAAATCCTCATAATCTTAACTCTGACCAGATTATCTTGCTTTTTTACTTTCTAATGACTCTCTTATTCTTTTGCTCCCTAAGAAAACCCAATCTGTAACTTAAATGGCAAAGTCCTTCCTCTACTTCAACCTAAAATACAGGTAGTTCTCTGGTAGCATTTCTACTTTTTCTTTATCTCTTTTAAACTAATATGTCCACTTGTGGGGTAGATAATTAGATGTATGAAATCAGTTTGACAATATATATCTCACATATTGAGGTTTATGAAAAAAATGGAAAAAAATCAGAGGACAAAGTAATTTTGAATAATTTAAGTTTGAAATTCTTTATATGTTAAGAAACACATTTAAAAGGCTGACTTAAAACAAATTTAAAAGGCTTACATTTTAAAAGCTTATACAAATTCACTTTTTCAAACCTATCTGTGACACCAATAGGTAAATGAATAAAGAACATAAATAGGCAGTTTACAATAGAGGAAATATCATGGTTAACATGTGAAAATCATTCAATCTTCCTAGTTATTTGAGAAATACAAATGAAGTCAGTACTCATTCATCATATTTATTAAATATCACTCCTATGGGTTCATAATTTAGAACAGCTCTTTGGAATAAGGTTTCAAGTGTTTTGAAAATAAAATATGGCAGTATATGAGCCCTTGATATAGTTATTATTCTAAACCCAATTGAAGAAAATGTACAAAGGACAGGAAGAGAAAATTTTCAGAAGAGGAAACACAAATGGCTAATAAATATAAGAAAAGGTTTCAACTTCAGGAGTTATCAGGGAAATGCAAATTAAAATCACAATGATGAGATTCAATTTCACACCTATTATACTTGCAAAAACTAAAAATTTTGACAATACCAAGGGTTGGTTAAGGCTCTATAGAGCATTAAGAATTCTTATAGACTGCTGTTGGGAATGTAAATTTGTATAACCACTTTGGAAAATGATATGGCAGTATGTAATAAAGTTTAAGATTTGTATACCCTATAGTTTAGCAATTTCATTCCTAAGCATGTATCTCAGAGAAGCACTTACATGTGCATAAGAAGGTTGCATGTATAAGAACGTTCATAGAAACATTTGAAAAAATAGTAAAATCTTGGAAAAAACCTGGATGTCCATCATTAAAAGAATATTTAGATTGTGGTGCATCTGTTCATACCATGTATTACCATTTAGCAAAATGGCACAACTGCACAACAACTGGATTACTTCATAACAGAATATTAGGCCAAAAAAGCAAAATAGAAGAAATATATACAATTGCACACATTTGTTAGAACTCATCAGACTATACATTTAAGACTTATGAATTTCCTATATATAAAGTATATCTCAATAAAAAATTCATACAGTATGATTTCTATTTATATCAAGTTCCAAACCCAACAAAATAAAACATATGTTTATGGGTACAGATGTGGCAAAAATGTAAAGAGATGTATCATGATTAAATAAACATCAGACCTTTGAAAAGGAAGGGGGGGATGGATAGAGTGAAGTACACATCAAAGGATAATTTATTTTAAATATCTGAGGCAAATATGGCAAAATTTATTAAGGCCAGGTCATAGGTAGACAGGTTCAGTATATTTTTTTGTATGCCTGAAACATTTTATAATTTGTTTATGAAATTTTTAAGGAACAATGTAATTGATAGTCCACATATCATATACAATTTACCCATTGAAAGTGTATAATTCAAACGATTTTAGTGTGTTTGTGGAGTTCTGCAACTGTCACCACATTAATTTTGGAACATTTTCATGACCATAAAAAGAAACATACTCAGTAACTCCTCATTTCCTTCCAGCTACCAGTTTTTCTGTCTCTGTGGATTTGCCTATTCTGCACATTTCATATAAATGGAATCATAGAACATGTAATCTTTTGTAGTTAGCTCATTTCACTTAGCTTGTCTTTAAGATTCGTCCATGTTGTAGCATATGTCAGTACTTCATTCCTTTTTATTGCCAAATAATATTTCATTTACTATATTTTATTTATTCATTAATCGATATTTGAATTATTTCCACTTTTTGGCTATTAAAAGTAATGTTGTTATGTGTACAAGCTTTTGTTTGGATGTATGTTTTCATTTTTGCATTCTGTAACTCTTTATCCAATTAAATAGACATGTTTTGAGTACATGTCCAGTATATGTGAGGCACTATATTATATACTGAGAGGTAAGCAAAAGAGTAAACTAGTATAAGCAGTACAGTGACATTTACATATGTAATAACTTCGATAATGTGTTGTAATGCGGGTCAAAGAGAGGGTGATTAGTCTTGAGTACCAAAAAACTGGAAGACTAAATTGACCTTGAATGTTTCAAATATTAATAAGATTTTTTAATGATATACACAAATATTTAGGTAAAAACAGTAATTTCAAATTGTATAGTATAGTCTCAATTATGTTACAGAAGTGGAAAAGATAGGATACCCACCACTAAATTATTAATGGTAGTTATAGGTGAAATTATAGGTGACTTTTTCTTCTGTGTCCACATTTCTATCAAAAGCATTGTAATACTTTTGTATTCAGAAAAATAAAATTTAAATTATCAAGAGACTAAAGTCCATTGTATTCCATCATAGATTGTTATCTATGGTTTAAAAAAAAGTATACTGCCTTATAATTACCTGGTTTCTTTTTTAAGTTTCATGCAGAAATTTATTTTGACCGTGACTTACAAAGTTATGTCCTTGTGGATCAAGGCAGTCAAAATGGTACAGTTGTTAATGGAAAACAGATTCTTCAGGTGCGTATATGTATGTATTACTTGCATATTATTTTTAAAAACTCAACTGAAATTTTTTATTCCTAAAGGTTGTAGTTATATATATCATTTGGTGTCGATAAGTGTTCAAGTCCAAATGTATTTTGTGGAAGGGAATTCCCAGAAAGTATGTAAGTGGATACTTGACTATTGAGTTTTGACTTCTAATTATTATCTATACCTTCTTTTTAAAAATAAATGCATTTTAAAGCTATTCAGGGTAAATATAATTATAGTAGCTTTATGGACTCTTCATTTTTTGTATTTAAAAAAATTATTTTAATGAAAATATTGCTTAACTGGAAACTCCTTGAAGGCAGGGGCTATGTCTGTCCAGTTAATAACTCTTATATCTCCAATATGTAGCAAAGTGCTTGGCCCTGGAAGGGAGGGAGGGAGGCCTTATTCTTTGTCTATAAGAATTGCAAATGAAGTAAACAGAGAAAAGGGAAAATATGATGTATTTTCTTTTTAACACTTCATCTTTTCCCCCAAATACCAACTGTACTATTGTATATTTTTATATTCAGATACTAGATTATGGCACATTACACAATAACATGAATGTTGGGTTTGAGTTCATTTTGGTAATAGATTGTTATTTGAGTTGGGTGTTTCTCTGATAGGATTGGGTATGGAGATAAGGAGATTATGGAATTTGATAATATAAAATCAGTTTAGATATCTCTTCTCCACTAGTAGAACATCCTACAACTTGAGGATGTAGAAATGTGTTCATGTGTCTATCTCATTGAGAACCATCTCAAACATTTTTTTCTTATAATCAGACATTACTTAGAAAATAATCATGTAAAAATCTCTTAGATTTCTATTTTGTAATTTTTCTCCTCAGCCTAAAACAAAATGTGACCCTTATGTACTTGAACATGGAGATGAAGTGAAAATTGGAGAGACAGTATTGTCCTTTCATATTCACCCTGGCAGTGACACCTGTGATGGCTGTGAACCGGGGCAGGTTAGAGCTCACCTTCGTCTTGATAAGAAAGATGAATCTTTTGGTATGTGAAACATACTGTATATATAGGGAAATGTACTGTTATATGTGGGCCTGATAACTTAAATTCACAGGAGTGTTCTACAGAAGAATTAGTGGGCTACTATCTTCATATCTAATTGATATAATGCTGGATCGAGATACATTTATATTTCAGTGAATATTATCAGATGAGACTAAGAAATGACATATATTTGAAATTTGAGATCTAGGCTAGTAGATTATGATTATAGTTGATTTTTCTGTGTAATAATTTAGCTTTGCTATTTATAACTTTAGTTTATTTTCTGACCAGGAGATAATCATTAGCTCTGTTTCTGCTAATCTAGTTTAGTAGGCTTTTGAAGCAACACTGCATTGGTAGCTAAATGTCCTTCAAAAGAATAATTGTGGCATAATTATAATAAAGGCTGGTTTCCTTTTAGCATGTATTTACTGATATGACGAAGTCATCCACAGTTTTAACTCCATCGCATAATATTAGCATAGAAAATAATAGGCCAAGGTATTAAGAGTTATTGTTTGATATGTTTACTTTTCTATTTATAGTTTATGTTGCTATGTCATCTGTACATATACCATTATTTTCTATAGTTTTAGTGCTGTAGAAGTTTACTGTCTTGCTTTAAGCCCACTCATCTAAGGCTTTTAAATTTAAATAAATACTTTGATCTAGTAAGAACAGACTTTTTTTCACATCAGTTTTTTCCCCAAATACCAACTTTGCTATTGTATATTTTTGTTTTCTGATATTAGATTATGAAAATAAGTATGGCACATCACACAATAACATGTATGTTGGGTTTGGGTTATGTGATTTTTTTTTTTTTTTTTTTGCACATGGGTATGCTCCTTTGAAAATACACAATATTTCCTCATTTGGGTCTATTATAATTATATAAAAAAATTAAGATGTTTGATATTTCTTTTGATATCTATACTGTGACGTTCTTATAATCTTTGAGTTTTGGTTTACTTTCCAAGTAGATTTCTTTATTAAAATGTTGAAAGGACATCATCACAAGTCAGGATTCTTTTATGTCAATATTTATTTGAACTTTTGATTAATCTACAGATGGGATAGTAATAGTATTAATTAGTTGTTTATTATTAAATAAGAGTATTAATTTTATATAATATCTGTCAGATTTAATGAGTTTTTCTTTTTAAACTAAGCTCACTTTTTCCTTTTAGTTGTTCCAACACTAAGCAAGGAGGAAAAAGAGTTGGAAAGGAGAAAAGAATTAAAGAAAATACGAGTAAAATACGGTTTGCAGGTAAGGATGTTAAATATTGTTACATATGTTAAATCATGCACCTGGTTTCAAGTAAAAATGCCTTTAGATATGCATAGTCCATTTTATGTATAAAAAGTTATTTAGAATGATTTTGAGATTGATACAGTTTCTTTTAGTTGTTTGTTACCTCAACAACTGTTGAGGTTGAGTAGAAAAATGATAATGATACCCTACATTTGAACAGCCATTTCTCATTTTTAAAAACTTTGCATTAAAATGTTACCATCGAAGAACATAGCTGGAGGATTAATACTGCCTGATTTTAAGACTTATTATAAACTACAGTAATTAAGACAGTATAGTATCGGCATAAAGATAAATAGGTTGATGGAACAGAATGAGTCCAGAAATAGACCCATATAGATAGGGTGTGTGTGTGTGTGTGTGTGTGTGTGTGTGTGAGAGAGAGAGAGAGAGAGAGAGAGAGAGACAGAGAGAGAGAGAATGAATGAATGAATGAATGAATATGTGATTTCAACAAAAGTGTGACGGCAGTTTGGTGGAGAAAAGATGGTCTTTTTCAACAAACAATGCTAGACCACTTAGATTGCTATACCTTATAACCAGTATGAAATGAACTCAAAATGGATCATAGATATGAATTTAAATACTAAAACTATAAAACTTTCAGAAGCAAACCTTTTTTTAAAAAAGTTAGACAAAGATTTTTTTGATATCTTAACACCAAAAGTACAATCCATAAAAGAAAAAATTAATAAATTACAATTCCTCCAGAATGTCTCCTCTTCCAAGACACTGTTAAGAGAATGAAAAGATAAACCACAGACTGGGAAAAGTATTTGCTAATCATATCTGATAAAAATCATATATCTATAATATATAATGAACACTGAAAACTCAAACAACTCAGTTAAAAAATGAGCAAAAGATTTGAATAGACACTTCATGCAGATGTACATTTGGCAAATAAAGACATTAAAAGATGTTCAGTATCAATAGTCATTAGGGAAATGCAAATTAAAACCAATGGAAAAGAATGACCATACCAAGTGTTGGTGTGCATGTGGAGGAACTGGAACTCTCACACACTGCTAATAAGAATATAAAATGGTGTGATTGCTTTGGAAAGCAGTTTAGTAGTTTCTTTAAAAGTTTAATATGCATCTACTATATGATTCAGTGTTCTACGCCAAGAGAAATGAAACAATATGTTCATACAAAGACTAGTAAACAAATGTTCATAGCAGCTTCTTTTTTCTAATAGCCAAAACTGGGAAGAATACATGTGTTCATCACGAGTGGATAAACAAACTATGGTATATCAATATAGTCAAATACTATTTAGTAATAAAAAAGCTTGAGCTACAATGTGGATGAATTCAATTATGCTGAGTGAAAGAAGCCAGACAAAAAGAATACATGATGTATACTTCTACTTAGATAAAATTCTGGGAAAGCAAACTAACATGTGACAGAAAGATCAGTGGTGGCCTGGATACACGAGAGGAAGGATGCACAGGGAGGATCTAGAGGGATGGATTATAATAAAGGACAGAATACTTTGTGGAAGATGGATATGTTTATTATCTAGGTTCTGGTGATAGTTTCATAGATGTATACACTTCTCAAAAGTGTCTAATTGTTCACTTTTACATAATTCATTGTATGTTAATATACTGCAGTAAGGCTGTAAATAAAGTTACCTTTTAATCGTATAAGTAGACCAGGAAGGTAATTAATATTTTCAGTTTATGTTTGAGAAACTAAAGCATAAGGGTCACCTAGCTACTAAATGACAGAACTATATATAGCATCTAGGTCTTAAGCTTATTTGTCCAGTGCTTCTTACACTTCATGAAATATGAGAAAAGATGCTGCCAGATCTGCAGAATTATATTTTTGTTGTTAGTGTTTCATTAAGGGAGAAAAATCATAAAACAAATATCAAGGGGCTAATTTGGAAGGACAATAGAAGATACATAAGGAGAGAATCAAAAGTGTTTTCTTAAAAATTTTGACTAAATTTCTGTATCATCTTCTGGAGAGAAAAACCCATTAGGATTAGTGATTCTGTGTTTTTCTTCTCTGATTAAAAGCAAAATTAAGTAAAAACTTATGTGGTTCTTTCCTTGAATTGCTCTAGCAGCCCCTAGCATCTCTGTGGATGAATGTCATACTTTTAGTATAAAGATCAGCAGGTAATAACAAAGGGTGGAGGGAAGCGTACTCAGAAGCCCCAAGCTGAATTGACCACCTCCTCTTTTGTGCCACTGCCACATCTTATGCATACCTTTATTGTCAAACCAGTCATGCTAAAGATGATGTGTATTTGCCCTCTGGTATTATAAATTTCTTTGTATTCCATCACCTAGCATGGAGCTTAACATACTCTTTACTCAGTAACTATTTATTGAGTGACTGATGATAATCACATAGATGGAACTGTTGAAGCATAAAGCTTTTTATCTATTTTTTGAAGACTTTCTTCATTTTCCTTTCCAAGGAACAGTAACCAAACTATTTTAGGTCCTTTGGTACTTTCAGTTTCTTAGAGAAAAGGAGATACAGGTATTTTTTCTAACCCCATTGGTTCTATGTGTTTTTTTTTGAATACTGGTAGTTCATATGAAAATATGAGTACACAGCATTAAGTTTTAATTCATTGTTTAATAAAGACCACATTGAACCATATTTGCCAAGTAAGGCAAATATATAAACATTCCATTTTTATTTACCAGCTTTGTTTTTTTCAATGAATATTTCTTGTTTATAAAGAATACAGACTATGAGGATGAAAAGGCATTGAAGAATCCAAAATATAAAGATAGAGCTGGAAAACGTAGGGAGCAGATTGGAAGTGAAGGAACTTTCCAAAGAGATGATGCTCCTGCATCAGTTCATTCGTAAGTATTAACTTTAATTGCTTTTAGTACTCTTTGTACCATATCACATTCATAGGGTAATAAGACTTACAGAGCTTTATATTTTGATAGGTAGGTTTTAAAGGAATAGTTCAGAATAAGATCAGAATATTACATCTATTTACATTTTCCTCTAAAGTTAGAATTCCATTATTTCCTAGAAAAGTTCTGAGCATATATGTGAGTACACATACTTAAACACACATATATGCACACATATGCATATCTAGCCACCCAATTGAGTGAGTATATTTTTATATGCAAGGTATTTAGAAGGCTCAAAATGTAATTTTGAGGTCTACAGTATGACCATATTTCTGTGATCAGTTATATGTTAGCAACATTTTTTTTCTCAATATAAATTCTAGATTTAGTTAAAATTTAAATCTTTCATGTGGAACTGACAACTCGATATAAAATTTTGATTAAATAATTTATTGATTCTAAGGTATACTACTTGGTATAGTTTTACAGTTACATATATAAGCAAACTTTTTTTAATGTGACATATGATAACAGCACGTCTTAAAATTTATGGAGTTAGATTTGATGAAATGTAGTATTATGAATTAGATATACTAAGCAACATGGCAAATATTTTTTAAAGCTTAATATTTTTTCAAATAGCTGGAGAATATGAAGATTACATTAGAGTTAAATTAAAAGGGAGAAATAAAAGGTGAAACATATTCATGTGACATTGCTTAATTGTTATTGAAGAGCTAATTTAACATTTTGTAGAACTGAAATGACAATGTGGTAGAACAAAAATTAAAATACCCTTAAATTAGCAGGACGTAAAATCAGAACAAAATGCAAATAGTGAATAAGAGGTTTTTTATTTTAACTTTTTCATTGATGTATAACATATACAGAAAAGTGCACAAATATAACCATCAATATTAATGGTATACAATTAACACACTGTAAAGTACACGTTTCTTGGTCAAGAAATAGAAAATTTCAGTAACCCCAGAAACCTACCCTCCTTGTGCCCCCTCTTAATCACTATTGTTCTCTCCTCTCCAAAGGTAATCACTCTGCAGACTTCCAATAGCAACAGATTAATTTCACTTATTTTTGAATTTTAAATTGAATAAGTCAGTATTTTGTGTCCACGTTTTTTCCACAACATTATTTTGTTAGGTACATTTTATTTGCATTGCTGTATAATATTCTCTTGTGTGAATATGCCGCAATTTTTGATCTTGGACATCTGGGTTATTTCTTTTATGTCTTGGTGTACCTTGCACCTGCTTTTCTGTTAAATGGTATATATAGGATTAGAATTTACGTATCTTCAGCTTTGTTAGATAATGCCAGTTTTCTAAAGTAGTTGTACCCATTATTTTTAATTCGTGAATATATTATAAATGTAACCTAAATGGTCTTTTAGAAATCAACTGTCATCTTAATTTTCTTTAAAGTGAAATTACTGATAGCAACAAAGGTCGGAAGATGTTGGAGAAAATGGGTTGGAAAAAAGGAGAGGGCCTAGGGAAAGATGGTGGAGGAATGAAAACTCCGGTAAGACTTGTGTTTTCTTTCATTCTTTATTCTTACAGCAGACATATTTACCATGTATCTAATATGTGCCAGGCATTGCCTTAAGTGCTAGGAGACATTATTACTGCATTTGTGGCCATTCATGGTCACCAAATATACATATGCGTATTGTTTTTATTTTGTTTTTAATGTTTTTCAGAAGCCTCTTGAAGTTTTTTTCTTTATTGAAGCTAGAATAGTAAATGTTATTTCCTGAGCCAAAGGTTTTTCCGTGTCTTTTAGTTACATTTAGTTACTTCCTTACTTTTCCTGGTACTAAGAATTGCAGGAACAGTTACAGTGTCACTTTATAAATAGGAAGATTCTATATTAGCTGGAAAATCTGTTTTGGGTTCAAGAATTAGAGCATATAACAAGCAATAGAGAGAATAATGTTTGAAAAACAGTACAGTGATTTAATTCTGCAGTCCAATGGTTCATCAGGGTTTGGATTATCTTTCACAAAACCTTACAAAGTAAAATGACTAAAGAACTCTCTTGATAATTACTTGGTACCTAAAGAAATAATGAATGGATCACTGTGAGTTTAATGTAAATTTTTTCATTTCATAGAGATACAGTGGGAAGAACATTAGTTTTATAGTCAGATTATAATATGTGCTCTGTTATATTGGGACTTAGGGCAAGTTTGGACTTTAGTTTTCGTATGTTAAAATAGGGATAATAAAAACTTTTTCAAGTATGCCAGGAAGATAAAGTCCCTAGCATGGTGCCTAACATATATTGTACATTTAATGATTCTCAAAATAATGAGAAGTCCTCCTTTCCATTTATGAAAATGAGCGATTAAGTTCTATGGATGACTCTTAATGTTTAATCTGCCTGTTCACTTAAGTGAGGCTAGGATAGTAGGTATAAATACATGTTTTGCCTTTACTTTTGGTTAGAGTGAGATGACATACTGCAACATTTCAGTGAAATTAGATGATTGCTATTTAAGGAGCACTTTTTTTTGTGGAGTCAGCTGTACTTAGAAGCAAGACAATGTAGAAAAGTGATTTTAAGTTCCATATATAATCATGTATGTATTCCTGTATGATATTTGATACATTTGACAGATTTTCTTTTGTGTCGTTTCTAAGTTAGAGAATTATAGTTAAAGTACTAAGTTGGACACAGCAGATTTCAGTGTGCTTTGACTGTATAATAAGTCTCTGCTCAACTTTTGGTAACAGATCCAGCTTCAGCTTCGGCGAACACATGCTGGCTTGGGGACAGGCAAACCATCCTCCATTGAAGATGTTCACGTTCTCCAAAATAAGAGTAAAAAGAACTGGGAGAAAGCACGAGAGAGGTTTGCTGAAAACTTCCCAGAAACTAAACCTCAAAAAGATGTACCAGGGGCCATGCCCTGGGTCAAAGGGACTGTAGAGTGAAGGTCAGTCATAGAACACAATTCAAATATTTGAAAGAGTCTGGAAACTCTTATTTTATTGCAGAACATTTTTCTCCAAAAGAGCCAGTGGCATGAGGGAACTGTATCACAATTTACCCCCTCATGATTCAGAAATGTATAATAAAGTGTGGTTTGCAGCTTTTAAAAAAACATTTTCTAAAACTAATAAATAGTGACTGAATCAAGTTATTTGATGAGTGGATTAAAGTTCACAGGGCATGGATGAGCTTATGAACCTTTGTTATTTTATCTTGTCATTTAGAAGACCTATATAAGTAACTAGCCATATAGGCAAAATTCATATATCCACTAATGACTTAAATGTACATTTGTCCATGTCTCCATATATTTGTTATGTAAGGTGTGCAACAAAAAAATATCAAAAGTTTATAAAAATAATTCTGACTGTATACATCCTTGTTTATGCCCTTCAGAACTTAGATAAAAAAAATGTTGAGAAAACATGGGTAGTGGTGCATAAATTTTATTATCCTTGAAATAACATAAGTAATATTATTGAAGAACTAATGAACAGGTGACATGTTGTAGAAAATTAGTCTTTCATTGTTTTCTTCTGTGAAGAATGTTGATTTGTACGATATATTAAGCATTTACATTTGGTTTGTTTCATAGCTGAAATATTTAGATATGAACAATTGAATACAGTATTGAAATATTCAATGTGCTGGCATTTGTAGTTTTGATAATTCCCATTGCTGGCAATGGAGTTGTGCCAGAGAAATCTGATTTCTACTGCAAATGGATTACCTAGCCAAGGCCTCAAACTCAAGGTATTTATTGAAAATGTCCTCAAATGCAATAAAAACATTATAACATCAAAAAGAGTGATTCATTGAACCAATGATTTAAACATACTAGTCTGCTTTGAACTCATGACCAGCCAGAAATTTTCTATTTAAATTGGCAGAGCAGTAACAAAATGATAACCTCGTACTGGAGAACTGCAGTGCAGCTTTCTGAAAGCAGGTGTCACTGTTCTGCCACTTACCACTGTTTTCTGTTAACTTTTCTCTCAGCTTTTTGCTGGGAAATTAATGCTGGATCTGACCCTTTTCTGGCAGTGAATATAAGCTATTGCTCCCTCATCTACTATAAAGAAATGTCTTTAAGATTTAGAATAGGAAAGGAAAATTCTGAAATAAATTATACAGTAGGGAAGATAATTCAGGAGGAAAAGCTACCTGTTGGAATTTCTAGTCTAAATGGTATAAGGTAATTATAAAGAAAAGGGAGTGGCATAAGGAAAATAAATTTATTATTAAAGATGAGAATATTGGACCAAATTGTTAAGTCTCTGTACGCCTAAGCTGGGATAATCAGAGGTCCTAGAACTCCAAATCTGGATAATGTATTTTTATGTATCCTTCCTGGTCGCCTACACACCCTAACACATACATATGTATGTTAGATTTGGAGGCAGGAAGAGTTTCCTGTATTATTTTCTCTAAAATAGAAAAAAATTACTCATCTAAATGTGCTTTTGGTACTGGTGCCCTGTATATAGGTAACAATATACAATATAAGACTCCCACAGTAGGCTTTGCTTCTGGTAGATCTCACTCATTGGGTTTGCATACAACCGTCTATATAGTATTTTCCATTTTTATTATTGGATTGCAGAAGACTTTTTTCATTGTTTTCTTTTGCTAAGAAAATGGAAACTTGAAAATGGCGATAAAATTGAAATATATGTGATAGTTACATTATTAAAACCCTTTGCTGATCTAAAGTCTCAGGGCTACACTATATAGTGGTTAAAGCACTGAATAATGTCTCGGTCTCTTTCCAACTGTGAAATAAGAATAATATTTATGTCACATGTCTGTCTTGAATAGAAAATGAGAAAATGTACATATATAAAAGCATTTGGTAAACTGTAAAAGTAGAATAAATGTGAACTTCTGTTTAGATGCGTAGATGTGAACATTTTGGATTATGCATAAAATTGATTTGTGTCTAATATTTTAGATTATAGTGTATCCGCACAGTATAAATTCATTAACTTAATAGCCTTTAAGTGTTTAAGTGGAGCTACACATTCCTGAATTTGAGAAACCTAACGTATTTTTGCCAGAACATGAGAAGTTGGCAAAATTGAGAAAAGAGAAAACTGTTGGCATTAGAATAAAATAACAGAAATTGTTTTCTAGAATTAAGTAGATAGGAAGCACTTTTTCTCAAAAAGAGAGGAATTAATTTCTGGTTTTGAACCAATTTTTACTTCTGATGTTTCATTTTTATTATAGTTGTGAACTTAAGTAATGGCTCACCGATAGCAACTACCTTCCAACTTTTCATGTAAAAGATTGTTTCTTAATTTGATACATTTTCTAATTGCGGGCAAAAGAAGGTAGAAATCTCAAACAAGGGAAAGCAAGAGGTATCAGAGATTTTGTACAAAGACCATCCTGTCAAGTTTCAGAACAGAGGGATATGCTTGGCAGGGAGCCAGAAAAGCATTTCTGGCCCCAACATGCAAAAATGTTCTCAGGAATAGTTGAAAATATTTTATCATCTTATCCTAAATATGCTGCTTATTTTTGTAGGGCATCACTTACATCTCTGCTTTGATTCAGAACATTTCATTTTAGTTTTTCAGACTTTAAAGTTGGAAATACATTTGGATTCTTTAAAAAGAGTTGGTGTTCCTGTATGTGTCTGTGTATATCAGCCCAGGCTTTCTCTCTGCCTTTCTGCTTTATTTACTATTCTTAGTGTTGAATTATGGCTTTGTAGTTGCAAAATGACTTTTGGAACTCCAGTCATTATATTTTATGTCCAAAACAGAAAGAAAAGAAAAGAAAAGAAAAGAAAAGAAAAGAAAGAAAGAAAGAAAGAAAGAAAGAAAGAAAGAAAGAAAGAAAGAAAGAAAAGAAAGAAAGGCAAGAGAATAGTATTTGTATTCTCTTTTATCTGGAAAGCAAAGGCTTTCTCATAAGCTCTTATAGCAGATTTCTCCTTAATATCATTAGCTGGAACCTGGTAACATGACTGCCCGTAGCTGCAAGAGAAGTAGAAAAGATGGGCAATAGGATGGTCTCAGTTGACTTTAGTCAATTTTGAACCAACACCTGAGCCTGAATACGTTGCAGCTGGAACAGAATGGGTTCAGTGAGCAAGGGGGACAGTGAAATTGAATAGGCAGGTAACTCTGCCAGATGATTTATCCATCAGTAGGGACTGGGAAGTTGGTTAAATTGTGATACTGTCCTACCATATACTTTGTAGTCCTGCAAATAAGATAGAACTATACCCTGACATAGAACATACTGTTGCTGATTTTAAAAAAACATTA
The DNA here is from genome assembly GCA_028627145.1 of Eidolon dupreanum. NCBI lineage: Eukaryota > Metazoa > Chordata > Mammalia > Chiroptera > Pteropodidae > Eidolon > Eidolon dupreanum. The sequence continues at coordinate 62,721,420 of CM053501.1, read as the reverse complement.
TAGAAAAGTATGTATAGCACAGTCCCATTTCTTATTAAAAATATAAGGGTACATAATTGAATTGTTAATACTGATTACCCAAGGAGTGAACAGACTTTCATCTTATATTAGTTCTGTATTTGAACTTTAAAGCAGGTAAATTGTGTAGTTAACTTTGTATAGTCATACACATTTATAATAAGTAGGAATGTAACACCAGCAAATGGAGAGGGCTTCAGGGCTCAACCCCAGACATTTTCCTCACTCTTGTATGCCCAATTTCATTTACCATCTATATGGTCACGCCTTCCAGGTTGTTTTAGCCATTATACATACCTAACTCAGTCACCGTAGATGTAACTTATCCATGTTTGAACTCATAGTCTTCTCCAAATCTGGTCTCTTCCAGTTTCTCAGCTGGCAGCACCACGTAGCTAGTTGTGCAAGCCAGAACCTAGGAGTCAGCCTTTATTTCACTACCACCACCTTCTCCTTACCCCTAATTTCCAATATGTAAAATCAGTCACCATTCACCGGGACCATTCCAGTAGCCTCCTTACTGGTCTCCTTGCAGTCGCTCTTTCTTCTCTCTAGTCCATCCACAGGTGTCTTCACAACTCCTATTTTGTCATCTCCTCTTTAAGTCTTCCAATGGTTTCTCATTACTCTGAGGACAGAAAACAAAATCATAGCCCATGAGACCTTATCTAGTCACTGCTAACTTTTCCAGGCCTATCTTGTATCTTTCTCTCACTTGATCTCTAGGCTCCAGCATGCTGGCCTCTTTTTCATTTCCTCAAACATGCCCTCTTTCATCCCAGGGCTGCTTATATCTGTTATGGCTGGAATGCTCTTCCTCTACCCTTTTACCTAGTTAACTCTGAAATATTCTTTAGATCTGTGCTAGTTGATTCTTCTTTAGGGATGCTCCTGTCTCTCCCTAGATTAATTGTCTTTGATAAATGTTCTTGAAAATCCCAATTTGTTCCTTTTAGACAACTTATTTTGGTTACAGTTATATATATTTTAGTGTGACTAGTGTGATATTTGTCTGTCTAGATTCTTAATTGCTATTTAGGCAAGACCTTGGTTTTTCTCACTACTGCATTCCTAATGCTTCGCACCAGGCCTGACCTATGTACTCACAGGCATAGAAGTGAAAGAGCAAGATGGATTTGAGGAACTGCAAATGGCTTGATACAGATGTAGTTTTATGTGAGGAGACATGGAAGGAACTCAGCCTATAGAAAGCAGTGGCTTTCAACCATTCTGACCATGATCCATGGTAAGAAATACAATTTATATCATAGCTTAGTTTGTGAGTGTATGTGTGCATGTGTAACATGTTTTATATACCAGTTCTTAGCCATTAGTTCATGTAATGCACTCTTAGTTTTTTTTCCTGTCACTAATTCCAACTACTAAATTGATTTCATAATCCACTAATATGTTACATCCTGCAGTTGGAAAAACATTGACCTAAAGCTTGTTTTTCGAATTGGCAGACCTGTGGCATTGCCTTAGGAACCATAGCTATGTATGTATGCATGTGCTTGACAAGGGCGAAAAGGGATTAGGATGCCAGACTGGTGATTCCATTTCTCATGCCGGTTCCAGACTAGGTCTTCATTGATCTGGTTTTCAATTAAAACTTCCAGATAGATTATGTAAGAAGAAAGGTTTTCACTGCTTAAAGAAAAGGGGGTGGGATTGGGCGAAGAACTGAGTCACTTACCCACAGACATTTTAACATATTTTGTTTAGAAATTTGGGGTTCATCTTTTTGACAATGAGGAATTCCCTGAAGGATTTTAAGAAGGGGAAGGCCCTCATTAGATTGCTTTATAGCAGAGTAACTGGCTGATTGAAAAGAGGTAGAGTGGAGGCTGACAGACCTCCTTGAGGGCTTGTTTCATCTATCAAATGTTTATTGAGCACCCACCAGGTGTTGTGAAAACCTGCGAAAGCAGGGACCTGGTTTGTCTTACTCATTGCTGTGTCGTCAGTACACACCGCAGCATTGGATGCTTAGGAGGTAGGTGCTCAATAAATGCTTGTTGGCGAGATGGATGGAACACATTTTTGTAGTGTATCGGCCACTGTGCCAGGCACTTAATATATATTCTTTATTCCTGAGAGTATTTTATGAATTAGAAAACTGAGGCTTAGAGAGGTTTTTCTTTGCTCAAGGTCAAAAAGCCTGTGTGACGGTGGCGGAGCTGGGGTTTAAATCTTGATTCTTTTCATCCTAATGGGATGGTTAAGGGCACAGGCTAAAGAATCTAATTGACCTGGGTTAAAATGACAGATCCACCACTCCAGAGCTGAGCGGTGTTTAAAAAGTTACTTAAATCTCTGTACTGTAATGTCTTCATGGGGTTGTTGGGAAGCTTAAATGAGATAATAAGGCCTGTGTGGCACTGAACAGTGTGTGGCACATAATAAGTCCTCAAATATTACCATTTATTAGTATTGTTATGCCATGCTACCAATACCAAGGGTGCAGTTGTATCAGAATCCTGGATGCAGATGTTGGTTATTGAAGCCAGGGGGGTTGAGGGATGAGGCAAGTAAGTGGATAGGCCATCTTCATTCCTCGAGGTGATGACAGGAGAAAGGTGTGGACAAAAAGACTGAGTCAAGAGATGGATTTCTTCCTGAATATTGGAAAATGGGCAGGGAATTGGTAATGAGAAAGACATTGAGAAAAGGTAGAAGCTATTACAGATGACCATCATCCTCAAAGAAGGGATGGATTCTGCATGACTTTGGAAAAGGAGCTATCTAGAGAATAATAGGGAGATCTAGCAGGCCCACCTTGACTCTCAGTACCCTGTTGGGAGCAAGGGAGAACTCCAAGAACTTTTATATGATAAGTATCTTTAGATACTTTTATATGAAAATCTTTTGACAGCATGCATTCATGCAGCAGCTACAAATGAGGCGCCTTACACAGACTGGACGTAATTCTAGGCACTTTGGATACAGCAATAAACAAACTAGGTAAGACTCCCTGCATTCTTGGGGCTTACATTTATTTTTTAGATAGTATTTGGTAGAATGTAAAGGTCAAGTAGTCACATGAAGGCCTTGATAGTTCCCAAAAGAGTATTAATCCAAAGTAGTTTTTTGTTCATTTAAAAGTTTTTCAAAAGTCAGAGTTCTGAGGGTGGATGTGGAAGGAGCAATTTGGTTTTTGTTGTTTTTCTTTTTTTAATGTTTTTAGATCTGTCTCCAAATCAGACCTTTTTTTAGGATGATTTTATAGACTCTGCCTTCAAAAAAAATCGTAATGTTTTCAAGGGTTTTAGATATGCGGACAACACTAAACCTTACTGAGGCTGCAGTCCCCTCCCACCCCCGTTTAATTATGTATTTCCTCTAATTACCTGAGATTAATATTAACTCTACCTGCTCAGGCTTTTGGGTTTTGTGGTTCTAAATCTGAACAATAGATCGTGGAAGTACCAAAACAAAACAAAACAAAACAATATGAATCAGGTCACCGGAATTGGAGCTGATGGAGAACATGTAAATCAAAAGTCCCTGGAGGATGAGGAGCAGACATGCTTGTAGTTCATGTGAATGGAGGCAAACAAAGTCTTCTGCCTGCTGAGGAAGAATGACTTTTCAAGAATTCTTCCAGCTGAAAGCTAGCTTTCTTCATTTGTGTTAAAATGTCATGGTATTTCATTGCCTGGAAAGCAAAAGACAGGTAGAAGTTGCTGGAATATTATTAAATGTATTTTAACATGTGACAATGTGTTACTTAGCTTCCAATTACCAGTAGATTTCAGAGGCCAGGAAGGTTGCCAGCTCATTCATCTGATCATTACTTATCTTGACCAAAGGCCCAGGAGAATATATGCTGAAATAATAAAGCTTTCATTAACATTTAGTGCTTTTCCTTTAAGCCTTCATTTAATACTATGAAATCAGATTTCAGAGAATATCATAATTAAGATTTTCATAAAAAGAAACATTTAAAACTATTTAAATAAGTAATGACTCCCAGTGCTATATGAATTCATTCACATCATAAACTCACTAAAATGGACTCTAAGCTATACTATGACATGCTACCTTTACTTAACTTTAATAGACAACACTATCAAGGTGAATTTATGAGCCACACAAAAATAATTATTACTTTATTATAACCACAAACCTTATTATCCAGAAAAGTTAATCTGGTTAGTCATATTCACCAAACTGGGCTCAATAACTGGCAGCTCTTAACAAAACAAAACAAAACAAAACAAAACAAAACAAACAACATTTTTCGTGGAAAGATGAATATTTGTCAGCTTAAGGATGTTTTAAAGAATGTGCCAGCATCTGCGAGAAGGACTTCACAAGAGGAGTTCCAGAAATGTTTTAAGTATGGAAGCATTTTTTGGAATAACTTGTCTTCCAAGGTGACTACTTTGAAGGAACAGTACTTAGATGGATCAGTTTTGATATATTGTAAGATTGGTCAGATTACTTGATAGTCACAAGTCATATTGAGTGTTGACTAGATTAAGTTCACTTGGCAAGTCAGGTTTGAAATTTATGTTTTGATAGACACATAGTTCTATAATTAAGGAGAATGACTTGGCATACCTTTGTGACCTATGTGCAGCTACTTAGGAATCATCTCAGGAACCTGCCCTTTCTGAGGTCCTTTGGTTTTGAGCTCCCATTCACATCCTTGCAGAATATATACGGTCCTGTTCAAAATGTCCATGGAGACATTTGGTCCACACTGACCCATCTACTTAACCCCATGTGCTATGTGTGACCAGCTAGGCTACTGAGGCAGGGTTATTGGTTATATAGCCCTACACAATTATTGGGCCAATAAAACATAATAGTATTTTTTATGTATTGTAAACCAAAAGTATAAATAGACACATGGGCTGTTTGACCCAGGGATGTTTTCTAAGCATGGACATTTTTGACAAGATCAAATATTGAACCATTTGGCATGGACCAAATATACTCATGGATGTTTTTGATAGGACTAAATTTCAACGACCTTTTGGTGTGGACCAGATGTCTCCATGGATATTTTGGACAGGACCAAAAATGTTCACTAATCATTCAGACAGGAGAAATAGAAGTCATCGTTACTAAATTTAAATGACATGTCAGAATTTGCCTGAATAATATTATATTTAACCCTCATAACAACCCTGTAAGGTTATATATCATCCTCATTTTACTGATGAGCAAACTGGGTTTCAGAGAGCTTAAGGTGGTTGCCAAACTGACACAACATATGTGGCTGGAAGCTTAGATTTTAATTCATATCTGACTCCAAAAGCTTGATCAACTCTCAGACATTATTACCTGGCCTTCCTAGACAATGGAATCCTTATTAGTGCACACATTTACAAATGTTCTCAGAGCTATGCAGGCCTCTGAGTTCCCCCCAGAGGCATCCTTCACACGTATCTTCCAGGTATCTATCTCAGAAAAGTCAGAGCACTCCCTGCACTGGACAGAGAGGCTAGATATAAGAAGGGAAAGATTAGGAACCCCACTAAAGTATTGATTTCTGGGGAGGAAGGGCTCACAAGCAAATGCCTTTTTCACACCCCCCAGGTTGGGGCCAGGCAGTATAATGCTGGGTTAGGCAGAATAATCTTTGCTCCCCCCTGACCCAAGATGTCTACGTCCTAATCCCTGGAACCTTTCAATATGTTACCTGTTGGGAGAATTAAGGTTGCAGATAGAATTAGGTTGTTAGCCACTGACCTTAAGATAAGGAGGGTGTTCTTTAAATGTGGAAGAGGGAGGCAGAGTGATGCAATGTGAGAAAGACTGGCCCTTTCTGGCCTTGAAAATGGATGGGGCCACAAGCCAAAGAATGTGGGCAACATCTAGAAGCTGGAAAAAGTAACAGATTTTCTCCTCGAGCCTCAAGAAAGGAATGCAGCCCTGCTAACACTTTGAGATCCATTTCCTGACCTGCAGAACCATAAGATAAAAATTTGTGATGTTCTAAGCCACAAAATTTGTGGTAAATTGTTATAGCAGCAATCGGGAACTAATACAGAGGCCAATATCGCTTCCGTTCGGGAAGCTGGCAGGCTTACCCCCAGCACCAGAGCTCATGAGTGGAAAGTAGTCAACATCAACCCAAGTGTCAGCAAGCATTTGGGCCAGGATATAGAGGTCTCAGCTCTGGCGAAGAGATGGGTCTGAAGAAAGGCCTGGTAGTAAGCACAACTGTTAGGCCCCAGATATGGACAGGATCCATGGATTGAGCTCTAGGCTCCAATCTGCTACTTATTAGCTGTGTGGTCCTCAGCATGTCATTTCACCTATTGAAGTGTGGAGCCTCATTTGAAAAACATGGACATTTATATCTGCTCTGTCTGCAGGGTGTTAAGAGCACAAAAAGTATATAGTACAGGAGAACATGCTGATTACTGCTGCACAAATTTTCAGTTCTAGGTAGTAAATCTGATAGTACCTCAGTACTGTAGAAGAAACTTGATATACTATTATTTTTAATAATAAGCATACTTATGTGATTTTCAACATTTTCTTCTAAGTCTGCAATTAACCAGAAAATCCAGTTAAACAGAGCAACTGATTCACTGAAAGGTCGACTGATGTTTTGCTGTATTATATGTAATCTCAACATATTAGAGTCAAAGGGGGACCTTAATGATCACCTCATCCATTTTTCAAACAAAGAAACAGATTCAGGTTATAGGAAGGTAAATTCAGACTTTTAGAAATAGAATTCCTTAATGAGTTCATGTCAGCAAAAGAAAACAAAAGCCTAGTGTTTCTGAATCCCTTCTTAAGCATTAAAGACATGGACAGCTATTTAAAGTAGACACCTAGCCCAAAACAAGCCAAACCCTTCTCTCTTTCAGCCTCCAATGATGACAACTTAGGTGCCTAAAGGGCCTTAGCTGTGTCAAGTTCAGTCATTGCCCTGCTTTACCCACATCCCCTTTTTCCTGCCAAATCTCAACCTCAGGAGGTGACTAATCACTTTACATCATGGCAGGAGTTCAGGGCAATCTGCATCCCAGTACCAGCCATCCCACCTTGCTAATGCAATGCATGCATTGCTCTCATAGGCAGCACCTGGGTGGTGCTATTGGCAAGTCCCGGCACATAAATCAGGGAAGCCCTGCTGATACCAGTGAGGTGTGTCACTGTCACCCATCAGTAGTGCCAACACTTTGAGGGCAGACTGCCACAGCCAGTGAGAATGAAACAATCCCTGGAACACACCTGTACACTCTAATCCCACTGCTTAGCTGATGGGGAGATGCCAGCTTCGCTAATTGGTCCTGATAGCCCTTGGGCTTTGCCAGCAGAGCACTCAAGGCCAAGGAAGTGGAGTATCAGTTGAGGAGGATAGTCATGTGAGCTGCCATAGCCGCTCTCTTCTGACAAGCCACTCTGGAACCCGTTTTCTCCTTCGTCCAATGTTGGAGTTGGGCTGCTCAGGGCTACATTTCTTCTAGGCTTTTCTGGAATTGGGGATTATATCGGTCCTTGTGTTGGTTTTTTATTTTAATGAAGCTGAATACTGATGGTGAGGATTTTTCATTTGCAAAATGTAAGTAAATTTTTATTATAAAAGTAATTCATGCTTGGTAGAAAAAAAATTACAACAGTGCAATAGAGTATAAAGCAGAGAGCATACTCTCTTCCCTTAACTCCCACAACCAGCGCTCATTCATCAGTCAGGCTAACTGTTCTCCTCAGCCCTGAACAGGCTATTTGGGCTCCCATTAGCCATCTTTCTTGAGAGAATGGTTGAGATTCTAAAAGTAAATCTTTGCTTATTTTAATGGTCCTAACAATTGGTGAAATAGAGTAACATTTTTTAAAGTTTTTTTCCTTCTAAAAAGTGCAAATTCAGATCTTATAGCCTGACTTATAAATACACATGAAGTTAAATGTCAGTATGTAAGAGAAATAACATACTATTATTGGAGTAATGTAAAAATTGCAAAAGACAGAATAAAATACATTAAAATGTTGCTAGCACTTTTACCAAGGTGTCAGAACTGTGGGGAGTTTTTTTTTTTTCTGCTGCCGTTCTTCACAGATTGGGGCATTGCATTTTTGTTACTTGTGTAATGAAAAAAATAGTTTTAAAAAAACATTCCTCATAATGACATGCTAGAGTAGTTGATTGGATTCAAACCAAACAGTTTGATAACTGACACTAAACCCTTTGATTAAACAGTTTTAAGATTATTTTAGGCTTTTCGTTTTTCTGTTATGAATTCTATTCAGAATTAAAGATAAATGAGTATATTAATAATTACGAGAAAACTAACTTGTTAAAATCTTAAACACATTGAGTGGGTTCGATGCCTCAAATATTTATTAAGCAGCTATTATATGCAAGGCATTGAGGGAGTAGAAAGATGAGTGAACTGCATCCCTAACCCCAAGGGCTCAGGGTCTGGCAAGAGAGATAAAAACCCACATAGCCATATGCTAGATGGCCTATTCTAAGAGTTGTGGGATGCAAAATGCTATGAGAGTCCAGAGAAGTAAGGAATCATCTCTAAATGCGGAACCAAGGAAAGCTTCATGCAGGCAGTCAAATTTGGTCTTGGTCTTAGAAAAATGAGTGAATTTTTCTACTGAGATTGAAAAGACTTTAAGTAGAGGGAAGGTGAACAGAGGCATAGAGGTACCAAGACCAGGGCATGTGAGGAAGAGCAGTTCAATAGAAGAACATAGCATATGTCAGGAAGAAGACACCTAAGACTGGTGCCAGGTTTGGGGGACTTGGATGTCAGGCTACGAAGTCAAAGCCTGTAGATGATAGATGATCTTGGGGGACTTTTGAGCAGAAAAAGTGGTATAAACAAACTTGGCTTAGGAAAATCCTTTTTGGCTAAGTTGGGTGTCAAGTATGCAACAGTGGGAGCAGATAGTGATGGGAAGATGAACTCCACCCAGATGAGTGATAAATGGGGCCTGAGTTTGACAGGTGGCATCTGAAGGAAGACAGTTGTGATATTTTGTAAAAATAGACTCAGTAGATCAGGGGCCTAGGATTCAGTGAGACTGAAGTTTAAGTCCCACTCTGCCTCTTAGTAGTTGTGTGACTCTGAAGACATTACTTATCTCCTCTGAGCCTGTCTCTTCCTCTATAAAATGGGCATAAGAGCACTTATTTCATGGATTTGCTGCCTGGTAAGCAATTTTTCTTGTAAAGCATTTACCATGGTCCTAGGACATGGTGAATGCTTAGTGTGTATTAATGTCACTGATGATTTTACTTAGAATTGGTGTTAGAAAGGAAACAGGTGTCAGCCAGGTGACTGAATAACAGGGAAGGCAGTACAGCACTAGCATCTGGAAGTAGAGACTGAATTTGTATCCATCTCAACTCTACTATTTACCAGCTATGATTTTGTACAAGCTACTTCACTCCTATGTCAGTTTCCTTATCTGTAAAACGGGCATAGTATTAATACCTCCCAGTGGAGCTGCTATGAGAATAAAGTGAGATAGTACATGTAAAGTGTGTATGTACCTGATTCATTTTAAGAGCCCAGTAAAAGTGAAGGGTGAGATGTGGACTTGAATATATTTGTCCCTTTCATCAGTCATGACAAGATATGCAAGCAGAGGTAGAAACATCCAGCAGCAGATTGGACATGAAAGGACAGACCCTGGGGGGAAGGCAAGAGAACACTCAAGGCTAGAAGTATTCAGTATCTGGCACAGATGTGATTATTGCAGCTCTGCAGGTAGATGAGTTAAGAATGAGGGCAGAAATTGGCCTAAGGAAGCAAACAGACAAATCCAGATAGAAGACATTCTATAAGACAGATGGCTGGGACTCTTCATAGGGGGAAAAAAAAGTAAGGGTGGCTGTTCCAGGCTAAAGGGTTATAATCAAAAGTAATATATTTACTTTGATTGGACCCTGTTTTTTAAGATAAAAAGACATTCTTGGGACAACTGGGGAATTTTGATTAAGAACTTGATGTTAGAGATTAGGAAATTGTTTATATTCTTAGGTATGATAATTGTACTATAATCATGTAGAACAATGTCTTAATTCTTAGACATATGCTCTAATACTTAGGGATGAAATGTCATGTATATATGGGACGGCGGGAAGAAAAAGTAAATATGGCAAGATGTTAATTATTCAGTCTAGGTGGATGGTATGTAAGTATTCATTGTACTAGCCCTTCAACTTTTTCTGGATGCTTGAAAGTTGTCAATATATAAAAAAATGAAAAAAAAAAATAGACCTGAAAAAAGATCATTTGGGAACCAGTCTACATCAGGAAAAGGAATTCTCTGGAGGAAAAGCAAGTTCTACCTATTAAAGGAGAAATTTCAAGAGGGCAGAGATTAAGCAAAATGAAGGCTGAAAATAAATCATCATATTCAGCCTATGGGAAACAGTGGTGGCTTCTTAAAATTCCAATGTAGCATGGAAAGCTGACCATGGAGTAAAGAAATAAAGAATGGGGAGGAAGTATAGACAGTAAGGACTACTTGACCCTCTTTTGGATGGATGGTGGTTGAGACGTCCAGGCTGTAGGAGTCTTTCTTTTTAGTATAAGCGAGACTGGGCATTTCTGAGGGAGAGGAAGTCTGGGTAAAGGGAGGGAATAAGACAGAGGAAAGGAGGAACCCAGTGAAGGTGGAAAAGGAATGGATGGAAAACATGAGGAGATTGCCTCAGAAGAGAAGGATCCCTTCTTTGACCCAGAAATGAGGACTGTGAAGACAAGTGGAGAAGGAAGTGGCCTTCCTAGCAATGAAGAATGAGGTCACGTGTTGCTAGTAAGGAGGCAGGCGTGAGGCAGAAAGTGGGGATTGACTACAGCTTCCACTGGGTGTGGAAGGGGAAAGATGGCCGAGGTGAGATACGGTGCACCTGGTATTGTGGTGCAAGCTGGGGAGCAGAGTAAACAGAGGGGTACTCCCGGTTGTCCTGCCGAGGCACTAGAGATGATTAAAGAGCAGTTGTGGAAACTAAGCGGCCCCTTTTTTCAGAACTTGGTGCTGAGCAAAGTCTGCTGCTCATCAATGATTTATTCATTAGGAAATGAGTAAAACTCTTTTGTGGAGGGGAGCAAAATGCTTTATCCTCATTTCCATGGGCCCTCCACCATGGAATGCCCCAGTTGGTATATAGGCATATGGTATGGTAGTCTTTGGTGTGTAGGGAATCTTCTGTCCTTTCAGAATTTCCAGGTACATGGCTCTGGGTGATCCAGGTTCAAGGGGCTGCTGAAGCTCTCATTTCCAAAGGCAGTTGAAGGAAAACCGCCCCCTGCATGGATGCCCACTAAACCCCGACAGCAAAGGAAGCCGCTGGAGCTTGCGCTCCCAGGCACCCCACGTAACGGCAGAGTGGAAGTGATTCTAGGTTCTGCTCTGGCTTCCGAAGTGCTTTTCAAGGTTCCACATTGAAGATTCCGGTTCAGCAGAAGGCAGCTGAGATTCAGCAAGCAGGTGAGCTGAAGACACTTGTCCGCGGAACACACTTGAAGTAGAAATGGCATGGGGTGGTGGGAGCAGCCACAACTTACAGGAGAACTTTCGTGATAATGTAGCCATCCCTCTCCCCCTCGGGCTCCTCTTTAAGCGGAGTTTGCAGCGGGACAGCAGCCAAGGCGCCTTCACGGCGGGTCACTTCCCGCAGCCGCGCCTGCAGCTCCTCTCTCTCGGCCTGCAGCTCCCGCCGCACCTGGGCCGCGGCGCGCTCCTCCTCCCGCAGGGCTCTGCGCCTCCGGTCCAGAGCGCGCTCGCCTTGCTCCACGGCCGCCTCCCGCCGCGCCAGCTCGCGCTCGCGCAGGCTTCCACGCACGGCCAGCGCGCTCATCTGCTCCAGCAGGCGTGCCCAGTCGCCCTCGGCGGCCTCCGCAGGGCCAGGGCCGGGAGCTGGCGGCGGCGAGGCGGGGGTGGCGGTCTTCTCCAGTTCTCGCCAATGCGCACTCTTCAGGTGCCTCCACAGCGCCGGGGTGCCCGCACGGAAGCCCGAGCCCCGGCTCACCTGCTCCCCGCAGAGCCGACAGGTGGCCCAGTGACCCGACGCCTGTCCCGGGCGCGCGGAGGCCAGGTGAAAGTACCCCCAGGCCTCGGAGTATGGCGCCCCGAGGCGTCCGGGAGGCGCCTGCGCCAGGCCCAGGTACAGGCCGCCCTGCGCCTCAGCATCGTCAGGCCCACGGGTCTCTTCCATGGTCACCGCCACCTCGTTGCTCCTCATCCTCTCTGCAGCGTCTGCATACCAAGGGGGAAAGAGGTAAGAATAACAAAATTTTATATACATATATATACACACACACTCAAACACACAACTTCTATGACGATAACCTGTGAAGAAACCATGCCTCTCTTTCATTACAGGTCAGTCTGGGTAGATACATGGGTTTCTTTTTCAGTGTTATTAACTGAAAAAAAAAAATGTTAAAAATGTCTAGCCCTCTTTTCTTAACTAGGAATTCTCTTACAAATTAAATGGGTCCTCAGCTAACAAATGGGAAGCCAAGTTTCTTAAATGGAAAGAGCTATTTAAGTGCTGTATGTATATAGTAATTTTTAAGATTAGTTTTCCTTTTTCTATTACAGTTGACATACAATATTATATTAGTTTCAGGTGTACAACGTAGGGATTAAACATGTATGTAACTTTGGAAGTGATCACCTCAATTAGTCTGGTACTGACCTGACACCATACATAGTTATTACATTATTGATTATACATCACTGTGACTATTTTTATAACTGGTAATTTGTACTTATTAATCCCTTCACTGTTCTCACTTATTCCCCCAACCCCCCTCCCATCTGGTAGCCATCAATTTGTTTTCTGTATCTACGACTCTGTTTTGTTTGTTCGTTTATTTTGTTTTTCAGATTTCACATATACGTGAAATCATATGGAATCTATATTTCTGACTTATTTCACTTAAGCGTGATACCATCTAGGTCCATCCACGATGTCAAAAAGATTTCATTTTTTTCATGGCTGAGTAATATTCCATTGTTATGTACCACCTCTTCATTATCTATTCATCCATCGATGGACACTTAGGTTGCTTCCATACCTTGGCTATTGTAAACAATGCTACAATGAACATAGGGGGTGCATAAATCCTTTCAAATTAGTGTTTTCGATTTCTTTGGGCAACCCAGAAGTGGAATTGCTGAGTCATATGATAATTCTATTTTTAATTTTTTGAGGACTCTTCATACTGTTTTCCATAGTGGCTGCACCAATTTATGATCCCACCAACAGTGCACAAGTGATCCCTTTTCTTCACATCCTCGACAACACTTGTTTGTTAATTTACTGATGAAAGCCATTCTGATAGGTGTGAAGTGATATCTCATTGTGGTTTTAATTTGCATTTTTCTGGTGGATTAGTGACATTCAACATCTTTTCATATGCCTATTTGCCATCTGTAAGTCCCCTTCTCATTTTTATATTGGATTGTTTTGGTGTTAAATGTATGGGTTCCTGATATGTTTTGGATATTAACTCCTTATTGGATATGTCACTGGTGAATATCTTCTCCCATTCAGTAGGTTGTCTTATTGTTTTGTTGATGGTTTCCTTCACTGTGCAAAACCTTTTTAGTTTGATGTAGTCCCATTTGTTTTTCTTTTGTTTCCTTTGCCCGAGGAGACACATCCAAGAAAATAATACTAAGAGCAATGTCAAATGCTTTACTGCCTATGTTTTTTTCTAGGAGTTTTATGGTTTCAGATCTTACATTTAGGTCTTTAATCCATGGTGAGTTTATTCTTGTATATGGTCTAAGAAAGTGATCCAGTTTCATTCTTTTGCATGTATCTATCGAGTTTTCCCAATACCATTTATTAAAGAGACTGTCTTTACCCCATTGTATTTTCTTTCCTCCTTTGTCGTAGATGAATTGACTATACAGGTGTGGGTTTATTTCTGGGTTCTGTATTCTGTTCCATTGATCTGTGTCTGTTTTTATGCCAGTACCATGATGTTTTGACTATTATAGCCTTAGTATAGTTTGATATCAAGTTGTGTGATACCTCCAACTTTGTTCTTCAAGATTGCTTTGGTTATTTAGGGTCTTCTGTGATTACATGTAAATTTTAGGATTATTTGTTTTAGTTCTGTGAAAAATGCCATTGGTATTTTGATAGGGATAGTACTGAATCTGTAGATTGCTTTGGGTAATATGAACATTTTAACAGAGTTAGTTCTTCTTATCCATGAGCACCATATATTCTTTCATTTATTTGTATCTTCTTAAATTTCTTTCTTCAATGTCTTATAGTTTTCCTAGTATAGGTCTTTTATCTCCTTGGTTAAACTTATTCCTAAGCATTTGATTCTTTTTGATGCAATTGTAAATAGCATTGTTTCCTTAATTTGTCTTTCTGATAGTTTGTTATTGGTGTATAAAAATCCAACCAACTTATGAATATTAATTTTGTATCCTGCTACTTTACTGAATTCATTTATTAGTCCTAGTAGTTTTGTGTTGGAATCTTTAGGGTTCTCTATATAGTATCATGCTATCTGCAAAAAATGAGAGCTTTATTTCTTCCTTTCCAATTCGGATGCCATTTATTTATTTATTTACTTACTTACTTATTTACTCATTTACTCACTTTCTTTCTTTGTTTGTTTATTTATTTTTGTCTGATTGGTGTGGCTAGGATTTCCAATACTTTGCTGACTTAAAGTGGTGAAAGAAGACATTCTTTTCTTGTTCCTGACCTTAAAAAAAAAAAAAAAGCTGTCAACTTTTCACCATTGAGTATGATGTTAGCCATGGCTTTGTCATATATGGTTTTTATTATGTTGAGGTATGTTCTCTCTATCTGCACTTTGCTGAAAGTTTTTATCATAAATGGATTTTGGATTTTGTCGAATGCTTTTTCAGCATCTTGTGATATTATCATTTAATTTTTATCCTTCATTTTGTTTATGTGGTATATCATGCTAATTAATTTGCCGATATTGAACCCACCTTGCATCCCAGCAATAAATCCCTCTTGATCATGATGTATGACTTTTTAATATACTGCTGAATTCAGTTTGCTAATATTTTTGAGGATTTTTGTATCAATGTTCATTAGAGATATTGGCCTATAATCTTTTGTAATAGTGTCTTTGTCTGGTTTTGGTATCAGGGTAATGCCAGCCTCCTAAAATGATTTTGGGAGTCTTCCCTCCTCTTCAAGCTTTTGGAATAGTTTGAGGCTAGTATTAATTCTTCTTTGACTCTTTGGTAAAATTCACCCATTAAATCATCTGGTCAAGGGCTTTTGTTTGCTGAGAGTTTTTTGATTACTGATTGAATTTCATTATTAGTTACCAGTTTATTCAGCTTTTCTGTTTCTTCCTGATCCAGCCATGGAAGATTCTATGTTTCTAGGAATTTATCCATTTCTTACAGGTTGTCCAATTTGTCAGCATAATTGTTTGTAGTATTTCCTTACAATCCTTTGTATTTCTGTTGTGTCAGTTGTCACTTCACTTTTATTTCTGATTTTATTTGGGATCTCTTTTTCTTGAGGAGTCCAACTACATGTTTATCAATTTTATTTATCTTTTCAAAAAACCAGCTCTTGGTTTCATTGATCTTTTCTATTGTTTTTTTGGACTCAATTTCATTTATTTCCACTCTGATCTTTATTATTTCCTTCCTTTTATTCACTTTGGGCTTTGTTTGTTCTTTTTCTAGTTCCTTTAGGTGTAAAGTTAGATTGAGATTTTTCTTGTTTCTTAGGGTAGGCCTATTTTCCTGTAAATTTCTTTCTTAGAACTGTTTTTGTTTTGTCTCATACATTGTGATAAGAGATGATGCCTGATAGGATTTGTCTTCTTAAATTTACTGAGACTTGTTTTGTGGCCTAACATATGGTCTAGCCTCAAAAAATGTTTCATGTGCACTTGAAAAGAATGTGTCATTTAAGACCACTGTTTCTTTGTTGATTTTCTGCCTGGATGACCTATCTATTGATGGTAATGGGGGTGTTGAAGCCTCCTACTATTACTGTATTGCTGTAGATCTCTCCCTTTATGTCTGTCAATATTTGCTTTATATATTTAGGTGCTCCTATATTGGGTGTGTAGATGTTTACAAGAGTTATATCCTCTTACTGGACTGATTCCCTTTATCATTATGAAATACCCTTCTTTGTCTCTTGTTATAGCCCTTGTTTACATGTGTTTTTTTCTGATATAAGTATTGTTACCTCACCTTTTTTTTTATTTACATTTGCATGAAATAGATTTTTTCATCCTTTTCATCCTGTGTGAGTTTTTTGATTTGAAGTGGGTCTCTTGTAGGCAGCTTATGTACAGGTCTTGTTTGTTTTACCCTTTCAGCCACCCTATATCTTTTGATTGGATCATTTAATCCATTGATAGGTATGTTGTTATTGCCATTTAAAAAATTGTTTTCTAATTGTTTTGTAGTTCTCTTTTCTTTCTTATTCTCTTGTTCTCTTGTATGTTGATGACTTTATATAGTGTTGTGTTTGGATTCCTTTCTCTTTATTTCTTGTATAGTTCTTGTAGATTTTTGGTTTATGGTTGCTATTTGCTTATCACATATACCAAGCTATGTTTATCACAGTCTATTTTAAGTTGATGGTCGCTTAAGTTAGAACATATTCTAAAATCACTACAATTTTTACTCGCCCCCTTCACAAGTGTTTGCCTTTGTCAGTGAGAATATTTTTCTTTGTTATATTTTCATATTCATATTTTTAATTTTCTCTTTTCTACTTAAAGTCCCTTTAACATTTCTTGTAATACTGGTTTTGTGGTGATGAACTGCTTTTTCTTGTCTGGGAATCTCCTTATCTTGCTTTCAATTTTATATGGTAGCCTTGCCAGGTAGACTAATCTTGGTTTTAGGTCTCTGCTTTTCATCACTTTAAATATTTTGTGCCAGTGCCTTCTGGCCTGCAAAGTTTCTGTTGAGAAATCAGCTGATAGTCTCATGGGTGCCCCTTTTAAGTAACTAACTGCTTATTTCTTGCTACATTTAATATTCTCTATCTTTAACCATTGGCATTTTAATTATGATGTGTCTTAGTGTGGGCCTCTTTGGTTCATCTCTGCACTTTCTGGACTTTTATGTCTATTTCCTTTGCCAGGTTAGGGGAGTTTTCAGGCATTATTTCTTCAAGTAGGTTTTCAACCACTTGCTTTCTCTCTTCTTTTTCTAGTATTCATATGATACAAATGTTAGTACACTTGATGTTGTCCCAGAGGTCCCTTAAACTATCTCCATTTTAAAAAATTCTTTTTTTTTTTTGCTGTTCTGATTGGGTGTTTTCTGCTACCTTGTCTTCCGGATTGCTGATTTGGTCCTCTGCTTCAACTAATCTGCTGTTAATCCCCCCAATGTATTCTTCATTTCAGTTATTATCTTCTTAATTTCTGACCGGTTCTTTTTTTGTTTTCAATTTCTTCGTTGAAGTTCTCACTGAGTTCATCTATTCTTCCCCTAACTTCATTGGGCAACTTTACAACCAGTGTTTTGAACTCTGCATCTGGTAGACTGCTTGTCTCCATTCTGTTTAGTTCTTTTTCTGGAGTTTTGTCCTATTCTTTCATTTGAGACATGTTTCTTTGTCTCCTTATTTTTGCTGCCTCCCTGTGTTTGCTTCTATGTGTTAAACAGATCTGCTATATTTCCCAGTCTTGGCAGAGTGGCCTTACATAGTAGGTGTCCTGGGGGTATCAGTGTTGCAGTCTCCCTGGTCACCTGAGCCAGTGCACCAGCGGTGTCCCTTGTGTGAGTTGTGTGTATCCTCTTGTAGTTGAGCCTTGATTTCTGTTGGCACATCAGTCAGTGGAATTAATGCGCTCAAGTTAACTAGCTGTGAGGGCTGGCCATGACTACAGCAGATAAGCTCTTGTGTGGAGGACTGACCCCACGGAGAAGGGATCACTTTAACAGGGTTCTGATGCCAGTTGGTTCCTCTCTTTGGGTGTGTTGTTTGTAGAGTTGGTTGGGTGGTACTCTGGTATAGTCTGAGGCTGACCATCAGGTGTATTGGTTCTGGAGCCTCTTGGGAGGGGCTCTGCTGCCATTTGTGCCAGGCTTAGGGCTGCCTGGTGGGGGCTACAAAGTGATTTGCAGTTGGTTGTTGCTTGTGCTGGGCTTAGACATGCTTAGGAGAGTCTATGCTGTGAACAGAGGCTGGCTGCCACTAGTGTCAAGGTTGGGACTCTTTAGTGGGCACCATGATGTGAGCTGAGACCAGCCACCACTTGTGGTGGGACTGTGGCTGCTTAGTTGAAGCTATGTTCCAAACCAACTCTGGCTGCAGCTTATGTCAGGCTTGGGGCCACCTGAAGGGAGTTACAGTGCAAGTTGAGACCAGTCGCAGTTTGTGTTGGGCTTGGGGCTGCTTAGGAAGAGTTACATGGCACATTGTGGCCAACTGCTTCTTGTTTGGGGTTTGTGGATCTTTGAGAGATTTTAGGAAAGTCAGCAGCATGAGCCAAGGCAGGCTGCTTATGTAGAAAAGCTGCTGAAGGTGGCTTGGGCCAGGCATGTGAGCTGGGTGGGGCGGTGTCTCAGGGAATCACTAGGGCAAGGCAAAAAGTGTTAATGGAGAGCACAGATTTGGTGCTCACTTGCACATGCATGCTGAGTGGGAGGAGTGTTCAATAAAGGAACAATAGTGCCTGCCAGCACTTCCATTCTGGAGAGAGCTGTTCCGACCCCTTCCCCTCCAGCCTTCACACTGACGCTAATCAATTTAATTTCTTCCTGTATGTCCCTGGCACTTTTTGAGCTGTTGCCCACATGCTGGAGCCCAGGGCAAGTGAGTTTGTGAGTGAATGAATCTTTGCACATGCTTTTTAGAAGGATGTCTGGGTCTCCATCTCATTGGATGCAATCCCTGCTGGTTTTCACAGACAGATGTTATGGGGACTTCTCTTCCCAGCACTGTTGCTTCAGGCTGGGGACTCCTCATTCCTCAGGGGAGAACTCTATAGCTGAGATATTCTTCCCAATTCTTAATAACCACACCGTGAGTGTGGGATCTGCCTGTTCTGTGTCTCTGTCCCTCCTACCAGTCTTGTTGTGGCTTCTTTATATCCTTACTGATAAGACTTCTGTTCAGCTAGTCTTTAGGTGGTTCTCAATGATGATTGTTCCATAGTTTAGTTGTAATTTTGATGTAGCTGTGAGAGGAGGCCAGCACAGTGTTTACCTGCTCTGCCATCTTGACCAGAAGTCTGCTGTATATATTAGTTTTAACTAGGCTCCTCTTCAATCCTACGAAAAAGTTATTGTCTCTTCTCTTCAGAATAAGAGCAAACTCTCTTTTATATTCTCTCAGTGTTGCAGAGTAAATTTTAGAAACAAACAAAATAAAGCTTTAGAAATGAAAAGTTCATTTCTTAAACTTTAAGGATGAAAGTGCCAGTAGTGAACAGCCTTTTAAAAAGGTTTCAATGAGGGTACTTTTTTCAAGATGAAAGTATCTTTGTTTTGCAATTTAAAAAACATTGTGCTTATGAGAAAATTTACAGTACTAAAAGCAATAAAAATGTTTTATTTTTTAAATTTGCACATTTAGGAAATATAAAAAGCAGCTTTCTAAACTTTTACCTTTAAATTAGCTGGTGGGCTATGTCCTGAGGGCTCTGGAGTCCCTGTCATTGCCTCAGCATTTCCAGCCAACCCAAGTTCTCAGGTAGAAACACTGCAGCATGATCCCTAAGTTCTGAATAATCATCAGCAGTGCTAGGAATAAATTCAGAGGACAGTTAGCTGAGTAAAAGAAATTCAATTAAACAGCCTTAAAGATAGATCTTAGAAATAGTTGTTAACAGTATGTCCTTCTGGTGTTCATTTTTCAGAACCTCCATAGGTGCTTGAGTCATAAAACAAGTAGAATTAGTTTTCTATATTTCTCATCCCAGCTAAATGGCTCCCTCTATGTACTTGCAAGAAACATGCCTTGGTCAATGCTTTTAATTAAGAAATAAAAATAAAAAACTATAGCTTCTTGCTTTCTCAACAAAATATCTGTGTTAAAGGATCCAGACACAATACAGGGACTATCACTGCAAAATCTTTCTTATTAAGAAAATATTTTACTACTACAATAATCTGTTAAACAAGGAGAGATAGAAAAGGTGGTTATTCTTTAAGAAATAACTTCACAAAAGACCAAATGTGTGTTTCTAGACAAATTTGCTTTGAAGTTTAAAACTAATAAGAGAACACATGACAGACTCTTAGAGCTCATCTGAGAACTTATTTTAGGCAAAATATCAAATGGGAGAATAAAGCACAGTGAGATAGCCAGTGCCCACTTGTACTGTCCAGTTATGAACCAGCAACAGTGAGCAATGATAAAGTTCCTGGATCTCCCTTGTTAAATGCAACTAGGAATGACTGTTGCATGAGAATAGGAAAAGTTGAGAACAGGAAAAATAAGTTGCTGTAATAACAGAATTTACTGTAAGATTTAAATTCAGTTGCTAATGGTCTTGTTAAAGAAGAATTATCATTTTCTAAACCCTATTATTCTTTTTCCCATCAAGCAAGTTCACTCAGGATCAGGCATAACATTTAATATATCTTTCACATTTTTAAAAAAGATAACGAATTTATAAGAATCAGCAAAACAGACAAGTACTAGGCCTCTCCTAACACAAGAAAGCCATTTACATATTTTCTGATGCAATAGGTATTGATTTGAATATCGTTACTCATGATGACCAATAATATAAAAGCTCTTTAGAAGTTAAAGCCTAGATTTCCTCAATAGATTTATTAAATTCTAAAGTCCCCCAAACAGGGATGAGGGAGGAGGGGAGCAACAGATCACTTCTAAGGATAATTTTTTTATGGTTAGTAAACATTATGATTAGTAAAAAGAACTAGATTTTAGATTTAGAAATGTTAATTAATCTTTACCTTAAATTTTTTCTATACTTTTTTCATTTTTTTTATAATTCCATTTCCTTCTACATGTGAATCTTATCTTTCTAGCTTATATTTTATTAAAATTTAAATAAAAATTTTATTACTGGACATACACAAAAGTTGACAGAATAGTAGAATGAATCTCTACATTTATTTTATATATCAAAAGAGATTTAAAGATTTTCTTTACTATCGGACTGTTGCTTTGTATTCTGATGTATTTAGCTGAGGGTTGAAAATTGCATGTAACCTGCAGACTCTTACCTGTGCCAAAGCCTGAGAGTACTCATTACTGATATGCCCCTAAAAAAGCCAGAGTAACCAATTGCTGTCATGCTTTACCTCCCTGCAAGATGTCTCTGGGTTTCTTCAAAATCTAGGATACCCAAAGTGGTGCCACAGACATGAATCCTATCTAATATTAGAGTTAAAGTGGAAGCAAGGGTGAGAAGCACTGATTTTGATGTCTTAATCCTTTAGATTTAATGGAACGCCTCATCAGAGCCAGAGACAAGCAGCACGTACCACAATTGTCAGCCAGCACAGCGCTGCCCCTTTGAGGGTGGCAGAGGGACATCCTCTGGCTTGGTAGGCCTTTGCTCTTGGAGGTCTTAACCAGTGGAAGGCAGCATGGTACAGAACTGCCTCACCTTCTCAGACCTCCGCACACAGCTACATTCTGGTTTAATACAATCTTCTGTTCAGGCTCAGCATCTAAAGAGTTCCCAGAAGTCTGTGGCTGCAGGTGATAACGGCCTTCCTAGCTCTGCTAAACAACCTCTGAATTCATTTCAACTACTGCTGTGGTGCAGAGGGAGATAAGCCTCCTAGTCTACCATCTTGGCTTGGAAGAGAAGCCTTCCAATCTTTGGCCACAACCCTAATACAGAGAACTCTGAAAAACTTACGAGAGAAACAAACAACCCCATAAAAATGGGAAAAAAATATGAGTAAGCAAATGACCTAAGCGCCAAATCAAATGGCCAGGATACTTGTGGAAAGATGCACATTATATTCAGGGAAGTGCTATTAAAGTAACAATAAGGCCTCATTTTAAATCCATCACAGTAACAAAAATAAAGAGGTCTGTCAGCCAAAGCTAGAAGGGAGGCAGAGAAAAGGCTGTGTTCATGAATTACTAGTGGAGACTTGAAGTCTTTTAGAAAAGCAATGTGGCAATTTCTACTAATTACTAATAGTATAATTAGGGATTCCACTCCTGGGAATCTATTCTATAGAACTAAAAGTACTAATATGTGAAGTCATATGTATTAGGATATTATTAGTAGAGTATTATTTAGAATGGCAAAAACCTGGAAATGGGGGAATGCCTATCAGTAGGAAAATGGCTGGGTAAATAATGTATGGTCACACCAGGGAATATTATGCAGCCACTAAAAAGGATGTATTGGAACTGTGGCACATAACTGGAGGGATTTCTGGAGGAACTGTTCACTTTCTTTGGAGAAAAGCAAGTTGCAGAAAAGTGTGTACGATCTCATTATTAAATAATATACAGATCTGTATAGGATATGTATATGTATAGAAAAATGAGATGCATTATGGGTTGAGGGAGTGGCAGTTGATGTGAAAAGAGGGAGAAGGAGAAGAGATAAACATAAAAGGAAAAGAAAAAAGGTACTAAGAAAGCATGCATGTGATCATGTGTATACCTTTAGTGGAGTATGTATATAGCAGTACCTATACATAAATAAAATATAATTTTATAAAACAATCCTCAGGAATATGAGCTCAGGCAGGGGGCTAGGTAGCCTTAACTATGGTGGCTGGGAGGGGACAGTCCTGTGAGGCATAGTACACTGCCTTTTGGCCCTGGAGAGAACTCAGTGTGTGCGGGTTGCTCAGTTTTGGGTGGTTTGCTGTGCCCTGCTGGAGCTGAAGGAGGTTCTATACCCCCAAGAGGTGGAGGATGCCACGAGAGAGCAGCTCATCTCACTCATCTCCCTGGCACAGAGCAGGCACTCAGGGGATGCTGCATTAAATGCAAAGAATCCAAATCTACTTTTCTTAGACCCATCTCACCCAAGTTGCCATATCTCCATCTGTCAAGGGAAATGTTAAGATTATCTGCCTATAAACTGGTGGCTGAAATCAGATAATGCATATGGTCACACTGTTGGACTACCCAGTGCTATATAAATTTAAGGCATAAACGAAAAGAAGCTACTAATATTTACTGTGCAAACATGCCCACGTTAAGATCTCAGTAGCTAAAAAGCAGTGTTATTTTTCTCTTTGACATTTTATTATTCAGTACAGTAAGTAGGTAGTTTAAGTTGGAAGAATTCTCTTGGGGATTTTTGAATACAAAAAGCAAATAAAAAAGAATCACAGATCCATGTCATCTCTCTAACCAAATTTATTTTCATTTCTTAAATTGACCTGATTCATATAAAATAGGTTGCTTATCACTCAGGTAGAAGATGACAGGGAGATCTGGTTAGCTGGAGCCCTGCGATATGCATTTCTTCCTTAGCGAGTACCCAACAAAAATGCACAGCCATTAACTGCATGGTTAGTTAACAAGAAGAAAATGAAAAATAAGAGCTCCCTTAATTTTTCCTTAGACAATTTTTAAACTACCAGAAAAGTACCAATGAATGTGATTACTTTGTTTATATCCATTCACTCCATCTACACTTTCAGTCAAATGCTCATTATGCACCTGTTCAGGGTCAGGTGCAAGCTGCTTCCTGTCCCCAGGATCCCAAGAGGAGAACCACATAGTTCCTGTCCTCTGGATCAAGCTCACTGTCTGGTGGTGAGATGCTTCCAGCAATAATTCTGATACCCTTGGTAAAGGTTCACTCATGAAGATGAATTCCATCACACAGTGTTCATGCTGGGCGGGGGGAGGTGGGTTTGGGGACCCTAACACTAACGTTCATGCAGACACTGCTGCTTCAGCATCCCTTCCCTTCCCCACCCTCCTCAGGGTACAAAATTCAGAAAAATACATTACCACTAATGCTGACTCATCAAGTTCCAATTCTTTAGTCATTTACCTAAGCTTTCAAGCTCATATTTTAAAGTAAAATTTCTTGAAACTAAATAAAAGCACTGCTAGCAAGAAATTATTTTACCAGTGGAAAATTTTGAGTCTAACTTCAGGGGGGAAAAAGCTGGGAAAAAAAGTAGATTTTAGTTATTCCATGGAAAGGGAGAGGGTAGTATTGTTGATACCACATCTCTGAACTCTCCTGTGAGTTTCATTAAGTATTCATTATTGAGAAGGAATGATAAGTCTAAGCCTGTAGAAGATAATACATTCACATTAATTACCTCTGCATTTGAATTTCTATTTGAAGTTCTCTGAAGAAGTTCTATTCTTTATCAGTATGATTTCCCTGAATACTAATACACAGAATAAGGGAAGAGATCAAGACCTGGATGAATAATTTGTTAAAAATGAGTACACACACAATGTATGACCTAAACATTGATAATCATCCTACAAACCACCCATAAAAGTTAATTTAATTATTTTATACTTATGCTTGTACACATACAAAATATTAGGCAGGCTGAAGGCCAAAGAACTAAGCAATGTTCTCAAAAGGAAATAACAAATGAATTACAAACTCTATTGTCCTTCCATAGTCCAAGGAAATCACTTCAGTTGGATTAATGTTCCAGAGTTATAAATAATTATGTGTAGGCTGAATCTGGATTTTTGGTAAGAAATTCACAATAATGTGAATTGTACATAGACTTGTGTGGAAATACTAAAAACATTTTCATTTACTTTATCCACCATTAACTAAAATCAAAGTAGCACATAATTAAAACAAATAATTAACCTTGACAACTGACGTTTCACGGAAAACACAGTTTATTCATCTGTTACCTGTCCATCTTGTTGAAATATTAGTTTGCTGCCACATATTTCTCTATTTATAATCCATACAATTAGAATAATTATCCTGGAATCACCAGGCTGAAGACCTAAATGAAACTAAAAAGCAAGTGAAAATGCCTCTAAACTGTAAAGTGTGGATCCTTGGGTCAGGGAATAAAGGGTCAAGTTTGAAAATATTTAGAAAAAGGTTAAACAAGAACTGTAAAAAATCTACTGGACCCACAGCTATTTATCTGGTGAATCAGAGATGTTCTTTAAATGTAAGCCAAACTCATAGATACCTCTGCCATTAGCTGACAATCTCAGAAGTATTTTCTCTATTAATGAATTTTTAAAAATAAAAATTATAAAGTGTTCTGCCCTAAAGGGGACCTTTATTTCAGACCTACATTATTTTATTTAATATATATTCCTAAAAATAAGTGTGTTGATCAATTTTATCTTGTAAAATGCATAATTTAATATGAATTAGAGAGATTTTAAGGTGCATTCAAAGGCCTTTGTAACACAAAGATTTTTAAATTGAGAATTAACCTGGTTTTGGCTCTTGGCCTTTTTACACGTTGTTGAATATTTTTTATTGTGGGTTGCCTCAAACTATTTTTGGCCCCAAAGGGTGTACAAATAACACATTAATGAAAAGTGCAGAAAATAATTACCCTAATTATGTCAATTTATTAACCTATTTCTACAACAGTTTCTCTTAAACACTCTATCTTTGTAAGTCTAGGCTAATTAAAAGTTTGGATGGTGGCAGGTACTTATTTTTTTCTTTCATGGTGGGAAAGATGTTTGCTTGGTAAACTTGGGCATTTGGTTAATGTAAGTAATTACAGCAAATTGATTCTGTATACTCAAAAAGGATCAGAAATTTCTTTTGTTTGAGAACCATGGAGGTAAGGATTCTTGTTTGAGCATCTGGCTTGCATTGGGTATCTCCTCCCCCAAGTGGGAAACATTAAAAAAAGTCTCAATTAGAGAGGGGGCACCCAACCTCTTGCACTTTTAAAAGTCTGGCTGTAATAAGACAATTCTAATAAAGGGAGTAGATGATTTGGGATATTCTCGAATAACTTTTTTGAGGAGAGACTGTAGAGAAGGAGCAAAAATAAGGTGCTGAAAGAAATTAAACAGTGCCTTTATGCAGATCTAGGGCCAAATGCATCATTTACAATAAAGACAATCTGACCACAGCAAAGGAAGGGCACGACCTGCACCCGGCGCATAAGCAAGCCTGTAATAATAACACAGGGCTGCAGCGTTTGCCAGTCGCGGCTCACCTGCGGTCCCCGAGGCCCAGGGCTGGTTGCCCAGGGCTGGTCTCCAGCTTGCTTCGCCATCACCAACCCCCTTGCACCGCAACCTCCCTCATCCCCCACAACTGGGCCTCTGGAGCCCCAGCTTTGCCCTGGGCCCGCGCTGAGCGAGCCTCGCGGCCCACACTCACTCCATCGTTTCCGAAGCACGGCAGGAGGCGGGCTGGGAGTATGGGATCACCGATCCCTTCCAGGATCCTCGCAGACATTTTGTCCTGTAAGGAAATCTCCGCTAGTCCCCCTTAAAGAAACAGCGCTCAATTCACGCATCTGGGGTGAAAGAGTGGACGGTAACATGTGACCTGTAGTTGAAAGGACTGGGGAGTGACTCCTAAACCATCTAATTCCACGAGTGACAGACTTGGGTTTGCCAGGGTTTAGAAATGATACAGTAGTTTAGTAATTAAAAATATTTTTTTGTTGTTTTTGTTTTTTGTTTTAGGCCTTTCTATTAACCTTCCAAGACCTGGAGTTCTGTCTTGAGTCTCAGAAGGCCGCTTTCATCCTTTCAGGTTTTAGGTGTGTGATGGCACAGTTGTTAGAAGAGATTCCCCAACCAAGCTCTGGACAGATAAAGGTAGGGCTCATTGGTGTTCACTAAAACTTAACAGTTGTGTATCAGGCAGCTTTTGATAGATTATGCAGAGGTAAAACCCCTGGCAATTCAGCGATTTATAGTAACAAAGATTCATTTCTCAAGCAAATTACATCTGCTGCTGGCAGCTTTGGCTCTACTCCACCAATTTTCTTTATTCCAAACTCCAGGTTGAAAAGTCTTTTGGGGGGACAGGCTCACGATGTGCAGGAATCAACTTTGAGGGAAGAGGAGTCCTGATTTGTAGTTTTTGCTGTTTCCATGATGTCAGTACTCCCACCATGGCTGATTTCAAGCTACTGACAGTTGAACAAGTGGCTTGCCAAGTTTCTGGAAACGTAATAAAATCAGCTCTTACACACTGCTGGTCCATGCTGCTCTTAAAACAGTTCACATTCTGCCAACATTCAATTCTGCTTACACTTTATTGGCCAAAGTAAGTCACATGACAAAGCCTGCTGTCAGTGGGGCCAGAAGATATACTCTTCTCCGAAGGAAGCCTTGTAAATCATATGGTAATTGGCATAGATTGTATAATCTTCTTATAAGGAGGATAGGGAATAACTGGCTACAATAATATAATCCACTTTACATGCTTTGGTTCAGGTAATTTTTTTTAACCTTATCCTATCTAGAAACTAGAGTTTCAAAGTCCATTGATGGAATTTCTCCTTGCCATTCCAAGGATGGTTTCAGAAAAAGAAACTAGTTGAGTGTCTTCAGTGGATAATTTTTTAATGTGAAGGTTAACTATTAGGTTAATATTTTTCTTCTCTTCCAAAAGAACATTTACAGCTGTGGACATTTGATTAAAAGAAACATAACTAGTATAAATGAATCAGGGTAAAGCCATCTCTTATTTATGGTTGGATTCATAAACACATGTTTAAAGTTTATTGTATCTGGCATTCTTTTAATAAGAGACTTTTTACTTTGAGTACCTTAAAAATCTATTTGACTTTAAACTAATCATGTAATGAGATACATACTATTTTCAGTAGTTCATAAAACAGTTTTCAGTAAGTTCTGGTTATGGGCAAAGCACTATCCTAAGCCTGAATAAGAGTCTAGAGATTCAAGAGATCATTCCTGCCCTCAAGAAGACTACATTTAAGTAAGACAATAAGACAAATGTAACTCCAAGAAGAATGTGAAAAATGATGTAAGAGGAAACATTGAAGTGCCACACTAAATTGAGAACAGCTACATCTTCTTGAAAGTGTCAGCATTTAACCAAGACCTAAAAAAGAGTAGGATTTTTATTCCTGGAATTATATGTTTATTATCCTAACAGGATGTGTTTTGGATTTATTTTTAAAGTCCAGAGGAAAGGAGCCTGTTTTCTGTTTGTCAATGCTTAGACTTTCTTATGATCTGAAATCTCTCTCTTGTAGTTTTAGATGAAATTTTAAATCAAATTATAAAATAAATCTCAAATATTTAATAACTCTTTTTTCTTTGTTCCACATTCTCTGTTTAAGTTTCAGCAAGAAAAGCACTCTTCAGTTCTTATTTTGGTAGTGGCAGTTTCCCTAACTTTCATCATACGCTTAACCATAAATAAATAACATTTAATTTTCACAAGACCTCATTTCTCTCCCTGCCCTGGAAGTTGGCAAAGCATGAAGACCTGTATTTTATTGGTAATGCAGAATATTTACTCTCCAGATTCTTGCCAGAGATTATAGCCTTGAAATCTACTGTCTAATCCTTACCAAAATCCAATCTGAGTGAACTATTTATGGAGATTACCTCAAAGACGTGAAATTACAAGCTTTGTATTTGGACTGCATTCTTTTGGTACATCCTATATGTGCTTTTGGTCTGAAATTTTCTTGTGACATTTTTGTCAGGTTTTGGTGTCAGAGTAATACTGGCCTGATAAAATGAGTCGAGAAGTATTCCTCCTTCTTTTGGGAAGAGTTTGTGAAGAACTGATATTAATTCTTCCTTAAATGTTTGGTAGAGTTCAACAGTGAAGCTACCTGGGCCTTCTTGAGTCAGTGTTGGTAGTTTGTATCTTTCTAGGAATTTGTCTATTTCATTCAAGTTATCAAATGTGTTTGTATACAATTGTGCATAATATTCCCTTATAACCTTTTTATTTCTGGAAGATTAGTAGTAATGTCTCCTCTTTTATTTCTGGTTTCTAGATGTGCTTTTAATGAACTATCCCTTGGGGAACATGCCATCTACCTTCAGTGAGGCACCAGTTATTTATATTATTTATAAATAGCTGTATAAAATTTATTATCTGAATCGGTGTCATGATGTCATTCCCTTGTCCACTGATACCTACAGTGTTTTTTCTGACCCAGAGGAGACCATTCTCTGATCTCTCAGGTGATGAAAATCTCTGCATCCCCTGAACAAAGGGGACCTTTTAATCCTGTGGGCACAGTGGAGCATGTAACGTCCTTAGCTGCTAGGAAGGCCAAGAGTCAAATATGGGATACCTGCCCTCTAGGTTTCCTAGGGCTGCTGTGACGAAGTACCACAAACTAAGTAGCTTAAATCAACAGACATTTATTCTCTTATAGTTTGAAAGGTTAGAAATCCAAAATCAAGGTGCCAGCAATGGCCATGCTCCCTTTGAAACCTGTAAGGGAAAATCCTTCCTTACCTCTTCCTAGCTTCTGATGGTGGCCAGCAGTTCTTGGCTTGCAGTTGTATTACTCCAATCTCTGCCTCTGTTGTCAGATAGCATTCTCCTTGTGTGTTGGTGTCTTTCCTTCTTATAAAAATACCAATCATATTAGATTAAGCTCTACCCTGCTGACCTTATCTTATCTTGATTACATCTGCCAAAACCCTATTTCCAAATAATATCACATTTACAGATACCTAGGATTAGGACTTTAATATCTTTTTGGGGGGGAGGTGTACAATGCAACTTCTCACAATGTCAACTTTTCTGTTTGCTAATCTTTTATTTCCATACCTATATAAAAGGGAGAAAAGGAGAGAAGAAGAAAAGTTTGCTGCAAAGAATCAGACATGGAATGGGGAACAGAGTTGTAGGAGTGGGGAGTGAAGGTGGGGAAGACTGGCTGGAAAAGTGTTTTGTTATATGGCTTTCATCAAAGCCTCAGAATTAACTCCTTTGGGGGGATGAGAACAATGGTAAGCAGGTCTCTGTAGTTTAGCTTACATAGAGAAAAGGTATTTTGAGGAGCTGTGGATTAGAAGACTTTTAATACCCACATTAATAGACACTGTATACATCCAGGTTTTGTGGTGCTTGAAAGCTTGTACAGTGTTGAGGAGCCATGTATTCTGGTTATTAGGGACACAGACCCACAAATTGTTGAATTAATGCAATATAATTTACCCTGGAGGGCAGCATCACTTCCTATAGGATATTTTTATTTTTTTATTTTTTATTTTTTATTTTTTATTTTATTTAGGCAAGGCAACCCTTGGTTGACCGCACAGATTACAAGGACCTTGTCAGCTTACAATCCTTTATTTATTATTTACTTTTTACACGTACAGCACCTGGTCTTCCTAGGTGGTCTCTCATCCAAGTACTAACCAGGCCCAACCCTGCTTAGCTTCTGAGATCAGACAGAATCGGGCTTATTCAGGGTAGCATGGCTGTAGACCCTATAGGATATTATTCCCCAAATGGCACCTTAGAAATTTTTACAGGTTATTCTAATGGCCCATCAGGCTAGCTGCTTCTGGATGTACAGCTGATCCTTGAACAACATAGGGGTTGTGATGCTGATTCCACATGTTGGGGCCAAGCTGTATTCCACGTCCATCAACATGTGGTCAGCCGGCTGCATCTTTGCAGAGCTGGCAAATGCGGGGTGGCCTCTTTTCCCTGGCAGTGATGTAGATGACCAGTTGAAGAGGATCTTCCAGCTGCTGGGGACACTGACCGAGGAGCAATGGACTGCCATGACCAAGCTACCAGACTATAAGCCCTACATGATGTACCCAGCAACAAAGTCACTAGTGAACGTCGTACCTAAGCTCAAGGCCACAGGGAGAGACCACCTGCAGAACGTCTTGAAGTGTAACCCCGTGCAGTGCATCTCTGCAGGGAAGGCCTTACAGCACCCCTACTTTTTCAACTTCTGCTCCTCTAGGTTTCTGGCTTCTGGCTGCCAGGCCGGGGCCTGGCTATCTTGGCTCCCTCCCTCCTGGGAGGAGAAGAAAAACAGGGATACATGGTGTGCTGAGCTTCAGCTGTGCTGGGCCCACCAGGGTAGATGTGCCTTCACCTGGGTTCTCTCTCCCTTCATGGACTTTATTTAATTTCATAAATTGGCTCCTTTCAAACAAACAAACAAAAAGTAAAACTCCACATGTAACTTTAAACTCCCTACAACTTAACCATAGGCGTCCCCCCATTATCTATGAGGGATTGGTTCCAAAATCCATGGATGCTCAAATCCTATATAAAATGTAACAATGCATACATTTAACCTTCTGTATCCATGGTTGGTTGAATTTGCAGATGGGAAAACTGGGGATATGGAGGGTCAACTGTATGTTTATTGAAAAAAAAACAAAAAACAAACCATGTATAATTGGGACCCACACAGTTCAAACCTGTGTTGTTCAAGGCTCAACTGTATATATTTTATGGGTTTAGCCAAAGCTACTGAATAAACCAGTATTTCCACTTTTGTCTGAGTGTCGCTTATCTTAATTTATCACAGGTGAGAATTTTAATCTTACTGTCACAGCACACCACGGGTTGTCATCACTCCACTTAACACTAGGAATGGGGTCCTTGTTACTACCTAATGAGTAAGTAATCCAGGTCCAGGACCCCATCCTGAGGTTTGTAGATTCAGAGGTTCTAAGCTTCTATTTTCTAGGGCCATTCTGGTACTTACTTTCTTAGCTTGGGTTCCCCCCAATGTATGATTAAAATAAGAACTGGACTGCAGGTAGTTTGAGAGGTGATCACAGAAAGCAGGACTGGGGGAGCAGGGAGAGTAATGAAAGGAATGCACACCAAAATAAAGAGGCTTTTTATTTATTTTTATTTTTATTTTATTTTATTTTTTAAGTTTATTGGAGTAACATTAGTTAATACAATTATGTAATTTTCAGGTGTACGTTATAATTTGACATCTATATATTCTATTGTATGATTACCACCCAAAGTCCAGTTTCCTTCAGGAACTATATATTTGACGCCCTTTACCCCATCTACCTCCCCGCTCCTCCCCCACCCCCTACTCTTTGGTAACCACTAGTCCATTGTCCATGTCCCTGACTCTGTTTATTGTGTTCATTTGTTGCTTTTAGGTTTATATCCCACATATAAGTGATATGTGATTTTCAACTTTTTCTGGCTTATTTTGCTTAGCGTGATTATTTCAAGGTCCATCCAGGTTGTCACAAATGGCATTATTTCATCTCTTCTTATGGCCGAGTAATATTTCATTGTATATATGTACCACAGCTTCTTTAGCCAATCATCTATTGTAGGACACTTTGGTCGCTTCCATGTCCTGGCCACTGTGAATAGTGCTGCTATGAACATCGGTGTGCAAATATCTTTTTGGATATGGGTTTTCAAGTCTTTGGGGTAAATACCCAGTAGAGGGATTGCTGGATCATATGGTAGATCAATTCTTAGTTTTTTGAGGAGCCTCCATACTGTTTTCCATAGTGGCTGTATCTATTTGCAGTCACACCAGCAGTGTATGAAGGTTCCTTTTTCTCTGCATAAAAAAAGTCTTTCTAAAAAAGCACTTTATATTATTTTATTATTAGTTTCAAGTATACAGTACATTGGTTAGACATTTATATAGTTTATGAAATGATCCCCCCAATTACTTATCATCCTTCTGGCTCTCCGCCTAGGCATTACATTACTGCTGCCCATCCCCATGACCATCTATCAACTACTAATTGTACTTCTTTAACCCTTCACCTCTTTCTCCCATATCCCCAACCCCTGTCCCCTCTGTCCATCACCAAATTTTCCACTATATTTGTGAGTCTGTTTTATTTTTTTTTTTTGGTTTGTTCTTTCTGTTCCTTAGATTCCTCCTGTAAGTAAAATCATATGATATTTATCTTTCTCTTTCTATTTTGTTCAGCATAATAACCCCTAGGTCTATCCATGTTGTTGCAAATGGTAGGATTTCATTTTTTTATGGCTAAGTAATGTTCCATTATATATATGAATCACAACTTCTCTATCCAGTCATCTGTATATGGCATTTAGGTTGCATCCATATCTTGGCTATTGTGAATAGCGCTGCTGTGAACATAGGGGTACATAGATCTTTATGAATTATTTTGGTTTTCTTTGGATAAATACCCAGAAGTGCAATTGCTGGGTGAAAAAGTAGATCCATTTTTAAATTTTTGAGGAAACTTCAGACTGTTTCCTAAAGAGGCTTTTAAAAAATTGTAAATAATCATGTTTTTCAAATAATGTCTTTATTTTATATTCGTAATTATTATTGTAACAAAAGCTATTCCCACATGGTGAACTGTTTTCAGTCTTTACCTCTAGACTTTTTCAAACCCAACTTCCTCACTTTCTAACTATCATTTTCTGTCATATAAGGTTAGAAAAATGTTAATATAGACTTTATTTTGTTGATTGACTTTCGGCTTGAGAGTTATGAAAATTTTAATTTATCTTTGAATCTTGACATCTTTACTGTAATTATATACAAATGTAAGTCCTTTTTGCTTGAAACAAAGCTAAGCTTGGAGTTTATTCTGGAGGTAATTTTAAGCAAGTGAGTTATATAGTAAGATTTATATTTTAAATATACCACTTCAGGGAAGCATAGGGGATGCGTTTGAAAAAAACAGACTAGAGATAGGTAGACCAGTTGGACTGTTGCAATATTGTGGACCAAAACAGAACTGAGATATTTTTAAGAGTCAAACTGTTTAGTATGTAGCAGAAGATAATAAACAAGAGAATGGGTGAACGATGGAATTGGTAGTAACTCTGATGTTTGTAGTTCTCAGGTCTCCTGATGTCTTTTACTGGCTGGTGCTGCTCCACTGGCCACTTGCTAAAAGTGCTGGCAGGGATGGGGATTCAGGGATTGTATTCCATACTGCTTTTTTCAGGACCAGTATAACTGGTTAGAGTGAGCATCTGGAGGCTTATCTCATCACAACTCCAGGGGCCTGTGTCCCCAGCTGTGGTCAGGGTTGATGTGACCTGACCTTGATGGTCAGACATTCCACACAAATTTTAGAAGTTTCTACTAACTCCTTTTGCCAAAGGAAAAAGACAAACTTGTCCAAAAGGGATGGTTTGGCTATTTTCTGAGGTAATCATAAAGAATAACAACAATAAAAACCTTTGGTTTTTCTTTTGTGTCTATTTTGCAATGGGAGAAAAGGTAAGCCATTGTATGAGTGACTTGGGGGTACCAGCAGAAGTCTGATTTACAGATCTAGAGTTTATCATCCTGTTCTCAGGATGTGGTCCATTGGTTTTGGCAGGGTCTCCTTGGGACAATACAGCCTGCCTGGATTTGTGAATGATTTAGTTAATCCACAAACTGCTATCCCCAACCAAACCTCATTCTCATCCCTTCATAAGAAGTCACGACCCTTAATCAAGACTTCTTAGACTATACCAGTTTATAAGGACCTCTCTCATCTCAATTTCCTCTGTCCTCCAAATTGGAATCATGCACCTACATATTGTTTCTTAGAAGCCAGCCTTGCCTTTACAGCTCAACTATAATGATCTCAGTGGCAGGAATCAGAGCTCATATTATATATCTTCCCCCCACAAAGCCTAGCATAGTGCTGAGCAAATAGTAGATCTTAGTAAATACCTGGAGAGGTTGAGAAGTCAAAGCATATAACTATGCTATTTATACGAGATACTCAGTATAGTCAAATTCATAAAGACAGAAAGTAGGATGGTGGCCTCTAGGGAATAGGGGGAGGGGAGAACAGGGAGTCATTGTTTCATGGGTACAGAGTTTCAGTTTGGGAAGATGGAAAAGTGTGGGAGATGGATGGTGGTAATGGTTGCACAACAGTGTGAATGTACTTAATGTCATTGGAGTGTACACTTTAAAAGGGTTAAAATGGTAAGTTTTATGTATATTTTACCACAATGGAAAATATATTTTTAAAAAGGCACGTACTGTAGAAATCTGAGGCTCTTCCCTAATTCTACCCTCAGCTGCCCTGCCTGGTGCCCTTGTAGAGGATCACTATCTGTGTGCAAATGAAATTTCCAGGTTGATGGGCTTGCTGGGTAGGTAAGCTCCAGATGCTGGGCTCAGCTTCCTACTTGCTAGCTTCATTTTTTAAAACATAGGAACATTTGCATCAGGCTTTTAGTTCGTTTTATTTTTGTAGTTCATGCCTACACTAGAATAGTCAGGAAAGTGTCCAGGTTCAGACCATGCAGTATTAGAGTTGCCCTCGGAGTCATGGGAAAAGGCTAGTGATGGTGTAAATGTGGGAAAGTTGCTTAAGATCTCAAAAAATTGAGCTTTCAGTTTGGTTTTGTTTCTCATCTATAAAATGGGGGATAAAAATACATAGTACCTTCCTCCATAGGGTTGTTGTGAGGATTAAAAGGGATGAATTTTGTGCAATACCTCACAGGGTACCTGAAACAGAATAAAAGCTGGAAAGTATGGCTGATTAATTTTAAAAGGCAGCTGAGTTCTTTGATTTTGTGGCATCAGCTCAGATTTGAGAAGAATGAGAGTCAACCACAAGTCCTGGTAGACCAACAGTGCCTTGTGTAGGACTTGTGATCCCACATGCAACCAGCCCCCTGGGGTGCTGCAGGTGGGTGGCTGGGGGAGCAAGTCTGCTGGGGGTGTTCAAGGCTTATGCGCTCTTTCTCTTAGACTGACTTGACCCACTCAGCCAGAACACAGCTGCTGGCAGCTGCTGGGCTCACATGTTACCGGATATGTTGTCTGTCTTTAGTTTAAATTTTTAAAATCCTGGGAAATGACTCAAGAGACCCAGCTTGGCTGGCTTTCTCACCTATGTGGTCAGGATGCCCGGTTTGGCTGCTCTCACTGACCATGAGGTTTCAGTGGCGGAGGGCAGTTTTCAAAATGAAGAGGACTGCTGCCTCCTGAAAAAAAAAAAAACAAGTGTTGGGTAAAGAAAAATGAGATGTCCACCCCACACTGAACTTGGTGCTCTGGGCAAGCCAAAGAAAGATCAGCTGTGGGCCCCACCCTCAAGGATCTTATTATTTAGTGACTAATGACCTATACGCCATGATAGTCTGTTTTCAAAGAACAGTTGCTTTGTATTTCTTCTTTTAAAGGGAGTTGAGCACATTGATCTTAGGTTTTTTTCAAGTTGGCGTTTACAATTATTTGACCTGAGATTAATATGGGGAGAATTTATCAGGTTGTAAAAATGAAAAATGAAAATGCTTAATGAAAAATACTTGAAATAAACTCAAGGCCACATCAACATTTAATGTGAACTACCAAACAGAAGCTATTTTTACATTTCTATTTACTAGTATGATATACTGTAGTTATTTTCCCCCGTGATTCAATACGATGGGATATTTTTCCCCTTTCTTCAAATAGTTCTCTATTTGTATGTGACACAGAGTTTCCATTTTCCCCATAAATTACATATTTATAGCTCTGAGAATAGCCGGAATGCTGTGTGTCTCTTAAAAGTACTTCTGTATTTGAATTATAGAGAAAATGACTTAATAAGGATTTTGAACTTTGGGTACTCTTGATGGAGCTGGAACAGTGAGAACAGGACTCTGTGTTCCGGGCCTGGGTCCCTTTTGTTCTGAACACCATCCTCTGAGCCTGTCCCCAACTGTGTGCACTTGGGACAGGGCAAGGAGGGGAAGGACGGGCAGAGCAATCAGAAGCAGAGCTAGTTCATCAGCACAGGCAGCATGGTGGTTAAGAGCGCAGGCTTTGACATCGTGTGCTTGGGTTCAGCTCTGCCATATACTTGCTCTGAAAGCTTGGGATGGTTCCTTAGGCTCTCTGCTTCTTTCTGCTTTTTCCTCTCCAAACTGGCATGACTGGAGTTATACTTAGGGTTATGATAAGAGTTGAATAAGATAACATGGAAAACTCTCACCACAGTGTTTGGCACAGAGTGAGTTGTCAATAAGTGATGGCTGTTACTCCTGAGTGAGTTATAAAGCAGAACGGGGGTATCTTCTCTTACTTGCATGCTTCTTCTTATTTACTCCTTTGGGGATCGTGGTGGCCTCCTGCTGAGACTAGCTGAGCTTTCTACTTAGGAAGCGGTGCCTCTCATTTTTCTCAGAAAACTGAATGGGATCTGAGGGTAGGGGCGGGGGGCGGGGAGCATAGAATAGGCCTTATGTCAGCCTCTGGCCCAGATTTCATGTTGGGGTTCATACGGGGCTAGTCCTTTCCACCACACAATGGAAAGAGATCACACAATGGAAAGATGGTCTAGGCGCCAGTACATATTTGCCTGGTTGGGCGGGGGCACCGGTAGCCCTCTGTTAAGTAGATGCTGCCTTTACAACCCCACCCTCCAGGTGACAATGGGCAGCTAGTTAAGCATTTAGAGACTTTTTGTTTTTGTTTTTAAAATGAATGTTATGGTACAATTTATACATAATAAAATACTTCCATTTTTAAATATACAGTTTGATCGGTTTTGAAAAATGTGTATAGCCATGTAAGCACCACCTTAATCCAGATATGGAATGTTTCCATAACCGTTCAAAGTTTCTTTATATTCTGGTCAATTAATATTCCCTTCTTCCCACCCCCTGGCAACCACTGATATGCTTTCTGTCACTATAGAAAAGTTTGACTTTTCTTGAATTTCATGTAAATGGAATGGAAAAGACTTCTTTTCTTTACCATAGTGCTTTTGAGATTCATCTGTGTTGTTGCATGTGTCATTGGATTCTTCCTTTTTATTCTTGAGTTTTATTTAATTATGTAGATATACCATAATTTGTTTATCCATTCCCCTGTTGATGAACATTCTGTGTGTGTGTGTGTGTGTGTGTGTGTGTGTGTGTGTATGTGTAGCTATGAACATTTATGTACAAGTCTTTCTGTAGATTTATATTTTAATTTCTTTTGGATAAATACCTGAAATGCAATTACTGGGTAATATGGTAAGTATATGTTTAAATTGATGAGAAACTGCCAAAATGTTTTCCAAAGTACCAGTAACATTTTATGCTCCTGCTGAGCAATGCATGAGAATTTCAGGTGTCCACATTCTCACTGATATTTAGTTGTGTTTCTTTCATTTTGGTCATTCTAGTGGTTGTGAAGTGGTACCTTATTTTGGTTTTAATTAGCATTTTCCTAATGGCTAATGATATAAGGGTATTTCCATGTGTTTTTGGCCATTCATTTTTGTGAAGTGTCTTTTTTAATATTTTGCCTATATTTTATTGGTTTCTATCTTCAGGATTGAATTGTATTAGTTCTTTATATACTCTGCAAATAAGTTCTTTATCAGATCTATGTCTTGCAAATATTTTCTCCCATTCTGTGATTTCATTTTCATTTTCCTAATAGTATTTTTGCTTAGTAGAAGTATTTTTTAAAAGTCCAATTTACCAATTAAATTTTTAATTGTGTTTTTTATGTCTTATCTCAGAAATATTTGCCTATACTGAAGTTGCAAAGATTTTCTCTTAGGTTTTCTTCTAGGAGTTTCATAGTTTTCACTTTTACATGCTATCTGTTATATATTTTTAGTTATTGGTTATACTATGAGTTAGGGTCAATACTTACATTTTTTGAAATGCTTATCTAATTGTTCCAGCACCATTTGTTAAAGCATCGTTTTTCCCCATTGAAATACCTTGGGATCTTTGCTGAAAAACATTTGACCATATGTTTGTGGATCTGTTTCTGGACTGTCTTTGTCTTACTGATGTACATGTCTATCCTTTTGCTATTAGTACACTGTCTTGATTACTATAGTTTAATAGAAAATCTTGAAAAAACTTTCATTATTCTAGGTTATTTTCATTTCCATAAAAAGTTTAGAATCAGCTTGTCAAATTTAAAAAAATCCACTGGAATTTTGATTGAGATTGTGTTCAATCTAAGAATCAGTTTGAGGGAGAATTGCCATCTGTGTAAAACCTTTGCATAGGCTTCATTTTCCAAATGTTCATTGATGGTATACAGTAATGCAATTGAGTTTGTATAGTAACTTTGTATCCTATGACCTTGCTAAATTCAACTTATTAGTTCAAATAGCATTTTGTGTTTGTGTGAGATAGATTCCTTAGGATTTTCTAATACAACGATGTTATCTATGAAAAAAGATATTTTTTCCTGTCCAATAACTATGCCTTTTCTTTTTTTTTTCATGCTTTTTTTTTTTTTTTTGCAATGATTAGAACTTCTAGTACAAATTATCTTTGTTGGTCTAAGTTCTAAACAGTTGCTATGTATGTGTATATATAAATGCATATGTACATGTACATGTATAGGTATATACACATATATATAATCTTACAGTTTACACCTTTGTATCAGTTAATCCTTACTAGTTATATTTTACATGGAAGTTAAATTAATACCTAGTTATACAGTTGTCCTCCTGTCCCCCACCTGTGTTCACTGACTCCACTGCATGCATTCTTTGGATAATAAACTTGTAACAGATTAAAGTAATTCCAGCTTGCTTTAGATGCAGTTTGCGCCTGCCACCCCTGGGAAACACATATTCCTGCATTTACACAATAGAGTCCAAATAAACAATTGTAGCACAATGAATGGAAAGATGAAGAAACAGAACTTAACTTCAGTTCTATTTATATGACTACTGGAGTTTTTGTGTTTCAAATTTAAAACGATGAAACTGTAAGATGTAATATTTTTGTTTGGTAAGCAAATTTAATTCATATATGAAATATATTACTGACTTGAGTGAAAACTTTAAAATTTAGGTTTATTCATTTTTATTGCTCTTCTTGACATTTAATTGTAATATTCATTTTTGTGACAGAGCAATATGTAGGTATAAGTTTTTTTCCTTTAAAAATACATAAATGGAATGAACAAAATCAATCACTATTTTTACATGTTTGTATTGAAATATCTTATTTTATTATTTTTTACTTTTTGTTTTACTGGCAAAATTATATGCACAAAGTCCAACAAAAGAACACTTTATCATCAGCAATTCTTTTCTAGTAATTGTTATTTATCATTTCAGTTCATGATTATTTAGGATGATAATTTTAGTATAAAAGAGAGGGACTTGCCCCAAGGGTCATCAAGTACATTAGCTGTACCGCTGCAGGTGAGATGGAACCTGTGCAGGGCCAGCCTTAGGCAGTTGTCAGCCCACAAGCCACCCTATGAATCAGTATGATTTGGCTGGTCGCTTGTGATTTATTTTTCTTCTGGGCAGCATTTTCAGTTTTTTTGAAGGCAGGGGCATAGATAAGACATAGATTAATGATTATAAGCCATGAAATGAATTTATAAAGTTCTAGCAGAAAACCCTGGACTGAGGATTCTCTGCTTTGTCACCACATCATCTGCTTTCTACATCGTTGAGGTTGAATGAGGGAATCTCAATGATTTCTTCTGGTTGTGAAATTATATGATTCTCATCATACTACAAAATATAAGGGGTTATTATTACTGTAGTTGTTTTGTATTAATGAACAGAGATAAGACCTGGGAGACTTTGACCAATGGGTCAGGAAGAACAGCAAGACAGTTAAGTATTTAAACATTTTCTAAAGGCAAACTAAAGAGTCTTATCCTCAGCTATTTCAATAATGCTGACTCATATTACTAATGGTGACTTTGCACCTCATTCCTAAGGCTGTGGGGTCTTTTCTTAAGTTAAATTGCAGAAGGGAGACTCCAGTGGTGGCTAACTTGTGATATGACCTGCCCTCGAGGCTTCTCCTGGGTGCCTAGCTCAAGCTAAGCTCTGTCTGGGAATTTTCTGTGGACTCAGATAGCAGAGGCAGAGACTGTCCTGTCACTGGCAGAGCTAAGTATAACACCAGAGGTCAGAGCGTCTCCAAAGGTGTTCATGGATCACCGACATCAGAATCCCTTGGAGTGCTTCCTGACCTGCTAAATCAGAATCTAAGGGCAGGGTCCATGAATCTGCTCATCAACAGTCTACCAATAGATAGAATACATTCTGAAGTTTGAGCACCATTTATATAGAAGGATGGCTGAGAGAGTGAAGATTTGAAAATGGTTCAAAGCTGAAATTATTTTCTAAACATATTTTACTGCCTTTGTTATTTCACAATAATAAAATAATAATTTTATTATTAAAAAACTAGTGTTTCGTCCTTCAAAATTATCATTCTGTAAAACTAAGAGATGTTATTTTAAATAGTATCATACTTAAGATAAAATGAAGTGACATGACTGATATGACATTGTAAGGTGACATTTATCTCATGATATCTGTGGAATAGGTATGTATTCAGAAGGGGAGCGAGGTGTTTTCAAGTCTATGAAAATATATTAAAATACACAGGCCTCACTGATTACACATAGGCATTGAAGGAGAAACACAGGTCTTATGAAATAAATTGTTAGGAAGTGTGTCAATACTGAAATACTGGAGAAGTGAGAATCATATATTTCAAGAGCTTTATAACAAAGCTCTTTAACACATTATCTAATTTAGGTATCACCACAGCTACCTAAGGTAGAATTTTTCTGATACTTGTTTTCAGATGAGAAGTTGGAGTCTCAGATTTATTGTTTTGTCCAACACTAATCAATGGTGAAAGGGGTTTCTAAACTTAAATCTTCTGATTTTAGTGTCTCTGATCTTTTCAATGCTGCAGTGAAGTTTAATTTCACCTCTAAAGAAAATTATCGGAAAGAATTCCAATCTTTACCGGCAGAGTTTTCTCTCATAGGCTGTTTCCTTTCCTCCCACCCAGCTCAATTCTACTTAACCTTTCAAAGCTCAGTTCAGATTGTTTATCTTCCATATTGTTCATGTCCATTCATGCCTACTGATTTCTTCTGTTTAAAAAAACCTGTAAATTATATTTTATTTAATATTGTATACCAAAAATAATATTTCAACATGTAATCAGTATAAAAATTCAGATATTTTACATTCTTTTTTTTCTGTACTAAGTCTTTGAAGTCCAGTGTGTACTTCACAGTTACAACACTTTTGGACACATCCATTTCTTCACTTACTGGCTTCTCTACCTCTGTCTCCTTCTCCACAGCCTCCTCCTTCCTCCATCTTCTCCACCCTTATCGCCTCAGCCTCCTTTAATGCTGCTACTGAGAAGATGACATGCTTTCTACTTGTCACTTCTATAGGCACTTTGCCCTAGCCATCACCTGACACCCCAGATTTTTAGCAAGGCCTCATAGCTCTCTACCTGAGAGTCACTCTTCAAGCTACTGTTGGTTGCTTCCCAGGCAGAAGCTGCTTCCGGGCCCTTCAGGAGGGGCAGATCCCTTCCTGCTCCCTTTTGGTGGCTTTATGACTATGGACTTGGGCATTGTGGCTGTAGTCTGGGGTGTGGGGTCTATCCCTTTTTCTGAAGACTGGAGCAGTGAGAACATGATGATTCTCAAGCTGTCACAACCTGTGTTCATTACCACCTATGTTTCCTTGAGTTCCTCAGAGCCTCTGGTACTGGTACAGGTCTCCCAGGCATGGTGGGGAATGGTGAGGCTGTGGATTTGGTCACCCCCAGACCAGTGGGCTGTGGGGAGAGTATGCACGTTCCTCTTCCAAACTTGAACCCCCCATGGAACCAGCTCTTTGTATAATTCATTTTATGTATGTGTTTGCCACATTCTATTTTGTACTGTTATTTAAATATGCATCCATTCATTATTTTTTCAACCAAAAGTTATTGAATGAATACATACTGGCACTATTCTAGGATTCTATGTGGTAGTTTAGTATCAAGGCTAGAATCCTTAGTTAAACTTTAAGGGGTTCTTTTTTTGTTTGTTTTTGTTGTAGCAGGAAAACCCAGATCTTAGCGTGGAACATGAGCATAGGGCAGTCTAAAAGAGTGAGGCTTCACTTTCAGTGTTTTTCTCTTATGGCCCAGCTGCTGGAGAGTCATTCGGTGCTTCAGGGAACTCTGGTTGTGGAGGAAAGATGGTGTCCACCATATGGAAGTTCACCTGGGTTTTATGTGAAGTCCAAGTAATGAATGGGAGAGGAATTTTGTTTCCATAGCCATTTCTTTACCTGTTTCTTAGATCGCTGTCCTTTGTGTTTGTATTCAGTGTGAATGATCATCTTAGTGATTCTAACAATGACAGAAGAAAGTTAAAAGACATAAGTTTTCTTTAATTGTGAAGGGTATGGAAACTTATCTGCATGTGATCAATATAGAACACTCCTAGTCAGAGGTACATTTTTCTGGCCTCCTCTACCCCTCCGCCAATCACGAGGAAGCACACTTATTAACCTGTAAGGGGCGAGGTTTCACCAAAGGAGAGATGCATCCCCTTTGCTATTTTCACATAATGGGGATGGGGATGGAGGTGCACCATCTAAGCTCTCAAGCTCTTTCTGATATTTTAGCCTGATATCCATAAATTAAAACCAGGAGCAGGGTTATAAATAGGTAATTTATTTGAGAAATAATACTAGATACCATGAGTGAGGAATGGGAGAGCAAAGCAGGGGAGGCGGAAAAGCCAATAAAAGATTGCACTGTTATACACAAATGACCAATAAGCACATGAAAAAGTGTTCCATATTACTAGTTATCAGGGGAGTTCAAATTGAAATCACAATGAGATACCTACTCAGTGCCTACTAGAATGCCTAAATTACAAAGAGGATAAATTACTAAGTGGTGAGGATAAATTACTAAGAATGTTGGTGAGGATGTGGAGCAATTGGAGATCTCATAAATTGTTGGTAAAAGCGGAAAATGATATGACCACTTTGGAAAGATCTGGCAGTTTCACATAAAACTGAACACATATCTCTATGACCTAGCAATTTCATGCCTAGATGCTTACTCAATGGAAATATCTGTATACAAACATACTTGTATAAAAATGTTCACAGTGGCATTACTCACAATACTAAAAAACTAGAACCATCATGTTAACAGAACTGTGGTATGTTCGTGCAGTGGAGAGCTGCTCAGCAATCAAAAGGAAGACTGTTGATAAGACAGTATGGATAAATATTAAAACATGTTGGGTGAAAGAAGTTTACACAAAAGGGTACTCTATGTTTCCATTTATATGATGTTCTAGAACAGATAAAACTAATCTACAGTGAAGAAAAATCAAAGTGATTTATGTGGGTAGTTTGGGGAAATGGGAATTGACAGAAACGGGCATGAGGGAATGCTCTTTATCTTCAGAGCCTTTGGGTTACACAGGTACATTTATGTTTCAAAAGTTATTGAATGGTACACTTCAGATTTCTGGGTTTCATTGAATATAAGTTTCACTGAATATAAAAAATCATAA
This sequence comes from Eidolon dupreanum, assembly GCA_028627145.1. NCBI lineage: Eukaryota > Metazoa > Chordata > Mammalia > Chiroptera > Pteropodidae > Eidolon > Eidolon dupreanum. Next base: position 62,677,335 of record CM053501.1, on the reverse strand, counting down.
ACAGATACTGGATTCTAGTTAATGATATACATGCTCAAAGAATTGAACTGTTGTCTGCAGATTACATTGAAATGCATTAAAAAATAAGATGGATTAGTATATGGATAGAGGAATAGAATAATGAATAGATATGTGATAAATAGTTAAATGTTAATTGTACAATCTAGGCAGTATGTGTATGGGTTTTGATTATAAAATTCTTTTAACTTCTGTACATGTTTGAAATTTTTCATAATAAAGAGTAGGGTAAAGAAAAATACAATTTAGCTATAACTGAGCAACTAATACTGAAACCTCCTAGAACTTTCTCTGAAGTTTTATGAAAGCCACCTCAGAACCTAACACCTGCATGATGAAAGGGAAAGCATTTATCTATTAGTTTCTTTCTCACTGTGTGAGTGCTGGAAGGCCTGTTGCAGGTGCCTTACACCTTAGATAACTCCCAGTGTAGGAAGCTAGAGGTATGCAGCATGGCTGAGGTGGGATGCTTCAGATTACACCTGGGCGCTGGCCAAAGCTATGCAGAAATGGTCACTTGCAGCAGTGGCTACAGCTAAGAGTCCAACAAGAGGATCCAAAGTGCTGCAGAAGTATTGTCTTATTACCTGTTGCTACATAATGGATTACCCCCAAATTTAGTGTTTTATACCAAACTATTATTATCCACAGTTTTTATGTGTCAGGAATTCAGGAGCAACTTAACTGGGTGCTTCTGGCTTGGGGTCTTCCATGAATCATAGCCAGTATTACAGGCCAGGGCTGCCTTTATCTGAAGGCTTGATTAGAGCTGAAAGATGCATATCTAAGGTGGCTCACTACATGGCTGTTGGCAAGAGGCCTCCGTTCCGCCATAACATGGGCCTCGCATTAGGGCTGCTTGAGTGTCCTTATGACATGGCAACTGGCTTCCCCCAGTGAGTAATAAGAGGGAGAGAGAAGAAAAGAGGAATGGAAGGAAGGAAGGAGATAAATAGACATTGATCATTAGATAGATATCACAATGTCTTTTATGACCTAATCTCAGAAGTCATACACTGTCATTTCTATCACATTCTGTTCCTTAGAAGCGAGTCACTAACTATAGTTTACACTCAAGGGGAAGGGAATTAGGCTTCACCTTTTGAAGGAAGGAGCATCAGAGAATTGGAGATATATTTTGAAAACAGCAGGTTTCTGATAGAATTCAACCTTTGTTGAATTCTTAGAAACTTTCTTGCTCTGCATTAAGTCTAGTCTGTCCAGAATTGTCTTCAAAAAGTAGCTGCAAACCCTACAAAGATTTAATACAGGAAAGTTAGTAGAAGTTACATTCCTTGCTGCTGCAACCTGTCCCAAGTCCATAATTAATATTTATCATCTCCCTTCCTCACTATATGCTCCAGATTCCCTTAGCCTAAGCCAATTCTTTGGCTGATCTAGGTTGCGTTCCTGATGGATGACTCAGACCTCCTTCTCTTTGGAGTCTGAGCCTTTGGTTGTTTTTGTAAGGCCATGATTGCTTTAGTTGCCCATTTCATTATCACCAGTCATGGAATCATCAATCGATGTCCCAGTGAATCTCCTGTGTTCCAGACATACTCCTCCCTGTGTACATTATTTAAGAGCAGTTTTAGCTCTTTGTGGTAATCAGTCAATTAGTCTTGAAAGTATAGTAACATCTTCTTTGCTTGTTGGCTTACTGCCATGAGGAGCCCAAAATTAATAGGTAGTAGAAATACCTCAAGTTCAGTGGTATCCCTACCATTTCCTGTAGTGGAAAAATTCTACCTGAAAGGTAATTAATTCAGCAGAATCTAAAATTATGAGCATGGGAAACACAAATTTTTAATTGGGTAGGGAGGAGTGATGGTGGAGAGAGGCAGTCTTACGTTCACCTCACATTTCTTAGACCAGTGTTGCTAGACCTGGGGACATGGGCACCATATACCAGCTGTTGTTTTAGTACATATATACAGTATTGTGGAGGACAGTGTCCTAACAACAAGATGTTCCTGAGCTGACACTTTAGCTAAGTTATTAAAATGATTTTCCAAGAATTTCTTCTAGCCATGAGGGAGTAAGTCAGTCTGAAATTACCTTTTGAATGTAAGCAACTAGAAAACTAAACAAAATTTGGGAAATAATTATTTTCAAACATTGGACAAGAGTCAAACAAGATTGTGATCCCCGAGAAAAGGAAAACAAGGAACAAGACCTACTATTGCATAGATTTTCTGCTTGTAGGTAGCTCCAAGGCTGTGATTCAGAGAGGGGAAACCATACATAGTGTGGCAATACCACTGAGTTAAGTAGATATTGTCGTTCAAGAAGCGAAAGTAACTATAATTTGTATGGCAGAGAACCTGAAAGGAGAGAACTACGCAAAAAGAGCTCAAGAAATCTTTGTCGGAATCCCCTTGAGTCTTTGTCTGAATACCAATCTACTCAGGAGTAAGGTGAAATTCCAGAAGTCTAGGCAACAACAACTTCCAAGGAAAGAATAGTTATGATTAAGCTGTAAGATAAATGAATAACCAAAGTTCGCACAGAGCTAGAAATCATTTCAGTTTTCTCCAGTCAGAGTGAAGAGATCTTGCTGAATGCACATGAAATTCAGTAGAAATCTTAGAAAGGTAATACTTTGAAGTGTCAAATAAATGCTGTTCTAGCCCACACTAGAAGAGCCAAAAAAACATACCTTGAAAGGATAAGACTCATCTTCAAGTAAAAGTCTAACAGAAGAAGTCAAATGCTTATTAAAGATATACAGCAAAGTCCGGCTCCCAAAAATATTAAATTACAATATCCAGAATTCAACATAAAATTGATAGATGTGTGAAAAATCAGGAAAATAGAAACAATAATCAAGAGAAAAATTAGTCACAAGGCCCAGACTCAGAAATGACAGAGACTATGGGATTAACAGATGAGAATGTTAATACAGCTATTAGAAATATTCTCCATATTCTCAAGGATGAAGGAAGAACACAAAAATGATGAGATGAGAACTGGAAGATTTAAAAAGAACTCAACTCAGCCTTCTAGTGATAAAAATAAAATGTCCAAAATTAAAAGCATTTTGGATGAATAAATTAAAAGCATTTGGATATAATAGATTAGGCACTGAAGAAGAAAAGAACAGTGAACATAAAGACATAGAAAAAGAAACTACATTGAAGCACACAGAGAAAAGACTGAAAAAACAAAGCATCAGTGAGTTATGGAATAATATCAGATGGGATGCTGCATGTGCATTTGAAGCATCAGAAGGAAAGGAGAGAGAAAAGGGATCAAAAACTATATTTGAAAAAATAGTAAAAAATTTCTAATTTTTTACCCCCATTAGGATGCTATTATTATTATTATTATTATTATTATTATTATTATTATTTTATTATTTTAAGAAAAGTATGAAGTGTTGGTAAAGATGTGGAAAAATTGGAACCTTTTTGCTTTGCTGGTGGGAATGTAAAATGGTGCAGCTGCTGTGGGAAACAGTTTGATGATTCCTCAAAAAGTTAGACAGAATTACCATATGATCCAGCAATTCTGCTTCCAGATATATACCCCAAAGAACTGAAAGCAGGAATTCAAACAGATAGTTGTGTATCAATGTCCATAGAAGCATTATTCGCAAAACCCAAAGGGTAGAAACAACCCAAATGTCAATCAGTAGATGAATGGTTAGCCAAAATGTGGTATATACATACAATGGAATGTTCATCTTTTTAAAGGAATGAAATGATGAAATATGCTAAAACATGGATGAACCTTGAAAACATTATGCTAAGTGAAATAAACCAGATATAAAAGGAAAAATATTGTATGAGTCCACTAATAGTAGGCCACTAATAGTAATGAGGTATGTAAAATAGGTAAATTCATAGAGACAAAGTAGAATAGAGGTTACCAGGAACTGGAGGAAGGGAGAAAGGGGAGTTACTGTTTTATGGGTACAGAGTTTCAGTTTGGGATAATGGAAAAGTTCTGGACGTGGGTGGTGGTGATGGTTGCAAGACAATGTAAATGTACTTAATGCCACTGAACAGTACACTTAAAATGGTTAAAATGATTAATTTATGCATATTTTACCACAATAAAATAATTTTAAGTTCATCACCACTGTTTAAGGATAAACCATGCTTTATTTGCAAGTGCAGGTCATTTGATGATGATGACAAAAAACAAAGAGCTTGATTTTATTCAGCTGTGTGAAGTGGCATCTGTGTTTCCTACAAACTTTTAGAAACAAATTCTCTTAGAAATTTAAATTACATTTCACTTCTATTAATTCCTAGTGGACACTTTATACAATCAAATGAATAATAAAGAAAAGATAAGTCTACTCTAATATTTTCATTTGCCCGAGCTTTCTGATTCCCTCCTCTGAGCCATGCCAGGGACATTGTAGCAACTGAACTTTATTTTTTGTAGGCCATTATTTTGTCCAAGCCTCAAGAATCCATCCTTGCAGTGGATTGCTCCAGGTGTCCTTGCCAGGACAGTTTAAATCAAGGAAGAACACTCCCATGTCAATAAATTCTCTGGTATCCATTCGCCAGCCCTTGTGCAACATCCTCAAGGTCTACTGCCACTAGCATATCCAGGTTGCTGCCTACACAAATTAACCAGGGCCTTTGACGTGTTCATTGAACTATTTCCTACTGTAGCAGGGGTATATTACACCTCCTGTTTAAGCCAAAACCTGGCTCTAGTTATTGTGGAGACAGTGAGTAGAGATAGGAAAGGATCTTGAGGAGGATAAGAAACACATTACACTATATCCATGCTACCCTGAATGTGCTTGATCCTGTCTGATCATGGAAGCTAAGCAGGATTGGACCTGGTTAGTCCTTGGATGGGAGACCATCTAGGAAGACCAAGTGCCGTAGGCGTAAAAAAACAACAACCCATATTACAAGGCAGGCTTCGTGTGAGGTCTTTTCAGGGTCTCCTGGCAGGGTGAGGTTATTCTCTACTAGCAAGGGGAAGAGGAATGTTTCTGCTTTGTTAGAGCGTTAAAATCAATGTAGTGATTCAATATTCTCAGTCTTATCTACCCTGTCCCAGGCTTAAGATCTTAAAGTTTTCCTATAAGGGCCTTGACTTTGAGGTGGGAGACCTGTTGAGGCTTTGTATTCTGTCTCCTTTTGTCTTTGACACATTATGACTAAATTATTGGTTTAATGTTAAAGACAGTATTCCTTGTACCTGCAGGGGATAAAGTTTATTAAACATTGCCATGGAGACCTTGAAAAGTTCTCAGTGTGCTTGAGTTGATTATTGGCTACCCTGAATCTGTCATTTTCTTTTTTCAAGACTTCCAAAGCAGTCCACAAAAGCCAACGAATTCCCCATTCCTTATAATTATTATTGCCTCCATGTTATTCAAGTGCTCAGCTACCACATAACCCAAAGCTTCTTTCTTTCACCTGTACTTCATCGCAGGTGAGAGCCAATTGTGTTGCTGCTGGATCTGTAATTACCACTAGCAATGGGATCTTTATTTCTGTCCACCTACAACATTTTGTCCAAAGGGATCCAAAGTAGTAATTTCTCAGTACTTCTGGATTTTTCATGTGTGACTGCCAGTACTCTTTCCATAGGCATCACAGATTTTGGTGTCAGAGAAGCCCTAGAGCAAGATTTAGAGGTTCATACTGTAGACTGAGCTACTGTCAGATCACACCTTTGTGGAGCTGGTCCAAGCCTATGTGGACCTGGTTGCTTGTAGCAGCGGCTGGAGTAAATGGCAGGGCCAAGATGAGAAATGATGCTCAGGAGTTCTGGTACACTGGAGGCTCCGCCTCCGACCCAGTGTTTGTATACAAACCATTAGCAGCCCATTTATTCAAAACATTTACGTGAGTCACGGTGAATTGGAGGTCAAAGTTTATTCACCTAATCAATTTCCTGACTACTCTTTCATCTCTGTGGTTCTGGTACTGAGTTTGGTCTGAATCTGAGGACCATGACCACAAATCCATTTTTCAGTGGGTGAAAGGAAAAACCAGACTAGAGATTCTCAGACTTATTAATCTCTTTGCCTTTAGCTAGATAATAAGCTAATGGCCTTTGTTCACCAGCATAACTTTGAACAGTTTTCAGCATCAGAACTCTGTCTAAATAGTTTATTTCCCTGTTCAATTATTGGATATATAACATATTATATGATCTAATATGTTCACACAAAAATCACCCACATTTTCTCAACAAGTTTATTAGTGATGGTACCTTCTGCCTTAAAAGTAAGAGTATCAGGGAAAGGAGGACAGATTCAATTACTGTTCTGTCAACATTCTTTTAAAAAGTTATCATTGCTTATTTTTCAAAATATTTTTTTTATGGAAAAATTTAAACATACACAAAGTAGAAAAGATAGCACAGCAAATCCCCATGTACCCACCAGCCAGCTCTTGGGGGTCTTTACCAAGACTCCAAAGGAATCTAGAATTCCAGGCATGCTTTGCAGGTAGACACATTGTCCATTGCAGGAGAAGAATGGTTTTCTTACTATTCCCATCTCGGCTTGAGTTAGTGATCACATTGCCCACTCTGGAAATGGATTTCTCCCTCCTGTGGGTTTATTTGCTTGGGTTCTCTTTTATCAGTGGGAGTCAAGGCCAGAAATGAGGAAGGGTCTAGCTGTGCCCACCAGAGGGAGCAGTGTCCTCTTGTTTTTCTGTAATTCACTATACATCGGTGGGGATACTTGTCAGAGTTTTATTTAGCTCTGTTCTTCTCCTTCTGTTGGAATATCATTCGCTTTTCTTGGACTGTGGGATGTGGTCTGTGACCTTCACAACAGGCCCCAGAATTACTGTTTGTAGTATTTCACAGTAAATGAATTGGCATAATGTCGCCAACCTTACTTGTACACTGATTCTTGCATTTCAGTGAGTCTAGGCTGCTCACTGTTTTCCATCTTAGTTCAGGGAAACCAGAAAAAAATTGCTTTGAAATAGAATATTTTTAGTGTGTTTTTCTAATGAAACTCTGTGATGGCCTTGATTATGTTTTTTTTTCAAATCTCCCATCTCACTCTGTTTTTACTGAGACACAGTTGTTTTTCACAGTCTGGAGGACAGAAAAATGTGCACAGTACTCTATGCTGATCAGAACCCATATTGACCTCTGGGCATATTTTAAACACTTCATCTGAAAGGATATATTGGCAAACTGCAGTGTGTGAGTGGGAGAGCTAGCAGATTGGTCTGGGAGCAATATATAATGAACAATTAACCATGCTGAGAAGATGACCCAGGGGAGATATAGTAGCTATCTGCAAAAGCTGTATTGAAATTTAACCATGACCAGTGGGGGAAGTTAGAGGAAGGCAAGTTTCAGCCTATAAGATTAGATTAGAAACGTCCATTTAAACTTGATATCTCATAAAGAAGTGAATTCTCTCTAAGAGTCAGACAAATACCAGATAACATCTTGTGGGTATATACTCATAGAGGGGCTTCCCTATAATAACAGCAAACTTGTCTAGAGCACTTATTTTGTGCCAAGTACTACTCCTCCTATATTACGACAGTAGTTCCCCTCATCTGTCATTTCACTTTCTGCAGTTTTAGTTATCTGCTGCAGTCTGAAAATATTAAATGGAAAATTTCAGAAACTATAATTTTTAATTGCATGCCATTCTGAGCAGTTTGACAAAATCTCGCATGATCCTGAGCCATCAGAATGGGATGTGAATCAGCTCTTTGAGCAGCTCGTCTATGCTGTAGGCACTGACTGCCTGTTAGTCCACGCAGTAGCCATTTTGGTTATTAGATCGACAGTCGTGGTTTTGCAATGCTTGTGTTCAAGGAACCCTTATTTTACTTAATAATGACCCCAAAGCACAAGAGTAGTGGTGCTAGCAATTCAGATAAGCCAAAGAGAAGCTGTAAAAATGCTTCCTTTAAGTGAAAAAGTACAGTATCGTAAGATATTTCGAGAGAGTGAGAGACCATATTCACATAACTTTCGTTATAGTATGTTGTTATAATTGTTCATTTTATTATTAGTGTTGTTAATTTCTTACTGTGCCTAATTTATAAAGTTTATCATATGTATGTATGTATAGGGAAAAACAGTATATATAGAGTTTGGTACTATCTGGAATTTCAGGCATCCACTGAGGGTTTAGGACCATATCCTCCATGGATATAGGGGAACTACTCTAATTTAATCTTCATGGCAGCCTGATGAGATAGGCACTTAAGTTCCACAGGCCTTTATCCAAAAGTCATGAGACCAGACTTTTAAAAAAAATTCTTTGGATTTTAGAAAGGTATATGACACATCTACTTTATGTTAGAAAACACTCCCATGGGACTGTATTTCATAACCAAATACATTAATATTTCATTTCTGTGGGGAGGTATGTGAATTTTTACATGAAATGAAATAAATACCTTTGCATGAATTGGGTTAGATTTTTCTGCCAAATAAGTTTAAATTAGTTCTCCCCACCAAATAAGTTTTGAAGCAATTTTAGGTTTATGGATTCTGATTTGTTGATAAGGGAATATGGACTCATTTTGCTATCCCTACTTTACAAATGAAGAAACCAAGGCATAGAGATTAAATGACTTGCTTGAAGTCATGCATCTTCCACACAGAGAGAAGCCAAGTTCAAGTCATGCTCTTTACCACAACGGGTGCTGCCTCTCACGATGCTCTGCCTCCTCTCATTGAGGAGTTGGGTGAATGCCCCTGAATGTCTCTTCCAGCTCCACTAGTCTTTGATTTCTTGACCTTTGACTTCAACCTGCCTCAGGCTTTTCCCAGAGAAGTAGCAAGATCTCTTCTCCAAGGCCAGGCAGACACCTGGAAATGTTCTCTTCCTACTTCAAGCAGACTGTGTCTCTCAGGAGGCACTTTGGTGTAATTGCTCCCCAACCACTAGCAGAACCAGCTGAAGATACAATTATGTGTCATCATGATTTGTCTTCTGTGGCCTTTCCTTTTATATCTTTCACTACCACCTGTTACCCAGAACAATATATGAACCCCAATGGCTCAGGTTTTAGATAGAAGAATACAAAATTGTGAATAGACATTGGGTGGGTATAAAATGTTTTTGTTTAGAAATAATGTTCACAGCCACATCAGGGGAATTTGATGCATTGGAAGTCGGAGTAGAAAGAAAGTCATCTTAACAAAGGCTGTTTTTTGTATGATTTCCAAAAACCGGTGACATGAACATATTGCTAGGCCCGCTTCCTGGAGTTAGGAAGTAGTCCATTTAGTGAGAGGTCCTGAAGCTTATGATTCATTAGCACTGTAGTGAATTTGCTTTTGTATTATCCTCACAGAATTGTAAGAATTAAATCAGAAGACTAAATGTATGCAAACCTATTTTGTAATGACTAAACATTGTGTGATATTTATCATTATTTTGATGCCCAGAACCAAGCATAAATGTTTATTCAGTAAATGGTAAAACATGGAATTTGCTCTCACCAAAGTATTATATAGGCTTATTGCATTACCTTTCCCTGGACCATTAAAAATTATCAGAATAATATATGTACAAAATTTTTCAAACGAATCAAATATTGATAAAAGGAACTTGTAACAAAAAATTTCAATCTTATGTTCTATCTTTTGTATTTTCTATATCCAGTTTCTAGAGTCAATACATCTCTTCCATATTGCTGAATAATATGTATTATATTGCTTTTTCCTGATTTATCAATGTTAATATTACCTAGTGACTTTCTATTATGGTAGATAAGGATTTCATTTTCTTCTTCCCATTCTCCCAATATAGTTATAGTACAGTTTTTATGACCATCATAATATGAAATATTGTTTGCAGCTGAACTGTAGTAGACTATGATTATAATTCTTTTAATATACATATTTCTTATTTTCCCAGAGTTAACTGTGCTGTTTTTTCATTTGCTTAGTTTTTCATTGTACCTGTCCTTGATATTCTCCACTCTCCACAATAGCATTTTTTATGTTTTCCATACGACTAAATTCCCCACACTGCAGAGTCATCTATTCTGCTCTAGATTGATCTTTTCACTCTCTAGGAAACATATGAAACCTCCCTGTCCTAACATGTTGGAAATTTCCTTCATCTCTCTCCTGTGTTGATTTCCTGTTTCCTGAATTCCTCATCTTTCTCTTTCTTGTTTTAGTCCCTTTTTTTCCCCGATGAATCTTATTCTTAATTCCCTGAGGAAAGGTATATGGCAGGTAAATTAACTGAGACTCTGTATTCTCAAAATGTCTTTATTCTAGCCTTATAATTACCTGGTGGTTTAGATGGATATGGAATTCTAGGTTTAAAATAATTTCACTCAGAATTTGGAAGGCATTTTGTTGTTTTCCAGATTCTGGTATTGCTCTGAGAAGTTCTGCCATTCTAATTCCCAACCCTTTGTACCTGATGACTTTATGCTTTGGAGGTGATCTAAAATTCCTTAATAGCATATGTGGTAGATTAGATTATTGCTCAGAAAAAGTCACTGTTCTCCCCTCCCCCATTTATGTAGGTGGCACGTACTTCCTTGCCTTTCGATTCTCAGCTTGGCCACATTACTTACTTTGGCTAATGTAATATTAGTAGATACATTGCAAACACAGGCTTAAAAACGTTTATGTGGTTAAACTTGCTATCTCATGCTATGTCATTAGAAGCAGCAGAACATGCTGATGACTAGTCCGCTGGTTCTAGGAGGAGGATGAGTAATACATAGAATGAAGCCCATTAGTCCTAGTCAGGCTCAGCCTAAATCAGCAAAGCTGCCCAGCTGAGCCCAGTTGAGATCTGCCAATTCTCAGCTGACTCACTGATCAATGATAACAACTTACTGTTATTTTAAGCCACCGAATTTTTGGATGTTTGTCATGTAGCATTTTGTGGCAGTAGATTTTGGCATCAGAAATTAGTATCTAATAGGTATTAGAAATTGGTATCAGTAGTAGGAGGATATAGACACAGGAAAAATAAAACATAAATAGCATTGATTTTGGCACTTGAATGGTGGGCATGAGAAGGCTAAGTAGGAAGCTGGAAAGAAAATAGATATTTGTGTTATGTAGAGTTGAAATAAATATTTGGTAACTTGGAAGTTAGAGTGTGTGCCTAAGATATTTGGATTTGTGCCAAGAGGTCTTGAGACAAAATGATGAAAGTGTGAGCTAGTTGAATTTAGCTGCATATAATAAGACTATCAGAAAGAGATAAGTTCATAAATGAACCAGTTTTTAAGGAAAATATAGATGGAACAGAGGGCCCAGGAATTCTGAAACTTGCTGATTGGAAAATAAAAATTTTTCATTTCCAACTGGCTATTTAGTGGCAAGTCAACTATTTTGGGCCTCCTCTGTTCTGGAGTCTCAGCAGTTCATCCTCACAGGGTTAGATACCTGTGCTGGCTATGGGTTTGCCTTTTTTTTAAACCAACAGAGCTTCAGCAAGCCTCACTATCTGGGGGGCTCAAGGAATGCCTGATCTATAGTCATGGAATTGCACACAATGTAATACCGACCAAAGGATCTACTTCATACTGAAGGAAGTATGAGAGCAGGTCCATGACTTTGAGATCCATTAGTCATTTCATGTACATATCACTTATAAGGAGGCAGTCTCATAAAGCACTGGAATGGTTACTAAGACACAGCTGTAGACAATACTCTGAAAGTATGGAGTGCCATCCTTTACGAAGTACTATATGCATTAAATTGTGTCTTTTATATGGTCCTATGTTCTCAGTAGGAAGAATACATGGATTTAGGAATTAAGAGGTAGAAGCAGGAGTGGCTCCACTTATCATCACTTCCAGTGACCCCGTGGGGAACTTTGTGTTTCCTGTGTACACAAGTCTGGGCTCTGAGGAATTAGAGGTCCTCCTGTCCACATGAGGTGAATTCCTGGCAGAATACACATTGACCTATATTCTATGGCTGCCATGAGGGCATTTTGGATGCCTTTTAGCCAAAAACTAGCAGGTGAAAAGAGGAGTCATCATCCTGGAAGAAATATTTGACTTTTACTAACAGGAGGAAGTTGAGCTATTTTCACAGAATGGGAGCAAAGGGAAATGTGTGTGGATTCCAGGTGATCCTCATGGGCATCTCTTTCTGCAGCTTTGCTTAATCTTTGGATGGATATGGGCAACAAATCCTGACTGAAAAGACTGTGATTACTAAGACCCCTCTAAAATTAAGTTTTGGGTCATACTACCAGGTAAGCTGCTATAAACTATAGAATCGATAGCTGAGGGGGAGGGGAATTTAGATTGGATAGTGCAGGTGGGAGAGGATGAGTACCTGTTGAGATCAAGACAAATGGCAGCACCCGGGGCTATAGTTCTTCCCACTAACTTCCCTCTTATTTCTACTAGGGAAAAGAGGCCCACAAGAAGCATGGAGAATTGGATCTGTGCAGGGCAAGAAATGGACTTGGCAGTCATGGAGGCAAACTGTTTAGATGTCCCATTAAGATAATCTGCCATGGAAAGCATAGTTGACTGACAGCCCAGCTGCCACACCTCTGGATCCAGCACCAGGTAAACAGAGAGGCCATACTTCCCTTAAGCGACTTGCAGCCAGTAACTGAAAAAGGTGAGTGTGTTAGGGCCAGGCTATGCCTATCTGATGAGGGGCTCTTCTAGCAAATAACCTTTGACTCAGAGACTCCTTTTTGGCCTGGCTGAGACTTTCTCAGAGCTGTGCTGTTATCTGAAGCTTTTCCTACCTAAGTCTCTCTTTCCTTTCTCCATTCATATCAGACCTGCATTGTGATCTGAAGGTTCTCCCCACCTACTCCTGCTTTCTGTCCCTTTATCCTTCACAGGCATTTCCCCCAGTAAATCTCTTGTGCCTCTAATCTCATCCTGATATCTGCTTAGAGGATCTATCCCATAGTGGTTTTTGGCAATAGCATTTGCTATACTATCACTTTGTGAATTTTCATTCATTGTGCTGAACTTGGGGGACTCTTTCAACTGAGGTATTCAAGACTTTCCGTTAGAAGAAATTTTCTTCTTTTAAAATCTGCTTACCACATTTCTCTTTCTGGAACACCTTTTAATCAGATATTGGACCTCCAGAATCAGGCTTCTAATTTTCCTATCTTTTTTATTGCCCACGTCTTTGTCTTTTTGTTACGCTTTATGGGAGACTTCCTCAACTTTATCACCCAACTTTTCTATCAGCTTATAAAATTTCAGCTCTTATTCTTAATTTCTAAGAGCTGAAATTCTTATTTTCTAATTGTTTATTTTATATAGTATCCTTTTTTATTTCATGAATGCACTTGCCCTTCTTATCTATACAAGGATGTGATTTCTAGCTTTTTGTCTTTGAAGTGATCATTTATTCCCAACATTGTCTCTACTTCCTCTAACTGGCATTTTCTATTTGTTTTTGTGTATTTGGTTTGTTTGTTTGTTTTCTTTTCTTTTTTTTTGTTTCTGCCTTTCATATACAAAGCTTTCTAAGTGTCTACTGATTCTTGATTATCTGCTCTTATTTCAGAGTTAGGCACTAACCAGCTAAATGGAAAATCTATGAGCTTGGGAGGGAATTGTCACCCCCTGGCTCCACTGCAGTGTATACAGCAGTAAGTTGGCTTTTTCAGTAGGGGAAACTCAGATGTCAGTATCCATTGGACTTCTCTCTGGGACCATGAACGTTTGGAGAGAAGAATCTTCCAATCTCCTTCTTAAAGGTATAAGCCTAGCTTCTGGCATTTTTGCATCTGAGTTAAGGAGAATGTTTGCTTCATTCGATATTTTTTTCTCTAGAATCTAACCCCCACCATACTAAAATTTTTTTGGTTCATTTTTTCCCCCAAAATAAATATACATAGAGAAAGATTTTTATCACTTTATTTGGGTTGTGGGTAAGGATCAAATATTCATCTCAGAAGTCATTAAAAATAAGAATGGTTGCCCAGGTAATGGGAAAGACTCCTTCCACTTCCGTGGCACCTTAGGCTGCCCATGCCCATGCATATATCTGAACATCTGGTATGATAAGTCCAAGGGTACTCATGAGGGTGAGAATCTGAAATAGGTACCATATTTAGATATTTGGAGCCTAGGGGGTGCCATCTCCTCAGTCTCTCTCATCCTAAGGCATCACAGTGATTTTTGTCTCCACCTTTCCCTAACTCTTCATCCTTTAGCCCTACTTTGGGTTCCTAAATGGATTAAGTTAGGAGTTACCCAGGACAGGTGACATTTTCTCCTCTTAACCCTCAGGTTTTCCCCTGCCCCAAAAGCTTGTATATTTTAAATAGAACAATTGTGTGAGGATTATTTGCCCGAGAGCCCTTTCCAGACCAAAGTGTTTCCAGACCAGAGGTGAATGGGCTGCTCTCATTCTAAAGTCTGTTGTGATTAGTAACTAGATTTCCTTATTTCTTATGAGTTTGTTTATCAAAGATTCTAGTGTGGGGTTTATTTAGGAAAAACAAGTTACCTTCTAGCTTCCACTTGGCTGAGAGGAATAGAGATTCATGGTTTAGGCAGCCCAAATTAGGAAAATCTTGTCTTCTTTTTTTAATTGTTCTGTATTTTCCATTTTTCTACCTGCTTTTGTTTCGCACAGTCTAGCCCACATTTCCTATTTTGCCTATCAATCTATAAGACTGTATAAGTGTAATTCTTATTGATTTTTTTAAACATTAACCATAATAATAAGAAAAGTCTTAGTACTGCTGTCCTAGTAGAGCAAATTTTAACAAAGCTGAATTGGGGATTCGGGGGGGTGTTGAAATGGTCATAGGTAAAACTAGCAATAGTTACCCCAAGCTTGCAACAGAGGCAAAGAAATGTCAAGTCAGTAATGAAAATGATTCCAACTTTCCTCTTGGAACCAAGTTGTTCCCACTAAGTCAACATCTGTCACAATCTCTGTAAAGGGCAGAACATGCTACACAACAGCACATTTGAAAACCCAGCTGCAAAACATTAAATCAGAACACAGAGGCCTTTGGTCACTGTGAGGCTAACCTGTCTTTGGTACAATAGTTGCCAAGTGAAACAGAGAGTGCTGTCTGCAGGGCGCCCGTGTGGCCTGAGCCTTGTCCTCTTCCTTTTTATTTCTCAGTTAGGTAATGTGTGTGAGGCCACTGCCTGCTGACCACAGATGCGTGAATAACCTCTCAGCTGAGCCAAGCCCAAGTCATGTACCCACAAAACTATGATTCAAGTAAATGGTTGTTTTAATTCACTAAGTTTTGGGGTGGTTTATAACACAGCAGTAGATACTGATACAGTGTACTTATTAATGTAAGAATTCCTGTCTTTCCTACTTTCTATTAACCCCTTTAATAACTCTTATTGGATATCCTTTCTGTTATTACTGATTGTGTCCTTTGTGATTCTTAAACTTTCATTTATTTATTTATTTTTTCCATTTCTATCTTTGTGCTGTATTCTGAGTCATTTCCTTAGTTCCAGTCTCCTTATTTTCTACTCAGGTAATAAATTTATCCATTTAGTTTTGATTTTCAATAGCTATAAGGTTCACTTATAAAAGAATGATTTGGTCCTTTTCCAAATTTCCCTTTTCTTTTTATATGCTTTCCTATTTTTCATTGTGTTTTCTGTTCCTTCTTTCATCTTGTAAGTCATTTAAAACATACTTATGTTATAGTCATCTATAGATTTTCTCTACTTCTTGGGGCATTAATTCTCCTGTTAATTTTGTGATCTGACCCTCATGGTGGTTTCCTCCTATGGTTTGTAATTTTCATTATGAGTTTTTTTTCAGCAGGGATTTTTTTTTTCTTGGAGAAGAACTATGTGCCTTGGGTTGTTGCACTGTTCCTTTACTGTGGCTGCAAGTTTGCTTCTGCTGGAGTCCTAGAGATATCACCAGTTCTCAACAAACTTTTATAAAAGTCTCTTCTCAGCTTGATATTTCTGCCTCATGGTGAAAATTCAGAACTGATGTTAATGTATGGCACAGGCTTGGTTTCAAGTTTTTGTGGATGAACTGTTTTTGGCAATAGCGCAGACCTCAGGAACCCAGACTTTGCAGCATGTCAATTCCAGTTGTCTTCCTTGTTCATACCAGGGACAACATCTTATTGCCCTGCAAGGGTGGTAAAATTCCAGGAACCCCCAGGGCCTAGAGCTAGTCCACACACTACCTAGGATACAGTGGTATTAGCACTGACTTACTACTCAGCCTCTGAATCCCTGCTTTGTTTCTGGAATCCAGTGAGTTCCCTTTCTTTATGTCAAGTGTGTGTGTGTGTGTGTGTGTGTGTAAATATATATAACTATTTTGTCCAGTGTTTCTCTGTAGTAGTAGCTGGAGAGGAACTCTTCTGCATCACCTCAGCCCACTGAATTACTAGAGATTCTTTCCCTCACACTTTTGAGATATAATTTTATCATAATGAAAAGTAAAATTCATAACAAAGATAAAATATTTGGGAATCTGTAATGATGAGCTACAATGCATTAAAATATACAAAGAAAACTGTTAGAAACGCAATAGTAATGGAGGCTTTAACATGCTGTATCGAGACTTTACCAAGTCAAGAAAGTACAAATTAAGCACAAAGATCAAGGAGAAGGGGAGCTAAGATGTATTTGAAGCATGGAGAATTGGGGAATGCGGGGAGATCTGGGTGTGGCAGCACCATGAGAAACTTTGGGCAACACTAGGGCCTTGGGAATTAGGATACTGGGATAAGGACCCAAAGAGATGGGAGAAGGCATGAAAAGAATGAGGGAAGATACCCAAAGTTAAGAGTTACCCATTTCCTGAGGAGCATCCATCCTATGCTGAGAAACTGAGGAAATGGTTCCCATATCATCTTCCTGCATCTCTTAAGATCAGAGAATTCTCGTTTTTTAAATTCAGGCTGATATCATAATTGCACTGTGACTTAAATGGCTTTTCTTGACTGGGCTGGGAGCTCAAGTACCAGATGTAATATTGTTTCTGTGGAAAATGTGCTTAAATATCAAAAAGCTGTTCTACAAAGTACGATTTGAAACATAACCTGTTATATGTCAGCCAGAGACTCCTTAGGTATATAAATCTTTGAAACAATGAGCTATGTTATAATGGAAATATTTTCATAGATATAATTTTTAATCTGTAGCCAATATCAGTCATTAAAACATGCTGTTCAGTCCTGGGGCCCATAAGTGGCAGATGTTATGGAGAAATTGGAAAGGAGCCAGGGGAGACAAAGTAAATGATGAAAGGATTTTGAAAAATGGCCCTTCAGGGAAAAGTCTACATTAGTTCAGAGAAGAGAGGTGTGAGTAGACTGAATATCAGCCTTCAAACTATAAAGAGATGTTGCATTATTGCCAAGTCTTTTTTCCTCCATTTCCACGGAAGGCAATATGAGAGAAAATAAGTTTAAACTACAGCAGAAGGAACTTAGGCTTGTCAGAACCCATTCTAGAGTTACCAGTCTTCAGTCTCACAAGGGAGTAGGCCATTCTTGAGGTTTTTCGAGCTCTCTGATCAAGGACAGGCAGAATTCACCCAGAGGTGGCCATCTGCTTTTGGTTGTTTGAATACAGTATTATTTGGGAAACTGATGAATTCTGCCCAAGTATGGAAAATGTTTCAGGGCTACAAAGAGAATTAAGTAAGGCAGGTGTGAAGTTGCCTCATATGTGAAATTTCCAGACAAGAGAAATCTCAGCCTTCTGTCTATCATTTGTCAAAACTGCTCCAAAGAGCATGGGGCTATTGGCCTAGGGTGGCATCAGCCCCATCATTCCGAGGGACAGGCAGGCCACATCTCAGCGAGTGAGAGTGGTTCTTGCTGTTGCTATGTTTTCAGGGGCTGTTGACAAACCAGAAATGCCTCCAGAAGAGAGTAACTGGGATGGAAACTGGAAACTGGGTCAAATGAGGAGCAGTTGAAGGAACTACGTGTGTTGGCCTGGAGAAGATAAGCTTGGACTTGGGGAGCAGGAAGAGGGACGGCAAGAAGCTGCTTTCAAATATTTGAAGTGCTGTCAGGTAGAAGAGAGATTAGAATTGTGCTGTGTGGTTCCAGAGGGCAAACACAGAGCCAGTGAGTACAGGTTACAGGGATAGAGTGTCAGCTGAAAAGAAGGAAGCATTTTATAATCATTAGAGATACTCAAAACAGATTGTGGTGCCTAGTGACGCAGGAAGTGTTTGTGCAAAGACTGGATAAATATCTACGAGAACATTGGCTGAATAATTTCTGGACATTTTCTTTTCTTTTTTTTCTTTCTTTTTCTTTTTTTGTCTAGCTAATCAAGGGAAACCTCTTGGAGAGAGAGATGACCTAGCAATATGCATTTTCTCCTGGTGCTCTGGAAAGGCGGGCTTTGCGGGCTGAACCACTAGGGGGAGTCAGATCAGCAGCCATCCATGCTCTTCTTTACTAGAGCAACTGATAAGGGGGCCTGGCTCTTGTCTCCTTACTTCTGCTACTTTTGATGTTTCCTCCATGAATCTTTCTTGAATGCTTACATCTGATTAGATTCTATAATGTCCAAGGGGCCTCTATCATCTGAAGGCACAGTCACTGCTACTTTTATTTTGTTTAATGCTCGATTTATTAATTATATAAACAGGTTGAACAATATTCTAAAAATTCAAACACTCCTTATACAACTAAAAAATTTAAAACTTATCAACATGTTTTCCAGACATTTAAGCATTAATTTTTAAACTAATCTAATTCTTCTAAAATCACAATATCCTATATTTGAATCTTTTCAATGCTACCAGTACCTTAAAAAGTGGAAACATACAAATGAATTATCAAAATGATGGCAACACTTACTATTTTAAACTTAAACTGTTGTAAAATACTTATATATTTAATTTTTTTCTCACTTATCACTATATTTACTCTTAGGTGTATTCTCATGCTCTCCTGAGAATACAGTATATAAACAATATATATTTCTTTACCTTCCTGGTGATATAGTAATTTTCTCAAATTCAACAGCAAAAATGTCATATCTGAGTAGCTCAAGTTGGGTTTTTAAATTTCTTACAAACATTCAAAACTTTCCCATGTATTTAAAGTTCTACTAGATCTTTTTAAAATTAATTAAACTTGTAAACACAAGGTTATATGTTGGTATCTGAAAGTGGAGTACTGCTGTAACAAATATCTAAAACAGTGGGAACTGGTTGGAGGTTGAAAGAATTTGAGGAACATGATAGAGAAAGCCTAACTGACCTTGAACAGACTGTTTAGAAGTTCAAACTTGGAGGACACTGCCAGTGAGGGCTCAAAAGGAAGAAACATGTTATTGGAAACTGGAGGAAGACTGTTCCTTGATAGGTAGTAACAGAAAGCTTAGCAAAATTGTCTCCTGCAATGATATGAAAAGCAGAACAAGTAAGTGATGAACTTGGTTATCTTGCTAGGATTTCCAAGCAAAGTACTGAAGATGCCACGTGGATTCTTCTTGCTGTATGTAGTCAAATGCAAGAGGAGAGAGTTAAATTGAAGGAAGAACTATTAAAAAGGAACCAATATTTGATGCTTTTGAAAATTCTGTCTCTCCAGATGGCAAAAGTTGTTAAAATTAAGAAATGACTTTAGAGTATATGGTATAGGGATAAGCCCTGGCAGACAGAAAAAGTTAACTAGTGATTGTACACACTTTTGTTAAAACCTAAAGAAGATCAAAAGATCAGAATAATATTCAGTCACACAAAGAGCCCTCTCCAGAGATTAAGGGTGTGCCTCATACAACTTTTAAAATAAGGCCTTTTGGAAGTTTAATTGAGTTACCCTTTAGCCATCTCAGCATCTTTACCCTAGGTAAAAGAGCGCTTGTGGATGTTGCTTTTGCGTAAAGGGAAGTTGACAGGAGACCCACAAAGTATTTAAGAGTAAAAGCAACTTAAACTAAAAGGGACAGAAAAAGTACAAAATTAAAGGAGGCAGTTGGATCTCCAAAATTCTACTGTCAGAAAATAGGACGGTAAAACTACTCAGCTGCAAACATGTGCCACCTTTCATGAAAGAGGAAAGATGACTCAGAGAGCAGAACCAAGAGCTATCATGGATTATTCCCAGGCCTTGGAATCTAATCAAGGAACTCTGGCAGGAGTTTGCTAGACTGAATTTACTTTGGAGTGGTACCCCTCCTTTTGCAAGCATTAAAAAATAATTTTAACATAATTATTGATAGGTATATAGTTATTGCCATTTTATTTTTCACATTTTTTATTTTTCAATTACAGTTGACATACAATATTAGTTTCAGGTATACAGTAGTGATTAGACATTTATATAAATTACGAAGTGATCACCTCAATAAATCTGGTACCCATCTGAAAAGTTATTACAATATTATTGACTGTATTATCTATGCTGTACTTTATATCCTTGTGACTATTTTTATAACTGGCAGTTTGCATATCTTAATCTCTTCCTCTTTTTCACCCATCCCACCAACTCCCCTCCCATCTGGGAGCCATCGAAATATTCTCTGTATCTGTGAATTTATTTCTGTCTTGTTTGTTCGTTTATTTTGTTTTTTAGATTTCAATATAAGTGAAATCATATGGCATTTGTCTTTGTCAGACTTATTTCACTTGGCATAATACCCTCTAGGTCCATCTATGTTGTCTCAAATGGCAAGATTTCATTCATTTTTTTTTTTATGGCTGAGTAATAGCCCATTGGATATATGTGTACCACCTCTACTTTATCCATTCATCTATCAGTGGATACTTAGGTTGCTTCTGTTTCTTGGCTATTGTAAATCATGCTGCAATGAACATAGGGATATATGTGTCTTTTTGAATTAGTGTTTTGGATTTTTTTGAATGAATATTTAGAACAAATTGGTAGGTGCTTCTTTGTGTCTTGTTATAGCCTTTGTTTCAAAGTTTATTTTGTCTAATATAAGTATTGCTACCCTAACTTTTAAAAAAATTTCCATTTGCACTAGTGATTACCAGAGGGTAGGGGGAGAGGGGAAGGGGGAGGTAGATGAGAAGAAATTTTAAATAATTTCAGTTAAAAAATGAATTAATTTTTAAAACTTTTCCTTTTGCATGAAATATCTTTTTCATTTCTTTCAATTTTTGTGTGTCTTGATCTGAAGTGAGTCTTTTGCAGACAGCATTTGTATGGTTCTTGTTTTCTTATCCATTCAGCCACCCTATGTCCTTTGATTGGAGCATTTAGTTCATTTACATTTAAAGTAATTGTTGATGGATATGTAGTTATTGCCATTTTATTATTTATATTTTTTATCTTTTTTTTCTTGTTCTTGAAAAAGCCCCTCTAATATTTCTTGTAATACTGGCTTGGTGGTGATGAAATCCTTTAGCTTTTTTTCTTTTCTGGGCAGCTCTTTATTTGCTCTTTGATTCTAAATGATAGCTTTGCTGGGCAGAGTAATATTGGTTGTAGGTCTTTGCTTTTTATCACTTTGAATATTTTGTGCCACTCCCTTCTGGCCTGTGAAGTTTCTGTTAAGAAATCATCTGACAGTCTTATGGGTGCTCCCTTGTAGGCCACTAACTGTTTTCCTCTTGCTGCTTTTAAGATTCTCCTTGTCTTTAATTTTTGGCATTTTAACTATGTGTCTTGGTGTGGGCCTCTTTGGATTCATCTTGTTTGGGACTCTCTGTGCTTCGTGGGCTTGTATGTCTGTTTCCTTTGAGTGGTAACCCCTTTTAACCTTCTTTAACCTTCTGTTGCCCCCCACCCTTTTAAATGGGATGTCTGTAACTATTGTGCTATACTTATTCCTCCATTATGTGTTGGGTGTGTTAGGAGCTAGATAGCTTGTCTTTCACTTTATAGATTGAGATTAACTATACCCAAGGAGCCTCATCCATGCCTAGCTCTGATTTAGATGATGAGATTCTATACTTTGTGCAGATGCCATAATGGTATGATGAGAGGGATACATATTATTGGGGACCAGAGGGTGGACTATGATGGACAGATTCTAGGGTAGCCCTTGAATTCCCCACTTCCTGTGATCTCCAACTCTTGAGTGTGAAGGAAACCCATGACTTGCTTCTAACTAGTAGAGTCTGGCAAAGGAAATGGGATATATGTAATTATGTGTACATGATTACATCACATAAGACTATTATTCATCTTGTTAGGAGACCCTCTCTCCCTTGCTTGCTTTAAAGGAACAAGCTGCCATATTGTGTGCTGCCATATGGAGAGTGCCATGCAGCAAGGAGCTGAAAGCAGCCTCCAACTAATAGTTAGCAAGAAAGTGAAGTCTTCAGTATGACAAGCTACAAGAAAGTGAATGCTCTAATAGCTACATGAACTTGGAAGCAGTCTGATCCCAGCCAAACCTTTGAAGTTCACAGGCAGGTAGGCTAGTATCCCATGAACATGAGCCAGGACCCTATATGGACAGATTGAAACTTGTGTTTTTTCTTGTTGCTTTTGACTTTGTGGGCAAGGGTGTCCTGCAGAAGCTGGGGTTTCTTTCATCATGGAGTGAAGCACATACACCAGGCCCAGGAGTCAAAAAAACTGAAAAAGAATCCAGCTCATTTTTTATATATGATATGAGATAGGGGCCTACATTCATGTTTTTGCATGTAGATATGGTAATAGTCCATTTGCTGAAAAAAAGACTATCCATTACCCTATTGAATTATTTTGGCACCTTTGTAAAACATTAATTAACTGTAATGTAAAGGTTTGTATCTGGACTCTCAGTTCTTGTCCACCAATCTACATGTTTATCTTTGCACCCAAACCACACTAATGATTCATGTATCTTTATAGTAAAATTTCAAATGAAGTAATATAAGTCTTCCAATTTTATTCTTTTCTTTCAAAATTCTTTTGACTATACTTTGCATTTCCATATAAATTTTAGAATCAGGGTATCAATTTCTACCAAAAAAAGCCTAATGGGATTTTGATAGGGATCATATTGAGTAGATAGATCAATTTGGGGAGCATTTCCATCTTGACTATATTGAGTATTCCAATCTGTGAATGGGACTGTCTCTCTATTTGAATATTTATTAATTTCTCTTAGTAAAGTTTTATGATTTTTAGTGTACAAGTCATGTACTTCTTTTATGAAAATTTATTCCTAAGTATTTTATTCTGTTTGTGCTTTGTGAATAGATTTTTTTTAAATTTCATTTTTGGATTTGTCATTGCTAATATAGAAATACAATGGACTTCTTTTTTATGAGTACTATAACTTTATTCTTCATTTTCCTTTTCTCTCTTTTTAAAAATGTATTTATTTTAATTAGTTTCAAGTATACAGTACATTGGTTAGACATCTATATAGTTTGTAAAATGATTCCCCCAATTGCTTCCTCCCTCCTCTTACCCTCAGCCAACATATTAATACTATATTATATTATTGACTATATTTCCTATGCTATACTTTACAGCCCCATGAGTATAAACTACCAATTTGTACTTTTTAAAATTTATTTATTTTAATTAGTTTCAAGTATATAGTACATTGATTAGACATCTATATAGTTTGTAAAATGATTCCTTCAACTGCTCCCTCCCTTGACCCTCCACTTAGCCAACTTAGTAACGATAACTACATTCCCTATGCCGTGCTCCCCATCCCCGTGACCATCCATCAGTTACTAATTTGTACTTCTTTAACCCTTCACCCCATTTTCCCAGCCCCCCAACCTCCCTCCCCTCTGTCCATCACCAAATTGTCCACTATGTTTGTGAGTCTGTTTTTGATTAGTCTGTTCTTTTTATTCCTCAGATTCCACATATAAGTGAAATCATATAGTGTTTATCTTTCTCTGTCTGACTTAAATACCTTCTAGGTACATCAAAACAGTATCTTTTTTCAACCCCTTCATTTTAGTCTGTGTGTGTCTTTTAATCTGAAGTGAGTCTCTTGTAGGCAGCATATATAGGGGTATTGCTTTCTTATCCTTTCAGCCATCTTGTCTTTTGGTTGGAGCACTTAATTCTTTTCCATTTGAGGTACTTATTGATAGGGATGTAGTTGTTACCATTCTTTATTCCTGTTTTTGATACGTGTTTTTTCTTCTTAAAGAAGTCCCTCCAACATTTCCTGTAATACTGGCTTGGTGGTGATAAATTCCTTTAGCTTATTTTTGTCTGGAAAACTCTTTATCTGTCCTTCGCCTCTAAATGATAGCTTTGCTGGATAAAGTATTCTTGGTTGTAGATCCTGGGTTTTTATCACTTCAAATATTTTGTGCCAAGCCCTTCTGTCCCGCATAGTTCCTTTTGAGAAATCAGCTGCCAGTCTTATGGGCATTCCCTGATAGGTAACTATCTGTTTTTTTCTTGCTGCTTTTAATATTCTTTCTTTGTATTTAACTTTTGACATTTTAATTATGATATGTCTTGGTGTGGGCCTCTTTGGATCCCTGGTTTTTGAGATTCTTTGAGCTTCCTGGGGTTTTATGTCCATTTCCTTCACCAGGTTAGGGAAGTTTTCCATCATTATTTCTTCAAACAGCTGTTCAGCATCTTGATTTTCTTCAGGTATGCCAATCAGACGGATATTTGGACCGCCCATATGCTCCTTAAATTATGTTTATAGTCTTGGCCTCTTATGTCTTGCCATTCTGATTGTCTTGGCTTTCCCATCTTCTAAATAGGTCATTTGATCTTTTTCTTTATTCACTTTGTTTATTACTTTGTTTATTCCATTTAATATAGTTCTCAACTTAGATAATGTGTTCCTTATTTCAAACTGGTTCCCTTTTATAATTTCCATTTTCCATTTCCATTTTTATGTTTTTTATCTCTTTGTTGAAGTTCTCACTGGATTTATCTACACTTCCCAAAAGTTTATTGAGCACCTTTATAACCAGTGTTTTGAACTCTGCATCTATCAGATTACTTGACTCCATTATATCTGGATCTCTGTTTTGTTCTCTCATATGGTTTCTGCTTCTTTGTCTTCTCATTTTGGCTAACTCTCCATATCTGTTTCTATGTACTAAGCAAAGGTCCTAAGTCTCCTGGTCTTACTATTATGGATTTGTGAAGTAGGTGTCCCATGGCATAGTCCTGAGAGGGGTTCAGCTGCAGGCCAAACTTAGCCCTAGCCTGCGCTCCTCCAGTACCACCTGTTAAGATTCAGCAAGCAGTCCACAGATGCTGTGCTTTATAGTTGCCTCTAAAGGCCACACCAGAAACCGAGGCCAGCTGCCTCTGGTGTGAATCTAGGCGCTGCTTAGCAAGGAGCACCTGACTTGCTGAGGATACACTTGGATGTGGCTTGGGTGGAGCCATGAGTTGGGGGAGATGGGGTTTCAGGGAATCCTCGGGGCAGAGTGACCTCTGTTATCCAGTTTGATGACATAACAGCTATGGCGGCGCTATGTCCACACACAAGGATGGGGGAGGGCGCAACAGGGAACAATGGATACTGCCAGAACTTCTGTACAGAGCAAGTCTCGCCTCGGCCCTCACTCTGACAATGTCTCCCTGTAAGTCTCTGATGCCCCCTGTGTGCAGCCAAATTGGCACTGGTGCTCAGAGTGATCAGGTCCATCACTGAGAAAATTCTCTTGTGGTCACGGCCCCTTTAAGAGGCGTCTGCCGCTGCCCCTGCCATAGCCTCGGTCTCACTCAGCCGCTTGAGACCGGGCAGCCTCATGTCCTTGCCCCATCCTACCATCTGCCATTGCAGGGTGCTTCCTTGGATTTCTCCCTAGTTGTATGGCTTGTTCATCTAGATCCTAGGCGATTTTTCCTTGCTGCTGCTCCTTGTTTCTGTCACAACTTTGATTTGGTCGTTAGAGGGGTGAATAGAGCCTCTATCATCTATGCCATTTTTTTCCCTCCTAGAAATACAATTGACTTTTAAGTTTTAATTTTGTATCCTGCAACCTTACTAAACTCATTTATTAGTTCTAGTCATTTGGTATGGGGATTTCTTGGAATTTTCTATGCATGAGATAATGTCATCTATGAATATAAGCAATTTTACTCTATTTTTTTTTTTTTACTCAGTCTGTTTTTAATGAACTATTACATCTTCCATTCTGCACTGGTGCGACCCTGTCTAGGATCATTTATTTCTGGCCATCACATGCTCCTAGACATACCTTTATGAACATGTGGGGTGAGTTATTCCAGACATTTTTGCTAGAGGCATTCATTGTAGCAGAGCTTATGTGGTCCTGAGCCACATCCTTCAACCACCAGATTCCAGTGTAGCTCTGGTGAACATTGCAATTCCTTTTGCCAACATACATCACAGTGTCTCTTACTTTTGCTTTCTAGGAGTCCAGAAAGCCTGCTTAGCTACATGTAGGCACAACCCATAATTTCAAGGCAGTTAACACCCCTGGGTTGGAGGCGGCCCTGAACCAATGAGAACAGGATTTTAGGGATAAATGGCCCAACCTTCTCATCCTGCAGGACATAGAATGTGGGACAATTGTAAGGTGCCTTCTACATGGTTGTCAGGGCCCCCTATGAGAATGAACTCCAGTTGCCCACAGCTATAACCCACTCATTTAATTTCTCTCTCCCCACTTTCCTTTACTTCTGTTTTCTAAGATCACTTTCCCCCAAAATTTTATGTACCCAAGCCCTGTCTCAGGGTTTGCTTTCAGAGAAACTTAAACTACTACAAACTGGGGCAAGACCATGGAACAGCCATCAGGAGGATGAGGGGGCTGGCAATGATGTCATATTAAAACCATGAAAATAGCCGAGGAAACCAGGGTAAAACTTATAGAAGTAATCACAGTCATCTTTAAATAACTGGAAAGCATTCATGTAGAAGAGGATGAGGGGAGACACTGGCATTAACTGAGCACTTTCTAGTTAAAGTACTAGACATTACATAGTGTGCTAACACATATTTTATCCTTATGATAGCCCAAGAGGTAATGACTATCTTTATTTTTCAAATGAGGAAACTGAGACACAGAGAGTTTAAGGAATTTGCCCAAGTTCCAAAGCTAGCAGGTATTGGAACTGAGATTCAAATGTAAACCTACTTGCCCCCCAGCTTACGTCTTCTTGTGTTGCACTGAAAGGCAACAACAGGTAGATTGGGAACAACAAGTAGACATTCTAAGTCTGCAGAATTGTGTTTATGTGAATGCAGAATGTGGCAGAGATTGTCTAGATGTTCACCAATTCTGTTTTTTCCTCCTGGATGCAGAGGAATACTTCCTGTCCGAATATCTTTTATAGTTAGGTGAGGTCTGTGACAGGGTTCTGACAAATGGGAATGTGCAAATGTGATACACTTGTTATTATTTATTCTCATTCATTCCCTCCCTCCGTCTCTCTCTCTCTCTCTCTCTCTCTCTCTCTCTCTCTCTCTCTCTCTCTCTCTCAGCTAGCTGAGAACCCGGTAGAGGGTTCTGGGAAGAAGAGAACCTGGTAGAGGGTTCTGGGGAGGTCCTGGAAGATAGCAGAGCCACCAGAAAAAAGGTACATGTAGGGCAGAATAGAGCACCCTATGTGTTCACCACATTGGACTTGAACTTGAGCAATAAATGAACATTCATACATTGTATTAAGCCACTGAGATTTGGGGATTGTTATACAACTGGCATTCCCTGAACTTCCTGTCTCAGGAAGTACACAAGAGTGATTAAATGTTCAACTGTCCAGGCTGTTGTAAGAGATTCCTGGGAGAGTGGACCAGACAACTTGTAAAATAATAGCTCACATTTATTGAGCCATAGACCAAGCATGTATATGCATTCTCTCATTTAAGTCTACAATATGCTTCATCATACTCGTTTTATACATAAAGGAAGTAAGGCAGAGAGAAGTTTGAAAACTTTCCCCAGGTCAGACAGCAAGCAAGGGGTAGAAAAGATACCCTTCTTATTCTTTCCAGGTACCTCACTTCTAACCACTACTTCTCACCATCTCTAAAGCAGAAGTTATAGTTAGAAGTCTTGGAAACTGGGTTGGTTTTGTTCATGCAGAGATATTTTTTAGTTTTGTTTTAAAATTTCAGCTTGTATTTAAAAATTAAAAGATTTTGCATAAAAATCCATTTTCCAGTTTCTCTTGAAAATTTAGAAGATCTGGCAGAATTGGCTTGTAGGTTATGACAACAAGCAGCTGGAGCAGAGGAGGGGCATAATAATGCCCCTCTCGTTTATGTTACTGTTTGGTTTTGGGAGCTTTTGATTTTTGTGAACACCAAAAGCCTCCATCTAAAGCTAAGTTTTCCCCAGGTGAAGAGCACAGTATTGGGCATATAGTAGAGACTCAACCAATATTTAGGAAATGAATGAATAAAAGCAGAACCTGGATTCTCTCACTCTCTCCCTCTTCCTCCAGCATTCTTTTCTGTGACTGGAAACCACTGAATCAGAACCACTACGAGGTAACACACAAGACTAGTTTCCCTTTGGTTTCAAGCAGCCAGGACCCGGGTTACAGGTACCTACAAATGCTGTGCCTGACTTGGGCTCACACTGACATTTTCTATTAATTGAAAATGTTTGCTTCTATACAACTAGCATTTTGCTCAGAAAAACTGGTCAAAGCCGAGACTAGGGGAGAATGGCCAGGTGGGTGCATTGGTTCTATATAGATTAGGTTGTACACAATGGACTCTTTGTAAAGTCTTTAGAGCAGGGCATAGACAGGCAGGCGTACTCCGCTTACAGCTTTGGAGACTTGCTCAAAACAGTGCTCAAGATGGACAGGCACAATTTTAATCTGCCTGGCTTAGAGCAGCCACAGACTGCTGGACTTACATGTGGGTGTGTAAGCCTCGCACAGGGGAAGCTTTTCTCTCAGGCTTGTTAGCAAAGCTTATTTGGAGGAGAGCAGGTCTGGGGCATGGCCTGGATCAGCAGCTGTGACGCACACAGTATAAGCTCCAGAGACTCGCTGATCCCCTTAGCAGAGCCCAAGCCTGTCCATCCCCACCCCCCACCCTGTCCTCTCAACCTAAACCTGGCACAGCACTGCCTTTCTCTGGAGGGCTGGTGTCTTGGCATCAGGGTGGGGAAGGGGAATGCAAGGGCTCTTCCAAAAGGAAATCTGCTTATTTGCCTGGAGGAAAATAAGGAACTACACAGGCCTTCACTTCTCAGCCTCCTATTGTGTGAGCAAAGTGGATTGCTTAAAACAGCAGTTATCAGTCAGAGGCGATTTTGTTCCCAGGGACATTTGCTGAGCCTAGAGGCATTTTTGATGTTAGTGATTGGGGGTGGGGGGGAGGGGGTGCTAGTGGCCATCTAGTGGGTAGAGGCCAGGGATGTTGCTAAATATCTTACAATGCAGAAGTCAGCCCACACAGCAAATAATTACCCATCCCAAAATGTCAGTAGTGCCAAGGTTGAGAAACTCTGGCTTAAAGGATGGCTTTTATTACTTTTTCAAGCTTCAAAATTATAAAAAGCAATTTATTATTTTATAATCAGAAAAAAGAAATAAGGGCTATTTTAAAACAAACAACTATGTCAAACTTAGCAAGTATAATCGTCTTTCATTATTTATAGTAATAAAGTTTATGCAATGAATGAATGAATGAATGACATAGTAGTTTCTCTTATTTAATTTGTTATAAATTGTTTGCTTCCTTGATTGAGCCACTTTATAGCTCTTTTCGGGAGGAGGGAGACATGTTGGACAGTCCATTCATTCATTCATCAAAATTTTCTGCTTCTAGCTTTAGCCCCTTACTTCAGTTATATTTTATTTAATAAAATGTTAGATTTGCTAATAAACTTGACCCCTTTCTTTTCTCTACCCTTGTTCTGTTATTTGGGTGGATTTTACTTGATAAATTTTGAACCTGTATGAGAACCAGATTCGATATTGATATGGATCGTAGCCTTAAAACTGTTTTTCACTGAGAAAGAAACATTTTGTAAATAAGAAATTAAATTGTTACATATATCCCTCAAATCAAAAGACCCAAAAGTTAAGGATTTCTTTTTATCCAAAACAGGAGCCCAGGTAGAAATCATTTCTGGTCCCACCGAAATTGCTGATGGTCCCTGTGGACTTCATTTTTCCCTACAGCTCATGGTTTCTTTATGGTGTCTTTACTACCTGAAATTCTATCAGCTATTGTTTACTTGATTTACTGATTTCCTTCTCCAGATGTGAGTTTTCTTAAGCACGTGGACCTTGTTCTTGCTTATTTACTGCTGTATTCTTAGTGCCTAGAGTGGTGCCTGGCACATGGAAGGCATTTAGTAAATATCTGTTGAATAAGTGGCAGAGCAGAGAGGCCCAGAGAATGAGAGACCTACCTAATGTCATACAGAGCCACATCAGGAGAACCAGCTATATGACCAGGCAGAGGCCTGCTCATTCAGCCTACCCCAGTGCTCCCCACAGATACTTGGTGTGTGTGTGTGGGGGGGTGCTAGGTATGCTCTTCTAGCACTGCAGAGTTGCTCAAGGAGGCTCTGGAGCATGAGGATGTGATATGACATCCTCGTTTCTCAGATGGGAGGGGCTGTTATAGGGGTGATCTTGTGACATGACATTCAAGGTGACTGACCTGATTTGCCAGGGACCAAGGAATTTCCTGGGATGCAGGACTTTCAGTCTAAAAGGGGGAAAGTCCCAGTTAAACTGGGATGAATTGGTCATTCTATGTGACAACAACATTCAGTGAAAATCTGTGGTGCCCTACAGTGGATAATTCCTCTGAGAAATACTTTCAAGTGTCTGGGAATTATGGACTCTTAATCGTAGAAGGGAGAGACCTTAATAATCATTGAGTACGAGGTCGTAGGTTCATATAGCTTCATGAAGCTGTGAGGAATGGCTAACTGGGGAATATTTGTCCTTTGTAAAAGGAGGTGGCCACACTCAACTTGAGGTGAATATTGACATGTGGAAAGAAGAGCCCATGAGGCCAGACGGACCTATTTTTCAAGAGAAACCTAAAATCTGTGAGGGGGCGGGGGAGAGGAAGAGAGGGAGAAGAGAAATCAGATTTTTAAATATTGGCAACTGCTTTTTAAAAATGTAAACGTTACGCAGTGTAACTGCTGGCCAAGTCTAGTTTATAAGCCACTGATTGGCGGTAGCTGATCTATCTGATGTGTCATTTTACACAGGGAGAAACTGAGACACAGAATACAGTGAATGCAGAGCTGGGAGTGAAGGATCTAGGCCTCTTGACCAAGAAGCATCAATAAAAAAACCAGTTTCTTTAAAGATTAGTTAATTTGGCAGGGGGAGGGGCCTTACAAAGGAAAAATATTGAGCACCTATTATGTTTCAGACAAGTAATAATTTCAATGTATAAAGTCACCTTCAATTTTTTATAACCCTTTAAGCATGTTAATTTCTCTGCCTGTTTTCTTGTGTGTAAAATGGAAATAATGGTAGGTAATTCATGAAGCTGCAGTAAAGGTGAAAGGAATTAATTCATATGAAGTGCTTAGAACCAGATAGTAAGCATGTTTGTTGTTGTTGTCATTAAGATAGTTGTTATCATCCTCATTTTACATGTGAAGAAACTGATTTCTTAGAGTTCACCAAACTTGCCCATGATTGTAGTTATAAATCAGAACCAAGAGTTGAACCCTGATTGTCTGATTATAATTACAGGCATCTTTTCTTGTGTTTCCCACTAAGCTGGTGTTATAAATTCAAGATAAGAAAAACAAAAACAGCTCATTTTCCCCTTTGGTAATCATTGTACAGATCATCAAGGTCAGAAATTAAGTTCTCTGGCATTTCCCTACACTGTCAGCTGAGTGTCATCTGCAGTAATGAAGAGAAAATGTTATACAGATAATAGAAATGGTGGAGAATAAAAATGATTTCTCTTTGGGCATTCATTATGCAATTTTAGGGGCTGCTAATTTATCTTCCTAATTATGTTTTGCTTAAGCTGATTTTATAATTAGTGTGTTTACCCTGAGCACACTGATTAACATCAAGGAGAGGTGGCCCAGAAACATCTTGGGTGGTAGAGGGAAGATATCTTGAGATCTGCCAGAATTTCCATGGATAATTTTCATGTAGCTATGGGAAGGTAGATGGTTAATATGTTGATGGTGCTCTGAGTATAAATAATTATTGTGATTTGCTGTTAGGAGTATTTAAATATGTATAAAGCTATGGATTACAGATCCTGAGAATCAAATGGACCCCAAGCTCCTCCTTCATGTTAGTCCTTCAGTGCTGAGAGTTCAGTCAAGGTAGGCAAATGAAATGAGGAGATGAGAAAGGAGTGCTGGCTAGAGGTGACCCCGGGAGTTTCCTTTCAATAAATATCCAACAAAGATTAAATGCCTATTATGCACTGTGAATTATGCCAGGAGCTGAGGATACCAAGATGAATAAGACCATTGTCTTACCACAGCCTGTTAAGGAAAACAGACTTGTAAACAGGAATACAAAAAAGGTAGGATCAGAGTTAAGGGAGCAGAGAAGAGATAGTGACAATTTGTCTGAGGGAGTCAGGAAGGAGGGCAGCCCCATCCCTCATCCTTTCTTTGCCCTGTGTTTTGCAGGCGGGAGCGAGGTATCCATGCAGGCTCAGTGGCAGCTGGCTTGCTGGCTCTGTCAATGCTAGGCAATGGTGACTGACTGGAGGGAAGGAGAGAGGGAAAAGTCAGGGTATCTCTCCTGTTTCTTCTCTGCCTTGATTTGTATCTACAAAATCTTCAGTGCATCTGGGTCTTCACCATGACTCCATCTCCTACTGGACAGGCCCAGTGGGGGCCCAGCTTTAGCTGGACTGTCACAGCCCTTGAGCCCAGGCACCCTCCATTTGCCTCCCAGCCTGGGAGTGGTAGCAGCTACTTGCTGGTGCTGATCTCTGGTTTGCCTCACTGTGCCCTGGTTGGCGGCTCAGTTTTTCCATCACCTGTAAAACCAAGCCCCTACTCTAAATTCACAATATTTGAATACGGAGAGTGGTTTCTGTATTTCCAGGTGGGCTCTGATAGATACCTCCCATGGGAGCTGATACCTGAGTTGATTCTTAAAGGGAAAAGAAATTTGCTAGGTAAAAATCCAGGGAAGATTGTGTCTCAAGTACACTTTGAAGTAGATACTCGAGTGTGGGGATCCAGGAGAGACAGGCCACACTGGCAGTGGAAGCCCCTAAAGATGGGGATCATAACACTCGAGAGCAACCCTCTCTCTATTTACTTAATGTTCTTCCCCATTAGAGCCATTCAACCAGCAGGTATTTACTAAGCACTTATATACTAATAGTTGACATTTACTGAGCACTTAACACATATCAGGCACTGTGCTAAACACTTGCCATATATTTGTCTTAACCCTCATAACAGCTTAATGAAGAGGTGCTACTTTTGCTCTCATTTTGTAGGTAAGGAAGACACACAGAGGTGGATTAACTTCTTAAGGTCACACAGCTAGTAAGTGGCAGAGTTGGAATTCATAGCCTGACTCTGGAGCCCAGCTTCTGAGCTACTAGTCTATCCTGCCTAGCACTGTGTGGGATATAAAGAAATGTGAGACAAATCTGTGGTGAGGAAAGATGTGAATACACAAAGAGTAAAGTTTGATGCTAAAAATTATATATATATAAATATATATAGTACTTCAACAAAAGACAAGCTGCCACAAACCAGAATGATTATTGCCAATATGAATGGTAGGGATAATGAGAGAGAGACCTTTCCAGAATTGGGCAATCAAGGGAGACTTAAAGAGGGAGGCTGGGTTTCACTTGTGGTTTTCCTGCTAGTTGAGGAGACATGCTGGATTCCTTTGAAACAATGCAAGAACAACTTGGAGGTCACTAGTGGCTGCTGGAAATTGCAGTGGCACATTAAAGAACTTTATACAACTATTCATTTATAATTTTCTGGCATTTTGTAATATTAAAATTTAAATCTAAAATTAATAAAATTAAATATAAAATAAAAATATTTAAGTTTTTAATATACTTGAATTACTTTTTAAAATGCCATATTTATTAAATATTAAAATATTTATAGACACTTGGATCAGTTATGGTCCTTTTGTTCTGTTTTCCAGCCTTTCCTAGTTCTTGTCAGTTCTGTTGTCATTTCTGTTTAGTACCCTGTCTCGTCTGGTATCTTCTCTCTTCTCTCTTATTCTTCTCTCTTATTCTTCTCTCCTCTCTCCTCTCTCCTCTTTCCTCTCTCCTCTCTCCTCGCTCCTCTCTCTCTCTCTCTCCTCCCACTTCTTTCTTTCCCTCTCTCTCGCCCCTCCCTCCTCACTTGCCTTTTTCTCTTTCTTTTTTCCTCAATTATATGCTGAAATTTAATTATGTTCTTTAAGCCAGTCCACCTTTCTCCACCAAATCATCTTCTTGTTATCTTTGCATCTAGTGAGAATATTTTTTTCTCTCCCCCCCAACTTTGAGGAATAGTTGACAAATACATATGTAAAACATATAGTGTGATGAATTGATATACATATATATTGTAGAATGATCACCAAGATCAAGATCATTAACAATTTCATCACCTGTGAGAATATTCTTGATTTGAGTATTGAAGTGGTGTTTACTTGGTGAGAATAACATAGAAACAGGAGTATTGAGGCTAATGGGAGGCTAGCCCATTGCCAACCAATAATTCAGTGGCCCTGATTTTACCAATGAGTAGAGAGAAACTGAGCCACCTTTTCAAATTACAGAAGTCTGATTTATAAATTGCCTTTCCTAGGGTACAAGTTTGTAGGTGGCTCCTAAAGAATTATTAACTATTCACAATAGTTCTTAGTAGTAATTGACTCATTTGCACAAAGAATTGATTCCCATGTTTGCTTTAACCAGACCTAAATACTAAATATACTTGACTTCAAATAAAAAAGACAGGTTAAAAGGGAGCATTAATCTTACTCATGAGAAAGTTACATTAAAATGATTTCTGTCTTTTCAAAATAGCCATTTGCCATTGATTTATCCATGAGGCAGGCATGTAAATAAACACCGAGAAAGACAAACAGAATACTTTCTGAACTCAATTTCGTAGTAGGAATGAGGGTCAGAAGTAAAATTATTAGGACCCCAAATGAACACAGTAACTTAGAAGGAGAGTGAGTTGGAGATGTGGCTTGCATAGCAATCTCTCTCCTCTTGGTGTAATGCCTCTCTCTACATTTCTTTTGTCTTTGGGAAGGTTTTGATTTAAATAATAGGATTCTTATATAGGGTGTTCACATGGCTTAGTTGAGGTAATGGACAATAACATTTTGCAAAGCCTGACATAAATTTAAGCAGTTTTTATTGTGCTTCTGTAAGAAAGGCTGAAAAAAGTGGTTATCTACTGAAAACTGTTTACTAATAGTGTGAATTATGAAAAAAAATCTTTATTTTCCTTCAAATATCCACTAATAACAGTTTGTTACAAAATTTTCCAGTCACAGTTTGTGAAACAAAAACTCTTACAAGTATATAATAAGGAGTTTCTTTTCCTCAGTTCTTTGGGTCTGGCCCAAAGACTAGGTAAGTAGCTATTTTTCCAAAGCTGCCCTCTCTCCTTTCTCTCCAATTGGGCAGCAAATGAATAAGGCTTAATATCTTCCAGTCTTTTAGTGAGGAATTAATAAAGCATAGTCTCATAAGGAGTTGCTTAGATGTTTATGATATGTGGATTCACGCTTTAAGAACTCCACACACTGTTTTACAAGCAGAGCTTCTTCAGCACTTCTGGCTTTCCCCACTGATCATGTGGCCTTGTAGTCTTCTTCTTTGTACTCTGGGGTCGTCTGTTAAAGACACTGAAGGTCGACCTTCAATCTCACATTTTAGTAAATAAGTTGTCAGCATGGCCAGGATGAATCTCTAAATAGCTCAATACCATGGAATCAGGTGGAAAGCTAATGTGAGAGTCCTTGGAGGAGGAAGAGAGAGCAGGTAGCACATGGGTTGACTTGGTTGATTTCCAGTTAAGATAATTGGCACATTGTACGTCCTACCTATGTAAGGTATGACATTTTCAAAACCAGCTGGCACTCTGGGACCTAATTCCAGCTCTTTTACAAACTAGCCAAGCGGGCAATGATAAATTAGCTAGTATCTGTATCTTGGGCCCCTTCTGTTCATGTTGGGACTAGTAATGTGGGTCACATTAATAGTGAGTAATGTGATAGAATAACACTATCTCAGTGTTATTCTAAAGGCTGTATGTAATAATAAATGTGATAGAGCTTTGTAAAGTGCAAAAACACTCTGTATTTTGTTTTTAAAGATAATGCCCTTTGACCCATTCACTTTGAATGAATGAATGAATGAATGAATGAATAAATAAATAAATAAATGCATGCCATGAAAACCAGAAGTCAAAGCTATAGGATTACTTCTACTTGCTTAGCCCTTCACTCAATTCTTCCAGTTTGTGTCTGCCAAAAAAATGTCTAAAGTGGTGAATTGAGGAGAACCACTCATCTCCTGTCTTTGAAGTCACTTTGTAGGAGCAAATGATAAGAGATGGTATGCACAGTAACCTTATATCCAAAATGGTCCATTTGCTACTGCTGTTTCCCTCTTTTCCTTCAGAACCTCCCACCCCCACCCCACCTCCAGACTAGAATACTCTGAGATTCCTCAGAATTGTACTGGGCTTAATAGAATTCACCTCAAGCAGAGTGTGCTATGAGAGTATTTGTGACTGGGGGGAAGGTACAGGTATCTCTGTGGTAAGGGAGGGACACAGCAGAATATTGAAAGTGTCAGAAGTTATCTGGGCAGAGTGGCTTTGGGAAGACAGAGGCAGAGCTTTTGGGAGGTTCTGCAGACCTCTCCTGACATCCATGAAGTTGGATATTAGCACTCCTAGCTGACTACAGTCCTGGTCCTGAACCTACTGGGCGAATAGTAGTAGGCCAATAAGTGTTTAACGGCTGGTTTGATGGGGGAAGAAGCAATAAATAAAGCCCTGATTTGTAGTGTTTACCAAATTCTCTCGTGTAAATTCTCCCACCTACCATGTCTGAGTTCAAGCTACCAGTGTGACGTTATTGAACAAGGAGATGGGAAGAGAGGTACAGTAACATACCATATGTAGTATTCTCACCATAGAGATCCAATGGACCTCAATAACTTTAAGTGCATGGATAAGAGTGAAAGTAATGAAATAATTAAGAAGTGATGAGGTTTAAATGTTACCTTTGTTTTTAATACAATTTATTTAATTGTTTGCCTACATAATTGAACTTTTAATAATGGCAGTGTTTAACAACCATCTGGCAAAATTCCTGAGATTTTTAACACTCAGATCTCGTGACTAGTACAAACTGGCTCCAGCATACTCTGGGTCCACAGGAGAAGAACAAAATGCTCAGTGTATGAATAGAACATCCGACCTCTAAGGTGAGTACAAGGTTCCTGCCGCCTACTTCCCTATCCCCTGGCAGGAGAAGGGCCTAATGGGTCTGAGACAAACAACTGGGCTACTTTAACTCTTACAACCACAAAGACTAAAACTGCCAAGAAAAAAAAAAAAACCCAAATCTTTACACTGCCTGCTTAGAATTTCTATTTCACCTCATGGTTAAACTGTATCCATCTAGCAGATAGAAGATCTAGGAGGGAAGGGTTATAGGAAGAGTAGATTTTGAGATATAAGGAAGATGATTGCTTGGACAGTATCAAAACAGACACTGTCATCAAAGGTTCTGGAAGCCAGGTGTGGTATTTGGATGCTGAATGCTTAGGCTGGGGAGAAGAAGCAGGAAAGATGATGGGAGGATACCAACTCTTGCACTTTACAATTTTGCCTGGGCCAGTTGTAGCACAGTGTTTGAAGAATAACATTCCCTCGTGAGATTCTTATGATAAATAAGAAAAAAACCTTCCAAGGTCTCAGAAACACATCTCATAAAATAAGTCTTCCAGAATTTAGTCCACAGAGCCATCCTCAGCAGCCAGAATGGGACACAAAATGAGAAGTGCCTGAAGTTTAGGTGCATCTAAATCCAGCCCTAGAGTACACGTGGAAAAGAAAATGACCAAATGCCATTTCAGTCCATTATCAATTCAATCTACTTCTTGAGTGCAGCAGAGTCAGAAACCTAGTTCTAAAAATACCACTGTAATTTGTGGCCTGGAATAATCACACCTATCTAAAGCCAGGTTAAAGTGTGTGTGTGTGTGTGTGTGTGTGTGTGTGTGTGCGCGTGCGTATACATATATGTGTATACATATGGGGTGAGAGAATGAGCACTATCTTGTGTGTATATGCAACAGTAATTTTCTTTTCTATTTTATATTTTCTTCCTAGGCAGCAGAGGCAGCACTGGAGAGTGGAGACGTTGCAGAATGCCTACTCGCCGCCAGGCACTGCATGTGGCACCTTCCTTGGGCTACTTCACGCAATGTTTATGAACTCCTGAGGTTCAAGCTGCCAGGAAGTGGTGGAAGTGTATTTTAAACTTATGTATTGGACACCAAAGGCCACTCTCTATTCCCTATGCTCTGCTGCTGTTAATCTTGTTCTTCACAGATCAGACTAGAGATGGATGGAGCTGAGTCATACTCATCTCAGTATGCACGGCATCAGGACAGTTCCCAGCACAGACGAGAGTTCCACAAATGCTTGTCGAACGTAGTGATTTCAGAACAGTTAACATCCGAGCGTTTGGCTTACAGTGTGTGCATTGGGCGGAGATTCCATAGCTATCCTAGATGCAGTGACACCCCTAAGACATAAAACCAGATGATGGCAGGCACCAGTATATAAACAGTTATTGGTTTATTCACAAGTGTGGCACTGGTTGTCAACATTCCTCAGTGTGCCTGAAGTCAGTTGCCTTTTGATGATAAAGGCATGTTAGATTCCAGACGATATCTATTTTTGGCTTTGGGGTACAGCTATGTGTTGCACTTTGAGAAAAACCTAATAGAGGAATAACTAGGTTGACAAACAGAACTCGGCTTGGCGGGGGCCGGGGAAAAGGAGTGGCGAGTTTGTAGTACAAGATTGTTTACCATGGGATACCTGTAGAACATCATATTCCAGAGTATGCCTAAAATAGGAATCAACATCCCTAGGCTGATTTGCACACCACTGTTCAGCAGCACATCTGTTAAGGGAGCAGTGGGGACCACCATTGTACGAGCCCTGTGCCTTGCAAGGGGGCATTCAGCCCTCCCCTTCTGCATTCTCCTTTCTGTTCTTCAAGAAGAGAAATGTCCCCTCAACTTATTCCCGGGAAGTCTGGTAAAGTGACAAGCTGGTTGCCCTGAGAAGGGACATTTGAGTGGAAGAATATAGACTGTGGGAAGCTGAGGGTATGAGTAGAAGGAATTGTGACATCGGCTAAGAATGCCACTGTGTACCCAGAAAACACGCAGCACAAGGAGTGAAGCCCGCCCTATGGGACTGTTCACTCAGGGCTCCTGTGGAGTCTCGGGAGAGAAAGAAGCATGGTCCCACAGCATCAGAGCCCCCACCTGTGTACACTAACTGGTTCCCAGCACCCGAGGAGGTAAATTGAGCTGCATATTTGATGATAAGGAAGTGAAGTGGAATGTGAGAATCCTCATTACTGACGTCAAGCTTGCCTTTCATTTTATTTATATCCATGACATTGTAACACAGGATCTAATTTTCCATTGTATTTTTTCCTCTGTTAAGACCCAAGTGATGACAAGTGAATTTGTGCCTGAGCCTGGAAAACAACATTTTAAAATTGAAGCCATGGTCCCTACAGGACTGGTGTCTATCTTGATCTTGCCACCTGCCTGCTCCTCTTTTGAACCTCTGAACTGACCATTGAAGAGGGTGAATGGGATCATACTCCCACAGGGCATGGCTGCTTGAGAAGTCAGAGCTTGAGGCATTTGGTTATCGGCTCCTCTCTGGTGACAGGCTGTTCCTTTCTGGCATGGGTGCTGGAGGGAGGCCAGGGAGCAATGAGGCCGCACGGCAGCCTTGGCACAGAGCCCTGGTTGCTGTCTGGGCATGAAACTGGGCTCTGGTACCAGGAGCTTGGTTCCAGCTCCACTGTATGAGCCCTGGTGAGGCCCTGCTCCTCCTGCCTCTCAGAGGCAGGGCAAGTTCAGGAGCAGACATGGGTCTGGAAAGAATGGCAGAAGCAAGTAGGGGACACTGGAGCAAAGGTAGTTTTGTCCCGACGTGCAGAAGCAGCCTTTGTGGGTTTGCCTAGGATGGAGGAGAGAATGGCATGTGTCCACCAAGAGGACACAGTGGGCTTCACCCTAGCACCTTGCCGAGCTGCAGGCCTTGGTCTGTATTCAGTAGTACAAGCAGTCTCCTTCCATTACCTCCCACGGCCTCAAATCCAGACTCAGTGTCTCTAACATGGGTCTTCCCACCGTGAAATGAAAGCCCTGTCTCATTCCTCACAGACACCACTATTTCAGTAGGGCCTCCTGTGGCCAGGTTTTCAGCAATGTTTTTTAGCCTCTGACCCCAAAGAAATCTCAACTTCTTTATATTCAGTTGAGAAAATGTTTGTTATTCAGGATTCTGATGCAGGGGCATGATAAGAGAGGCCTCAGGCCTTCCTAGTTAGTAAACCAACAATCTGAGGATTTAAAAACCAACCAGCACAAGGACAGCTACGCCCTGAGAGGTGGCACAGTGCCAGCTCCTGTTACCTGAAATCTTCCAGGATATTTAGAAATGGGTGTCAGTGAGTTTTCACTACATTTACTTTGGGTGTCTTGTTTGTTTTGTTTTGTTTTTGAAACAAAGGTTTTCTGTAGCACAGGCAAAATCAGATCTATGTTTTATTGAATTGTATGGTAGTTCATATGCTTGACTTGGTATTGCTTTCTTCTGCGTCACTTTTCTCAGTTGATTTAGGTAAAAATAGTACAGAAATACAGTGTGGGAAGCCAGAGGGAATACCTCCAAAGCTGTCTTGGTATCTCACCCCTAAATGCCCCATACGTGTAGGAATGGCTTGGGAGAGGAAGGTTCTGTCTTCACGTGCAACAGCTTAGGACCAGACCTTTAGAATTTCATCTGCAACAGCTCTCCATAGACTTAATTCTGAAAGCCTGTGTCTATTTAATCAGCCCGTCTCAAATGCTTCCCATCCTCAAGTATATCATTTGTTTTCTACTGGGTACTGGAGGTGGAGGTGGGGGCCAAGCGCAAGGAGGTATAAATGATACACGAGCCATTTCCAATAGCTACAAAGCACAGAAAATAACATGAGGCTGCAGGAAATAAAGATAGGGTGGCGAGGAAACACCAAGTGGAGTCCATGGGCTCAGGATATAAATGGACGAGATCTAGGTTCCACATGTGACGCTGGTCATTTAAAAATCCATTTCCCAAGGCTCATTGGAGAGTTGTTTGGAACAAGTACAAGAAAGTTGTAGTCAGACAGTCTGGCGTTCAAGTACTTCCTAATTAGCTCTTTGATTTTGAGAAGGTTCTGAAACTCTCTAAGCCTCAAATTCCACATCTGTAAAAGGGAGATACTGAGCCTGTCACATAGAGTCATTGTGGGGATTGAATGGGATTAGCAAGACAAAGCATATGTGCGGCATCAAGCATATGGTAGGGGCTCTCTCACCTTCCCCACTCAGAATGGGGGTTGGAGAGCCTCACAGAAGGTCTGCTTTTACGTCTTAGCCCAGCCAGGTGGTTCCACCTCTCTGAGCTTTCTTTGTGACAGGCTGCAAAGGTTGGAAATCTGAATGCTGAGTGGACGAATATAACCGTGCTGATTAAGATGTGGGGGAGACGGACAGCTGAGCCCCAGGGCTCAGGGACACAGTGTGGGGAGAGGAATTGTCTTCGTGAGCAGGTGCTGGGAGAGAAGAGCTGAGGAGCATGGGAACATGGCTAGCCTGATCCTCACTGTGCTCTCAAGGCAGAGCTGGTTTGGGAATGGGACTGGCACAGCCAGGATCGTTTCTGCCTTCAATTTGTCTTGGAGGTTTATGTGAACCTGATTTTGTCTCAGACCTGGGGAGGCACATTGAAGTATGGTTTAGGGTGCATAGTACACTTTACCCTGAGCCAGAATCCCCAGGACAAGGCCTCAATTCCTTCTCTCATCCTTCAACCCCTGTCATGGCCGCCATTTGCCAGCTATCCACAGTCCTCTGGGTGCTGTCTCGGGTGTCCCTATGTGGTGTGAATATGCAGCTAGGAAAAGCATTGAGTGACGCTGGTGCTGAGAGGGAACTCACAGGGCTGTTCCATTAACTATCAGGAGAAAAATATATTAAAAAATTATTTTTCTGAGGAAATTGAAATCCAAACATCTTACTGATCTGACCAAGCCTAGATGGAAAGTAAACCTTGATTCCACATGAGGCCTGAAAGAGAAGAATAAGCCACTAAGTCCACAGAGACAGCAAGGCAACTGTGCTGGCTTCAGAGTGGCTCCAAGTGAAAAGCAAGAGTGGCTACAATCCATTGAGAATCTGAAAATATCATATAGCTAAGAATTTTGATTTCCTCCTTCGCTAAGTTATTTACCCAAGCTCTTGATAAGCGACTAATTGCCTCAATCCCTTGATTATACCCACCCCTCCCCCATTTATACATGTGGTTTCTCAGTAATGAAAAGGAAAGAGGCTGAGACACAGGGGGTCATGGGTGGTCTTCACCCTGGATGGTGAATAAATGAGGCTTGGCTATCTTTTATGCTGTGTCTTCCATGCTGGAGGCAAAAGTCCACACAGTGGGCTCAAGAAGTCCTCTGGTGTCTCACAGCCAGGTTGGCTCACAAGCAAGGTATGATTAGGAAAAACTGACCAGTAAATAAGCACTGAATGAGTACCTACTGTGTGGCAAACATGGTGTAAGGCTTTGGGTATACATATTCCTTGCCATCACAGAACTGAGTGTGGTGAAAAAGATAGATTTTAAACAAACACAGCAACAGTTACAACATTTGCAGATTGCAATAAATGAATAGCTATTATGAGAAAGAATAACTATGAGGATATAATACAGATTGGGGAGCAGGGATCAAGGAAGGTCTCTCTAAGGAGGTGACAGTTAAAGCCTTCTCAAATTTTGATGTCGATCAGAATCACCTGGAGGGTTTGTTTAGAAAATAGGTTTCTGGGTTCCACCCTAGAGTTTCTGATTTAGTGGGTTTGAGTCGAGTCCTCAGAATTTGCTTTTTGAATAAGTTCCTGGGTGATGCCAAGACTCCTGGTCTGGAGGCCATACTCTGAGGATCACAAGCCTAGAGGATTGGTGGGAATTAGTCAGGTGAAGCGAGTGGGGGACAAGATCAGCATGGCAGAGGGAGCTGCATATGCAAACACCCCTATGTAAGAAAGATCTGAGGGTGCTTCAGGTAGTGGAAAGGTCAGTGTGTCTCAAGACAGTGAATTTGTGGACCAGTGGCTTGAGGCGATATTAGAAATGAACCTGACTCCCGTTTCCATCCTGAAACTCACTCCAACAGAGCCACCTCCAGCATCTAAAAAGAATGATTCCATTGATTATTGGAGATATCCTGATACAACACGGGGCTAATAGAAGTGAACTGACCCTGAGTTTTGTGAGGATTTAAAATGATAAGGTATGAAAGGGGCTGAGCACAGAGTAAACGCAATCCGTTCTGGTTTTCCTTCCTCCCTTTATTCTCTGACTTGAAACATGGCCTTGTCACAACTTCCCTATTTTAGCTATAAGGGAATGTGTTCCTGAATTGTTGGTGAGGTGCTATCCTGTAGCTGCAAACTAATAGTAACTGTGGAAGTGATCCATGATACCTAGACTGGGGTCCAGTTGAATGGTTGGCTGTAGATAGGAAATCTGGATGCCACTCCCGAAGACCAGGTGTGTATGTGTTTTCCTCCATCTGATGAATTCATAAATGTTACAGGATTTTAGACCAAAGAAAACATGGGCTGGGGTTTTGAAGCCA
The DNA here is from genome assembly GCA_028627145.1 of Eidolon dupreanum. Classification (NCBI taxonomy): domain Eukaryota; kingdom Metazoa; phylum Chordata; class Mammalia; order Chiroptera; family Pteropodidae; genus Eidolon; species Eidolon dupreanum. The sequence continues at coordinate 62,633,660 of CM053501.1, read as the reverse complement.
AAGTGCACATTTGGCATTAGGCCAACTCAACTCAGCACATTCGTTGAGCACTCGGTGCCAGGTCCTGTGCTCAGTGTTGGAAAGATAGGGGTAGGTCATCAAGACTGGGTCCCTACTCTTGACTAGCTCCCAGCCTCTCTGGGAGATGGACACGTAAATACCATGGAGCAGTGAGATAAAAGCCTCAAAAAGGTCTGTACAAAGGGCAGTAAGAACTCGTGAGAGAGAGCAGTTCTGCCTGAGGAAGTCAGAGAAGGTCAGAGACAGAAAGTGACATCAGAGCCAAGCCTGGAAAGGAAACATCTAGAGAATGAGCAGAACTGAAGGATAAATGAACAAATCTCTTTTAAGAAAAATTTTGTTATTGTTTTAAGTTCTGACCTAAATCATCGTTCTGAGCTTCTAGAAGATACATGGCCACATGGTGCTGAATTTGATTTAAAATATTGCATAAACTGTTATATATAGAAACACATATGGAAACAATCTGAAAATATTTCTCTTCAAATATAGTGCCATTTGCTTTTACGAATTTGCTATTTCTGGAGGAAATGTGAAATATTGCTTGGTTTTCTGAGATGCAGAAAAAATTATATCACCATCTCAAGAGAAAATAATTTTGGTTGTTAATTCGTTCACTCATTTATTTAGTCAGTCAACAAACATTTAGTTAGAAATTTTAATTTTTGAAGCACTACAGTAGGTCCTTTGGGGGCAACAAAGATGTATAAGACATTGTCCTGCCCTCAGGACTCTTCAAGGCTTAGGAGTGAGAAAAACACATGGACACAAATAGTTCTAACACAAGAAAGTGGTAAGCGATATGAGTTAGTATAAACAAAATACTCCACGTATCTCGGGGAAAGCAAGCTACTTTCTGATTGAGATAATCATACAAAGCATGGCTATTTATGGAGAAGACACTTGCACTTGGGCTTATAGTGTGGGAAGGGATTAGACATAAAGAAATGAGTGTGGAGGGAGATATTACAGGCAGAGGGAGGTTTGTGAACAAAAAAGATGGTAGGTACTTTGAAACAGCACTTTGTCCTAATTAGGGGTATGACTTGGGAAAAGAGCTGGAATAGGTAACTGTCAGCCTTACAGCTAAGTTTGAACTTGATTCTACTAGCTGTGACTTCTTGGAATTTGAAATGCCAAGCATTTGTCACTTGGTTCCTTCCACACTTATTTTAGTCGGTATCTCAGTCCTGACCTTTGTTTTGACATAATTTTGTCCAAACCACGGGATATGTTTTAAAAAATCAGACCTTAAATGCCCATAATAGTAAAATCACCATGTGACTGCAAATAGCCATGAAGGCTACAAATTGAAAATAGACCCTTTTCTTTAGGAAGTTATGATTCTGCAGCTGGAGGTTGAAAGGGATGGTTTTGTATCAGAGTTCCTTCAGGAAACAGATGAAAGCTTGTCATACACAGGTATGGACAGTTGGGGGCAGTGTTAAGGGAAACCCACAAGGGATGGAGCAGTGTCCCTGGGCTGTGAGAGCTGAGAAGCTGTTATTGCCCCAGGCTGATGGTAACAGCCCTAGGCAGGTAGTAATTGGCAAGGGGTGCAGCAGACACTGGAACCTGGATAGCTCTCTGTGTCGCCTAGGAGGAACACAGATACTGGCTGGGCTCTGATGTGTGGGTGCTTCCCACTGGTTGAACTCAACTGACTGGAAGGCAGGGCAAGGAGCCCGTGGATGTATTCCGTACAGGTCAGCCTTCCAGGGCACAGGGGATAGGCAAGGAGGGATGGAGAACCTGTCTGGAGGGGCAAACAGACCATGCACCACAATCCTTTTTAACTTAATGTCTATGATTCCAAACTTCAGTAAGCCTTCATTTAACAAATATATTCCAAACACACATATGGCTCTAAGAAATTAATGAAAACTAAGAAACAGGGAATTGATTGGGTGGCCAGATGAGTGGGTAGATGGTGAGGGAGTCTCTGGCTTAGGAGCTCACTAAATAGTAGCTCAACTAGATTGCAAAGCTGGTGAACTCAGGACTAGGCCATTTGGCCCTTGGTTCCCAACACTGCCTGGAGCTTAGTGGACCCCAATCAATGTTTTCGTCTGAATGACATGATAGATGAAACATCAAGCACAGCAGGCAACATCAAATATGCATTTGGGAGTCTTCTGGTCAGGAGCTAACATTCTTGGACCTCTGAGAAACATGATGACAGTGTTTTTCTGCTTCTACTGCCTTTTAGGTCAAGATTTCTAGCACCTCCCAGGGAACAAAGGCCTTATCATGGTGTTGGGGAGATAAAGTGTCTTTTCCAGCCACTTGAAAGTGCAACATAACTCCTGCATCGCAACTTCAGTTAATTCATTCACTTATTCTTTCAGTGAACATTTATTGAGTGCTTATTTTGCGTCTAGGAATCCAAATATAAGACCGGATATGGCCTCAGTCTTCAAGGAGCTTAATCCTGTAAGAGTTACGGACACAACATTAGGAGACTGCGGTACTAGTGCTGGCTATGGAGAATGCAGGCCACTGTGGGAGCGATGGAGGACACCTCGCACAGGCTGGCCGACTCAGAGGAGGTAAGTTGAAGTCTCAAAGGACTTGTGCACCTGTTCACTTTATCTCTGGCATCCATCCTTCCCCCACGTTCCCCCACTCAATTAGTAAATAAGAAAGTAAGTAGTAATTAAGTAAGTAATGACTGTAATGCAAATTACTGGCTGAGGTAACCTTTGACTTGGATGCATGCACACCAAAGAGCTATAAGCTAATCAGTAAGCACAGGTTAAGTGTATGGTCCTTCCTCCCCCTAGAGGAGGGGAGCAAGAGCTCAGGAGGGTTCAACACACTGGTGTCCAGATTGGAGGGAGGAGAGAACAGGTAAGACAGCGAGGCTGGGGACTGCCTCGTTGACTGCAGAATTATTTTGGAGGCTCAGTATTGTTTACTTTTAATTCTTTGCAAACAAACAGGAAAGTATGTGAGGATGTTTTTTTATTTATTTGTTAGTGTTAGCCCCTGGCAACTGAACATAGGGTACAGGGTCTCAGCAATGTTGTGTGGGCCTGCATGAGCCATATTAACATGGATCCACCTGATTTATGAAGGTGGGTTGGCTGGTTTTAAAACATAGGCTATTCTGTTACAAAATTGCTTCATTCCCAGAGGTTTTGTTAATCAGGACATTCTTGTTTTCAACTTGAGTACTATGACTAATAATGGAAGGGAAAAAAAAAATAAGTTGGGGAGGAAGAGCAGAGAGAGCTAAAAAGAAAAGAGTGTTGTCATAATCTAAGGGGCAAAGTTTTCTTAATTTATCTATATTGCCCTCTTTTTAAAGAAGCCTTCTAGACTCGCAAGAATTTGATTAAAATGCAATTTAATTCTTAGGTCAATTTGAGAAATAGAGTGTTTTTTAATTTACTCCCTTCTTCTTCCACCTCATTTTTTAAAGGAGGAAAAAACTGTCAACCCCAGAAAGTGTTACTGGGTCGTGTGTGTGTGTGTGTGTGTGTGTGTGTGTGTGTGTGTGTGTGTAGTTGATTTTCATTTCCTGGAATAATGTTAGGGAGTAACTCTCCATTTGAAGGCTTTAAGGAGCTTACAGTTTTGAGGTCTTTGACCTAGAGGAAGTTATGCTGAGACCAACCTTTGGCTGGAGGGCAGATCATTTTACCTTCTGGCCATCTACGGAAATTGCCTTTGTCCCCTCCTCTCTATGCACCTCTTTCGTGAAAGGCTAGATTTTTAGCTGTCCGGCTCAGAGTTTCTTTTCTTATTGGTAACACCTGAACTTTTAGTTCCAACCCAAATATTTCCTGTCGCCTGCAGCCCTGTATCCTCTTATATACTATACATCTTTCCTGTGTGTTCCATGGGCACCTCAGAAGCGATATACTCAACACTGCTTGCTCTCACCTGACCAGTACCTGTCTATGTGAGAGGTGCTAGCATCCCAGAGTTGTTCACTCCCAGCCTGTTGGTTACCAAGTCCTATTCTATCCCTGCATTTCTCTGCTTTTCTTCTGCTACTCTTCATTCCTAACACCAGTGGTCTACTTCGGGTCTCCTCAGCTCTTTCTGGATTATCGTTAATTATGCCTCTGTCCGCATCAGTCTTCTCCAACCCATGCTTCCCTCTACCACCAGATTTGTCTTTATAATGTGCAAACCTCCATGTCGCTTCCTTGTGTAAAATCTTTCAGGAGTCCTCCATTTTCCAGCTCTTCATATTGGTGGACCAGCTGTTTAGTAGTTTCATTCTCTTTCACAAGTTTTTCTCCTATAACAAAGGGGCTCAGCTTCTGAGGCTCTTTGCTGGCACCTCCTCTGCACGACCTCTGAGAGTTGGCAGGCACAGAGTGTTTCTCCACCCTCTTCTTTCTGATTACACTCTCCTTAGGTAACCTCTGTAGTCCCATGGCTTCCAGCAGCATATACCCACTGATGACTCCCAAGTTTATGACTCTAGCCTTGACCTTTCTACTGAGCTCTAGATATATCCAACTGCCTCTTTGACATCTTCACTTGGATGTTTAGTAGAGACTCGTACTGAACAAGGCCAAAGCAGGGCTCTTGATCTCCTACCTATTCTTTCCCTGCTCCTCCCCCACCCTTCCCATCTCAGTAAATGGCACCACCATTCGCACAACTGCTCAAGTCCAAAACCTAGGAGTTGTCATTATTTCTTCTCTCTCATGCAGTCTATCATTTCCACTCCCCACATTCAGTCTTCTACAAGTTCTGTCAGCCTGACATTTAAAACATATGCATTCTGATTCTGGCCGTTTCTATCAGTCTGCGCTGCTTTCTCCCTAGTCACCCCCATCTCTCACTTGGATTACTCCAACAGGCTCCTCCTGTCCTACCAGCTTCCACCCTTAATCCCCCAGAACTGATTCTCCACACAGTGGCCACAGTGATCTTTTCAACAAGCAAATCATTTTGTATTTCTTCTCTGCTTCAAACCACCATAAGCCTTCCTGTTACACCTGGTCACGTTAGCCTCCTGTCTCTTCCTTGAATTTACCAAGCGTGTTCCTGCCTTGAGGGTTTTGCATGTGCTAGTCCCCTTTCTAGGATCCTCTTCCCCTACATCTTTGCATTCTCAACTTGTTGTGGTAATCTATGTGTGAGTTCAAATGTCCTTTCCCAGGAAGCCTTCTCTTGACCTTCCAAACTAAAGTGGCATCCCCCTCAGTCTCTTTCTATGGTAGTAATTTGTTTTATTCTTTTTACCTGATCTTTTGACAGTTATGTCAAAAACTTTGACAGTTATGTGATCTTTTAATTTTTTTTCTTTTTAATTGTCTTTTTTTTCTCTCCATTAGAATGTAAACCTCATGACCATATGGATTCATAGTTTACAGTCTATCCCCCACACCTAAAATCATTCCTGGTATATAGTAGCTGCTCAAAAATATTTGTTGAGTAGATGAATCAATATGTAATTAAACAAATTTGCCTCTGTTTGAAATACCTCTCTAACCAGGTAGAAGTGTTGGAAGCAGTATAAGTATTAATGAAGAGTGGGAGAGGCTTGACTCACACTTAAAGGAATGATTGGCAGTTACTTGACACTGTGGTTTCTCCTCAGACACAAGTGCAAGGCTCTCATCATTAATGTTTGTGATCCCCTGCTGATAAATAATAATGAGATATTTTATTTATAATGCTGAACTTTCCAGTTCACAGTTAATCTTTGCAAATGTGTAACTCCAGGCCACAGGGCTAGTGCTCATCTCTGTGACAACTGCAGGTTTACTCTGAACTTTCTGTTCCTTTCTTTTTCTCTTGAGCCATCCTGGGGGCAGGCATCCAGGCTGGAGAAAGTCTGGTTTAAAATTTTGTAGGAGGTATGTTTGATTTCCTCTGAGTAGCTTTGGTTGATCCCATCTGAGATTTCAATATGATTAGGAAATATTGGGGCTAGGATCCTGAATCTACTCACAGATTAGAGTGAGGGAGGCCACAGGTGACACCAAGTGGCCTCTCAACGTCTGTCCGTCTGTTGTCAGGACAGTTATGTGTCATTTGTGCATCCTTTTGGTTTGTGATAGAGATGGCGAAATTGGGATAATGTTATGTTAACTGGATGGAAGTTTAATGCATGTACTGCCAGTGACGTTGATGATCATGGAAGGTAAGCCAGGGACTCAGTTTCTTCAGAAATTATCAAATACTGGTAGCACTTGATTGTATTTGTCTTTCACACTGTGACAGTCATGTAAGTACCATCAACATCTTTGGTCTTCAAAGAAGAATGATGAGTGATATGTTCAAAGGAACCTAAATGGCACACCCTATTTGTTTAACCTCATGAGTGGAACCAAGGTCATGTTGTCAATAGATAAATCCTGCTTTTCTAGCTCTGAGTGGTTGGGTTTCTATTTCCTATGAGAAAACTACCTCCTTCCTCCCCATATCTCTGCTTGTTGGGTTATAGACCTGAAATGGAAGTTCTACTGCATGTCTGGGGCCACCAGAAAGCCAACAGCCAACAGTCGCTGCCTTACTGCCTCTCATATTCCAAACAGGTAGACACATAAGGCTGTGAAATGGATGAAGTTAGTTTTTGCTGCCCATTTCCTTTCACCCTACCAATGTCTACTCTTTTAAGTAAGCAGTGTGTTAAGTTACTCTTCAGGGAAGAAGAGAGTGTCTAATACAGAATCTTATGAAGATTTTTAAGAGGCACAAAGAATTACTCAAAATAGAAATATTTACAGTTTTTAAATTTTAGGATAGAACAATGCTGATCCCATTAGAAAAAAAAAACACTGAGGAAATTTCAAGCTCTGTAAAATCTGGGTGGGGGAAACATTATGGGCATGAGCAGGGGGTGGGGTAAACTCTAGTGCCTCTGAGTTAAATCATGCCATGTTGGCTATGCCCTGCTCACCTAGCTTGGTCCAGGGGGAGATGACAGGACCCCAGACAGGTTCTGTTTCATTCCTGGCAATTGGAGTGCAAAGGGAGGGACAGGCCAGTGATATTAAAATGGAAGTGGTGACTGGTTGGTATGGAGAGCAAGGGAGGAGGAAAGTAGATAGCTATAGTTTGAATTTGGAGAGTTGTTAGCATTAACCGCTAGGAATCAGATTTTTTGTGAAATGTTAATGGACTCACACATAGAGATGTCCAGTAGGCCAGGGGGAGTGTGAACAGGGCTTTGTTATACTTTTTTTTAAACCTCCCCAGCCCCTCCCCCCAGCCACACTGAGAACTCCGTGTCTTTGGTTTCTTTTCCCTTTTCTTGTTTTCTTCTTTCTTTCTGTCCCTTTGCTTTAGTTCCCTTTCCTTCTCTTTCTTCCTTCCATTTCTTCTCTTCTCCTTCCTCTTCCTCTTCCTCTCTCCTTTACTCCCTCTTTCTCTTCCTCTCTTTAAAAATCATATACTACTCCATAATCCCCTTCAAAGTATACAGCAGGAAATAAATATCCAATGAGTTGGGATTAATTTTGCTGTATTACAACAGGAATGAAATAGAAAACTTTTAAACAGACATCCAAAGACACCTAAAATCTAGCAAAAATGTGCAAACTCTCAGAACTCTGGCTCATAGTTTGAGACACTGTCTGTTTTTATGCAGAATCTTGGGGACAGTAGACAAACTGCTGGTGGCACAGGCATGTGCTGTGTGCAGATAGTCTCCTCGTACTTCTTGAGCAGCTCTTCTGGAAAATCCCTACACAAAAGCAAACAATATGGCTTTTGTTTTTCTTTCATAGGTAATAAGAAAAGGGATTCAGAGGATTTGGTGCCTTTACCTTTCCTCATTGTCTCTATTGTTGTTGTTTTTTTCCTTTCATGTTATTTACCTTTTTTTCTGAAAATATTTGTGTTTTTTCTTGGGTCAGTTTACCCTGAATTTTTCAAACCTTCTATTTATCTGCTGGGTTATTTTTTGCCTGAGACCTTTGTTTGCTTTACTCCCCACCAGGTCTCAAAGATCTTCTGATGTCTTTGCTGTTCTGCTTTTCCTTGTCTATACAGGACCTAAAGAGGTTGTGATTGTGAAATAATGATAGATTGTGTTGCTGATTTAAATGACTTTAGCTCTTCTACCTAATCCCCTTTCATCTCACTTTTCTATCTGTGGAAGGAGGAAGTGTGTATGAGTTATTCTATTGTACATAAATTACCACAAATTTTATGGCTTAAATAACGCACATTTATTATCTCAGTTTCTGTAGGTCAGAAGTCTGGGCCTGGCTTTATTGAGGCTTCAGCATTAGCTGGGGTTGTGGTCTCATTTCAATACTTGACTAGGGAAGGGTTCACTTTCAAACTCTCCTTGATGACAAGACATGGTTCCTTTCAGTTTGTTAGACTTAGGGCCTCCCTTTCAAACTGGCACTTGGCCAATGGCACCATCAGTTCCTTGCCATATGGCCTCCCCAGTATGGCTGCTTACTTTAGCAAAGCCAGCAAGAGAGCATCTAGCAAGATTATAACATAATCACTGAAGAGATATCCCATCACCTTTGTTATACTCTATGGGTAGCAAGCAAGTCACGAGTTCCCTAACACACAAGGGGAGGATTCCACAAAGGCATGAACACCAGGAGGTGGGGACAATTTTGGGGGCTTTTCACACAGAGAGGTGTGCTTATGAGGGAAAATACTTTGAGCTTCTTAAAAAAGTCTACAAAAGCTACATTCATACTACTCTCATGCTTTATTTATGTTTTTATAGATTATGAGTAACACCAAAATAATAATCTCTCTTTGTCTCTCTCCATGTCTTGTGAGCTAGGTTTTATTTCTAAAAATGACTTGTTTTCCTTTTCCACCTTTAGACTCTCATCAGCCTCCCTAGATGAGAAAGTCAGCAGGTAAAGATTACAGTTGTTGATCTTGGTTTTGGCTGGATTGGCTCAGTCCCTGTGGGCAGCTGAGAAAGGAAAGGCTTTACAAATGCTCTCTCGGTCTGCAGGACCTAGCCTGCAGACGCCAGGTATGGGGCAGGTGTGATAACCAGGAACAAGATGCCTGGTTTATTTACAGCTCAGGCACTTAATTAGCTGTGATTTATTACTTTTTGAAAGTGCCTGAAAACTTTATATTATCTGCCAGACTTTTGATTCCAGATTGGGAGGGAGGCAAAAAAGGTAGCAGAACTTTTGGTTTATTCACATTTGACTTACGTTGGTAAATTGTCCACACAATTAAGAATGAGAGAGAATTCATGGACATATGTGTTGCTTATGTATTCATTTGAATACAAAAGCCCTCTTTTGCTTTGAAGAACAATTTTTGTTATATATATTCATAGTGACTAATGTCCCTGACTTTAGAATCTCTTTAATATAACAGTGTGTATGAATTTGAATTGAGGGATGAGAAAAAGCTGATCCTTCAGTATTTTCTTGAGGGTATAGGCATAAGGAAAGGGTGGGGATGGTGTGGAGGAAGCTCAGCTCCCAAATTTGGAGCCCCAAGAAAGGCTCCAGGTTCAGCAGCTGCAGCAAGACTTGAATTCTCCCTAGGGGCAGAGAGGCGCTGCCAAGAGTAGCTAGGGGAGTTGAGAGCCTTAATAAAGTCGGGGCTTCACACAGCGGGAAGGGCGTTAGGACCCAGGTAATTGCCCGCCTCAGGACCTGCCTTGGTAGTGAAGGCGCAAAGAGGCTCAGGCTCCCAGCCAGAGTCCTTCGGATTGAGGAGACCCTTCACGTGGCTGCCAGACCTGCGGTGTGGGGTGCGGTAGCCCTGAGCCCCCTGTGCCGGGCTGCAGGGCGCCCGCCCTGCTGGGGTGCTCAGCTGCCCCCCGCTGACAGCATGGACCCGCCGCGCTGCCGGCCGAGCACCCGCCAGGTGAGCGCCCCAGTGTGGGGTCTGTGTGTGTGACTGTCACCCCTTTCCAGCTGGACACCTGGGCGCCGGGGAAATTTGGGCTGGGTGCACAGGGGCCACAGGCACAAGCCCAGAGATGTCCCCGGGCCCCCTTTCAGACAGCCCCGCTGTAGGGAAGGTTCCCTCCCCCACCCCTTTCTTTTTGCAATTAGTCTCTGGATGTCCCGATGCCCAACTCCCTTCTTCCATTCCAGGAGAAGGGAAGCACCTCAGAGTGTTTGGTGTAACCACCAGGCTTAAAATTACGAAAAATAGCAATCGCCCACCACCAGCCGCCCTTCGCTTCTGTACCGCGCTGCGCAGCGGCTGCGGCGCTTTCCCGGCCTTAGCCCAGCTAGTGCGAGGTCCGGCCAGCCCGCCTGGCTCCTGTTGCGCCCTGAGTTCCCACACTTTCGGACCAGCCACCTTGCCCCGGCTTTTCTCCTCGTGCTTCCAGGGGCTGCGTAGCTGCCTCTCTTCCCGGGATACGAAACACCGCCAGCCCCAGAACCTGGCGGAGAGTGGGGTGCTGGGTATATAAAGCCTCAGTGCCCTCACTTCAGTGCTTGCAGCTCCGTGATTCGGATGACTCACTCCCACCCGTGCGTGCAGCTCCTTGGGACAGCGCTCTCTGGGAAGGCAGACCGAGTGTGAGGTTCAAACCACCCGCCTCCTGGGCGAGATAAAACGTGGGTGTAAAGAAGGGTCTCATGCTTTGAGTCGTAGAAAAGTGCAAATGAGAACTGTCTGTGGTGCAGGGAGGGGTCTTCGTCCAAGGGAGAAGCTACACAGGCAGCGGTTGCCACTGTGAACTTGGGGGCGTTCTCCTGGGCGGGCAGAGTGTCGCCTGAAGTGCACTTAGTTACCAGGATCAAATAGACGCAGTCCCTTGGACTGTAGCGGGAGGTGAGGCTTGCACCATTCTTATATAGGCTTGGCTAGGGGTCCTTAGCCTTTAGTAGGTTTCTATGTATACTCTCTAGCTGTGTCCATCCATTCTGCTTCCATTTCCGTCAGATACCAACTTACCGTCTCCAGGTTGCCAACCCCAGAAAAATGTTGCTGACGAGTTGCTATGGACGAGCTGCCATTCACTAGGGCTGCAAGACCACTGCATTAGAGCAGTGGGCATCTTTCTGTCCCCAATCTCTGCAGGCCGCCACCTGACCAGGGCACTGGGGGGCGTTCCTGCTCTGACAGTAACAGACGCTTATGTTAGAACCTGAAGTTAAACACGTAGTGCTAACCTAGAAGAGAGACTTCCTCTAAACTGTGTTGGAAGACAATCAACAAAAACATTTACACAGAGCCCTGGAGTGAGGGGTAGGTAAGGGGCAGAGGACTCTTCCTCTAAGAGTTTATAATCTGCTGGCTGGCATTGCCAGTTCAGTTCGACCGCCCCTCCGACCTTGAATGAGCTATTTTAACTTTGCTTGGTTTTCCAAGAAGCAGAAATGGAAAAATGATAATTTACCAGCAGTGAAAACAGCAAGCGTTGGGTAGCCAGTTCCAGCCCTAATTGTACCACTAACGAGCTGTGAAACTTTGGGCAAGCCACACAACCTGTCTGGGCCTCAGCTGCCACAAAAGACTGGAAAAGACTCTTTAATTCTGTGGTCCACTGTAGCAGCAACTTGCTAAGCTTAGATTGCTTATGATTGTTCACCAGTTCTGTGTAGTCTAGATTGTACTGGTTCCACAGAGCACCCGTGGACTGAAGAGATACTGGATTAGCACTGTGGGTGAATTGAATTTTAATTCTAGTCTGTTTATAGAGCTGTACAAATCTTTCAGGTTTAAGGTCTGTGGAAATAAGCCTGGCTGGTTTAGTTAATACTTGGAATGCATTGGGAAGAACCTCAAATAGAAAGTCCTGTTTAAGTTAGAATGTGGTTACATTTAAGGTTCTTTCTGTGAATTTGAAAGACCCTTGCCATTAACATGCGGTTATAGAAATGACTAGAAGAGAAGCCCCAGATTCATCCCTCAGTAGAAAAGGGCCAAATGTGCTGCAAATCTCAGGGAAGCACCTTAGGTTATACCTGATAAACTATTTACATCGGAATGACCCTGTTAATATTAACTTCTCTGAAAAGCATTTTATTTGGTAATGAAATGATAAAATTATCTCCGAATGCCTAATACTGCTAGAGTATAGCACTGTATAAAAATCTATTGCTTTTTTTTAAATTTCAGGAGGAAAAAAGGCAGGATGATTTAGTCTGTTTTCTTACTAGATAATTTGTTAAAGGAGATTTTTAAAAAGCAGAGGTAGATACAACACAAACTATAAGAAACCTTTTTTCAGGTTCCAGAGATGAATATTATCATCATTATTATAATGGTGAATATCTATTAAGCACTTACTACATGCCAGGCATTATTCTACTCACTTTATGTACATAGTTTCATATAATTCTATTAGCACCTTCTCAAGGAAGTACTATTATTTTTTTCAGTTTTACAGGTGAGAGAACTGAAGCTTCTTACCTGAGATCACATAGCCGGTAGGTGGTAGAGCTAGACCAGCTACTTGAGCTTATTTATAGTGACCCAAGCAATATGCAAGAGAGAGGATGAAGAGAGGGCAAGAAGTGCCTACCAAGTGTCAGTGCATGTGGGTTAACAAATCTTTTATGAGTGGCAGTTTTCTTTTTCTATTTTTTTAATTTTTATTTTTCAATTAAAGTTGACATTCAATATTATTTCATGTTAGCTTCAGCTGTACAGCATAGTGGTTGGACATTTACATATTTATGAAGTCATCTCCCTGACTAGTCTAGTAGCTATCTGACACCATACATAGTTATTACAATATTATCGACTATATTCCCTATGTTGGACCTTATATCTCTGTGACTATTTTGTAACTACCAATTTGTACTTTTTTTATAAATTTATTTTAAAAAATTTATTTTTAATTACAGTTGATATTCAATATTATTTTATATTAGTTTCAGGTTACAGCATAGTGGTTAGACATTTATATAACTTATGAAGTAACCCCATCCCCCAATTAGTCTAGTATCTACATGGCACTATACATAGTTATTATATTATTGACTATATTCCCTATGCTATATTTTACAGCCTCATGAGTACAAACTACCAATTTGTACTTTTTAAAATTTATTTTAATTAGTTTCAAGTATACAGTACATTGATTAGACATCTATATAGTTCGTAAAACGATTCCCCCAACTGCTCCCTCCCTTGACCCTCCAGTTAGCCAACTTATTAACGATAACTACATTCCCTATGCCGTGCTCCCCATCCCCGTGACCATCCATCAGTTACTAATTTGTACTTCTTTAACCCTTCACCCCATTCTCCCAGCCCCACAACCTCCCTCCGCTCTGTCCATCACCAAATTGTCCACTATATTTGTGAGTCTGTTTTTGATTAGTCTGTTCTTTTTATTCCTCAGATTCCATATATAAGTGAAATCATATAGTGTTTATCTTTCTCTGTCTGACTTAAATACCTTCTAGGTACATCAAAGCAATATCTTTTTTTAGCCCCTTCATTTTAGTCTGTGTGTGTCTTTTAATCTGAAGTGAGTCTTTTGTATTTTTCTTAAAGAAGTCCCTCCAACATTTCCTGTAATACTGGCTTGGTGGTGATAAATTCCTTTAGCTCATTTTTGTCTGGGAAGCTCTATATCTGTCCTTCAACTCGAAGTGATAGCTTTGCTGGATAAATTATTCTTGGTTGTAGATCCTGGGTCTTCGTCCTGTCAAATATTTTTTGTCAATCCCTTCTGCATAGTTTCTTTTGAGAAATCAGCTGCTAGCCTCATGGGTTTTCCCTTTTAAGTAATTATCTGTTTTTCTCTTGCTGCTTTTTAATACTTTTTTTTTGTATTTAAACTTTAGCATTTTAATTATGATGTGTTTTGGTATGGGCCTCTTTGGATCCCTGGTTTTTGAGATTCTTTGAGCTTCCTGGGGTTTTATGTCCATTTCCTTCACTAGGTTAGGGAAGTTTTCCATCATTATTTCTTCAAACAGCTGTTCAGCATCTTGATTTTCTTCAGGTATGCCAATCAGATGGATATTTTGACCCTTAATAGTGTCCCATATGCTCCTTAAATTATTTTTATAGCCTTAGCATCATTTTTCTTGCTATTGTGATTGAGTGTCCTTGACTTTCCTGTCCTCTATATAGGGCATTTGATCCTTTTTCTGAAATTCACTTTGTTTATTCCATTTAATGTACTTCTCATCTCAGATAATGTGTTCTTCATTTCAGATTGGTTCCCTTTTATATAATTTCCATTTCCATTTTTATGTTTTTTATCTGAAGTTCTCTACACTTGTTAAAGTTCTCTACACTTCCCAAAAGATAATTGAGCATCTTTATAACCAGTGTTTTGAACTCTGCATCTGTTAGATTACTTGACTCCATTATATCTGGATCTCTGTTCTGTTCTCTCATATGGTTTCTGCTTCTTTGTCTTCCCATTTTGGCTGCCTCTCCGTGTCTGTTTCTATGTACTAAGCAAAGGTCCTAAGTCTCCCGGTCTTATTAGTGTGGATTTGTGAAGTAGGTGTCCAGTGGCACAGTCCTGAGAGGGGTTCAGCTGCAGGCCAAATTTAGCCCTAGCCTGTGCCCCTCCAGTACCACCTGTTAAGATTCAGCAAGCAGTCCACAGATGCTGTGCTTTATAGTTGCCTCTAAAGGCCACACCAGAAATGGAGATCAGCTGCCTCCAGTGTGAGTATAGGCACTGCTCAGCAAGGAGCACCTGTCTAGCTGAGGATATGCCTGGATGTGGCTTGGGTGGGGCCATGAGTTGGGGGCAGTGGTGTTTCAGGGAATCCTCTAGGCAGAGTGACCTCTTTTATCCATTTTGATGACCTTTAGTCTATGGCAGTGCTATGTCCAGCGCACTGTTATGGGGGGACAGCTCAACAGAGAACAATGGATATTGCCGGCATTTCTGTGCAGAGTGAGTCTTTCCTCAGTTCTCACTCTGACAATGTCTTCCTGTAAGTCCCTGGTGCTCCTTGAGTGCAGACGAATTGGCACCAGTGCTCAGAGTGAGCAGGTCCGTTACCGTGAAGATCCACTTGTGGATGTGGCCCCTTTATGAGGCATCTGCCGCTGCTGCAGCCTCCATCTAACTCAGCCGCTCAAGACTGGGCAGCCCTACTTCCTCACCTCATCCTGCCTTCTGCTATTGCAGGGTGCTTTTTTGGAATTCTCCTTTGTTGTATGGCTTGTTCGTCAAGATTCCTGGCCATTTTTCCTTGCTGCTCTTCCTCGTTTTCATCACAACTTTGATTTGGTCGCCAGAGGGATGAATAGAGCCTCTGTCATCTACGCCATTTTTTTCCCTCTTTCAACTTGTACTTCTTAATCCCTTCACCTTTTTCACCCAGCCCCCCAACCTTTCTACTTTCTGGCAATCACCAGTTTGTTCTCTATATTTATGAGTCTGTTTCTGCTTTGAATGTTAGTTTATTTTGCTCCTTAGATTCCACATATAAGTGGAATCTGATATTTATCTTTCTCTGACTCATTTCACTTAGCATAATGCCCTCCAGGTTCATCCATGTCATTGCAAATGGTAAGATTTCATTTTTTTTATGGCTGAGTAATATTCCATTGTATATATGTACCACAACTTCTTTGCCCAATCATCTGTGGAAGGGCACTTGGTTGCTTCCATATCTTGGCTATTGTAAATAGTGCTGCGGTGAACATAGGGCTGCACATATCTTTTCAAATAAGTGTTTGGATTTTCTTTAGATAAATACCCAGAAGTAGAATTGCTGGGTCATAAGGTAGTTCTATTTTTAATTTTTGAGGAACCTCAGTACTGTTTTCCATAGCATCTATACTAATTTTCAATCCCACCAACAGTAAATGAGGGTTCCTTTTTCTCCACATCCTCACCAACACTTATTTTTTGATTTATTAATGAAAGCCATTCTGACAGGTGTGAGGTGATATCTCATTGTGGTTTTAATTTGCATTTCTCTGATATTCGTGATGTTGAGCATCTTTTCTTATGCCTATTGGTTATCCATATTTTCTTCTTTGGAGAAATGCCTGTTCAGGTCATCTGCCCATTTTTTAATTGGATTGTTTTGTCGGTGCTGAGTTATATGAGTTCTTTCTAAATTTTGGATATTAACCCCTTATCAAATGTATCATAGTCAAATATTTTCTCCCATTCAGTAAGGTCTTTTCGTTTTGTTGATGGTTTCCTGTCTTGCGCAAAACCTTTCTAGTTTGATATAATTCTGTTCATTTTTTTTCTTTTGTTTCCCTTGCCCGAGAAGATATATCAGAAAAAAATATTACTAAGAACAATGTCCGAGAATTTTCTGCCTATGTTTCCTTCTAGGAGTGTTACGATTTGGGGCCTTAAATTTAAATCTTTAATCCATTTTGAGTTTATTGTATATGATGTAAGAAGGTGTATCTTTTTTTTTTTGCATGTATTTTTCCAGTTTTCTCAGCACCATTTATTGAATAGACTATCTTTACCCCCTTGTATATTCTTGCCATCTTTGTCATAGATTAAGTGACCATAGAGTCATGGACTTATTTCTGGGCTCTCTATTCTGTTCCATTGATCTGCATGTCTATTTTTATGCCAGTACCATGCTGTTTTGATTACTACAGCCTTGTATAGTTTGATATCAAGTAGCGTGATACCTCTAACTTTGTTCTTCTTTCTCAAGATTGTCATGGCTATTAGGAGTTTTTTATGGTTCCATATAAATTTGAGGATTGTTTGTTCTAGTTCTGTGAGAAATGCCATTGGTATTTTGATAGGAATTGCATTAAATCTATAGATTATTTGGAGTAGAATGGACATTTTAATGATGTTAATTCTTCGTATCCATGACCACGGTATATAGTTCCATTTATTTGTATCTTCTTCTGTTTCTTCAATGACTTATAATTTTCTGAGTACAGGTCTTTTACCTCCTTGGTTAAATTTATTCCTAGGTATTTCATTTGTTTGATGCAATTGTAAATTGGATAGTTTTATTAATTTCTATTCCTGAAAGTTCATTATTGGGAAATATGGTACACAAAGATTAATCTGCCCTGCAGGTAAATCTCTCAGATAAATAATGTAATTTCTGGTAATAGCCATCTGGTAATAGCCTGTTACAGACCCCCTTTCTAATGGAAATTTCTGTTTTCAGAACTTCTGTGTCTGCAGTTTCTTAAAAACAAAGGCAGCTCAAAATAATATCCTCATGCCATAGAGGCATATTTTGGGGTGGCACATCCTGCTATACTGAGGTATAGTCACTCTGTTTTTATTTGAGGAGGCTAATATGTTTCTGAAGCCACATTATGGATTATTGAACAAATTAAATGTGATAATGTAGGTAAAGTGCTTGGTATACACTAGGGGGTCAAAAATGGTGGCTGTCGTTATTTGCAACTTCAGAAGCTCATGGAGCCCTTCAGGCCCAGTGAGCTTGCCCCAGACCATGCACCAGGGGGCACGGACAACTCAGAGGCTCTGATCCTTAAGCTCCCAGGGTTTCCATGGCATGCCCAGGAGGCATGTATGCCTTGTACGATGGTAATTACGTGACCATCTTAAAATTCCAACAGCTCATACACATTAAAGTTATAGATTCACAATTAGATTCCACAGCCAAAAAGAAACACAGGAGACTGTCCCCTTAAATAACTCCTTAAAATTATCATTGCCACATCAGCTGAGGCAACTAGGGTTGGCAGTTAAAGTTATTTGAAAAAGCAGCAGTTCCATTTTTCACAAAGATGGCACCAAAAGCAAAGAACAAAGCTTTGAAGGCAAAGAAAGTTGTGCTGAAAGGCATCCACAGCTACACAGAAAAAGAAATACACATGTCACCCACCTTCCAAGGGTTCAAGACACTGCGGCTCCGAAGGCAGCCTAAATCTCCTCAGAAGAGCACCCCTGGAGAAACAAGCCTGGCCACTGTGCCATCATCAAGTTCCCCCTTGATGCCGGGTCAGCCATGAAGAAGATAGAAGACAACAATACACTTGTGTTCATTGTGGATGTCAAGGCCAACAAGCACCAGGTCAGACAGGCTGTGAAGAAGCTCTAGGACATTGACATGGCCAAGGTCAACACCCTGATCAGGCCTGATGGAGAAAAGAAGACATGTGTCTAACAGGCTCCCAACTATGATGCTTTGGATGTTGCCAACAAAATCAGGATCATCTAAACTGAGTCCAGCTGGCTAATTCTAAATATAAAAACTTTTTGCTATTAAAAACAGCATTTCTGTTTTTTCTAAGATGTATCCTTTCCCATTGCAATGACCTCAGAATTAGGGTGTGTTTTATACTCAATGGCACCTGAGAGTTAGGCCTGGAAATTTTCCCATTAATCTGCCCAGGAAGATGAACACAGACTTACCTTCTTTTCTTAGTATCTTTTCCTAAGAAACATAAGGAGTTAAGATAAGTGTGGATTGCTCTATACCTGGGTGGATTATCTGTCTGGATTATTGTGAAACTAGATTCTTAGCACAAAGAGAGTTTGGAGTATTCCTGTGGCTTTGGGCCTGCGGGACGGGAGCAATATAGAGGCTAGTAGAAAATCAAGGCAGTGGCTTCTCTGGGTCAGGCGAATCATTCACCTCATCCCCAGCAACTGTGCATCCCCCATGTGGTGGAGGGAGGGGAAGACTGCATCATGGGTAGTTGCTGGGCCTTCACATGGCACAGTAGATACTGTGCATACTGTATGCCCTGTCCTGTTTCCTACAATAAAGCTAAGTAAAGGCATTGCTAAATAAAGCCAAGTGTGTCTTATAACTTGATTGCCAGTCTGTATCTGCGACCACTACTGCTGGTCAGGCAGCATCTTATAAATTGCTCTTGGACTGGCAGTGGTTGTGATGTACTTGTCATTGCCTGTGAATGCACCTACTCACCTGTAGCTTTTCATAGTTTCAACAGACTTGATATTTCAGTTGAAGTAGGTACATTGCTGATAACACATATGTTGAGTTTAATTTCTGATTAAGATGACTCCAAAAAGGTTATGCTGTGATTTGGCATTGACACAAAACATTGTTTACATGGTTACATAGAGAGTCAAGGAAACAGAGCATGGGGTATAAATTTGATATTGATAAAGCAAATATTTGTCATTGGAGGAATGACGCAAAATCAGTTTTGTTTTGTTTGTCTTTTTGCAAAGTAGCAGCAAAGTGCTCTTAATAAAGAAAAGGTACCCACCAGTACGTAAAGCTAGACTGATGTTTTGTTATTGAGATAATGTGCAAAAAGCTTACCTGTTCCATGTCAGATGACTAAACTGAAAGCAGGAGAAATAACCTAATCCCTCAGGATACAGGAAAAAATTCAAAGCTGAGAGAGGCTAGTGGGACCAGTTTTTGACTCTTATTAGGCCATTATATCATAGTTTAGTGGGCATTTTTTCTTAGTTGTACATAAAGTGATGGTATTTTGTATAACCAATGGTGTCTTAGACTTGTTGGAATATGGCAAAAATGGTGAAAAGGGGACTGAAACCTAGATCTCCTGTCTCTTAAGCAGTCCACTTTCCCCTCTCTACACCAAAATGCACATCCCCTGACCCAGGTTTTGTGTGACCCCAGTATCCAGATTGATGATGTAGGTCGCTTGTGTGACTCAGAGATTATATGCCTTCTTAGGAGTGAGGAGCCTAGGGTGCAAAATTTAAAGAGGCCTTCGAGTGCAGGGTCAGCATCTGAGAGTGAGCGCCTCATTAAATTTGTGGCTTTGCTGTCTTGCTTACCTTACCCCAGTCCCAGCCCTGGTTTTGATCTTTGAGTTTTCAAAGTTTTCCCTAGATGACTTAGAAAATTAAACTGAGATATAACTGAATGAAGAAGCAATCACCTAACACATGACCAGCCAGTATCCTTCACTGTAAGTACTACTCCTCCTGAGTGACATCTAGGGAGAGCATTCCTAAGAAAATGGTTGAGACATTGTTAAGAAAGTGACCTAATGAATATATTAACACTGCATGAGTTCTTTAACATTATGCGTAGGTTAAAGTTAACCATGGCTGATTAAATAATAGGAAAACAAATGATTTTTCTAAGTTTTTAGGAACTGTTTTTTAGTTCCATTTAGTATTTTTAAAAAGGAAGTTTAAGACAATCTTCCTTACAATGAGATGGAATATAAAGAGGAAAATTAAATTGCTCAGGTAGATTTCACCAAACTCCCTGTTTTGAAAACTGCACAGAAGATCCTCTTAGTAACCTAGGAGTGCTTTAGAGCAGCAGTCCCCAACCTTTTTGGCACCAGGGACCTGTGTTCCTATGAGAATCTAATGCCTCATGATCTGAGGTGGAGCTAGCAGTGATGCTAGCGCTGGGAAGTGGCTGCAAATACAGATGACGCTTCACTGGCTTCCCTGCTGCTCAGCTCCTGCTGTGCAGCCCAGTTCCTAACAGGTCACAGACTGGTACTGGTCTGCAGCATGGAATTGGGGACCCCTGCTTTAGAAGATTGAGGAGTTCTAGGTCCTATGCTGGCTGGTGATGGAATGATATTAGCAAGACTGAAATTAATATTGACAAAGGGTTTACTATGAGTGTCTTTGTCAAACAGCACACTGAACAGCATTTCTGCCTGAAGAACATCATTTTGCACTATACATTTTCATGTCTCAAAGAAGAAGAACTCAGTTTTATCTCAGAATAGCATTTTCAGAGGGACAGTAGCCACTGAAGTATTCTCACCACCTGTCTTTTATTGAGCAGGTTTTTCCACTTAAGGGAAGGCATTTTTGAATCTTTTAATATGACACGTGCTAGAGTTCTCAACAGCTGTCACTCATGTGTGAATGAATTCTGTCAGGTCAGATCCTGTGGCTGCAGGGATTGTACAACAGGAGAATAAGCAGGAAGGTGGGATAAGATAGTGGAGGGAGTAGAGGGTAAGGCTCCTTGGAGGAAGGGTACTGCACTGTGTCCCAACTCTTTTCCGTCACAGCACACAGAGGACAATGGAAGTGTAGTCTAGGATGGTGGAATCAGAAGACTAGGCTCTAAGTCTGCTCCAGGCCCTGCATGGGTGGCCTGAGGGCTGAGAGGATCAATATCTTGTCATGCTGTGGCAGTTTGGTCAGTACATTGGGGAGAAAGCCCTGATGGAAAGTGCAGCCCTCAGAAGAGGGAGGGGGGGGAGAGCCCAGAGACCACTGTGTTATCCATTCCCGCTGCCTCAAACTCAAACACCCAGGTGGCCTTTGCCTTAGCCTTTCTGTTCCTGCCCAAGCCCTGCATTTAGGGGCATGTGCTTGGTCTGCAGGACTTTTCTCTGTGTTCATTCAAAATCTGGCGTCAGAGCTATGAGCAGCGGAGGAGGATGCAGATGGCCAAGGATGGTCACATCTCCCCTCTGTAGAAGGAGCAGGTTTCCATTGTTCATGCAGCAGGTAGTTACTGAGCATCCAGCACGTGCCAGACCAAGTTCCTCTCCTCTTGGAGCTTACCTTCTGGTGTGGGGAGATAGTAAAGAATGAAAGTGAGAGAAAGCAAGTAAGCAAGCAAGCAATATGTGCTGGGGAGAAGATAAAGCAGGAAAGAGTGATAGACTCCCCAGGATGGGATGGAGAATGTTGCTTTATTAAGTAAGGTGGTCAAAGAAGGCTTCCCTGAGGAAGGCCTGAAAGAAATGGGGAGTGAGCCAGGTGGATAGTTGGGAAGTGCATTTCAAATAGGAAGAATATCAGGTGCAAAGGCTCTGAAAGAGTGTGTCTGAATGTCCAAGGTGCAGCAAGGAGGCCAGGGTGGCAGGAGAGCATGAATAGGGTAGGGCAGTAGAAGCTGAGGTCAGAGAAGTCATGGAGGGCCAGCTGCTGAGGGCCTTGTTGTCTGCTGTGAAGACTGAACCAGATGGGAGTGATGGAATCTGACCTAAGTTATAAGAGGATCACTCTGGCTGCTGTATTTACAATAGCCTGAACGTGAAGTCAGGGTGAAACCATGGTCAAAATAAAGGTCTGCCTCTCATAACCAACTTGGAGTGGCCCTAATATAATTTTAAAGGAGAGAGGTGGTTTGTTAGCTGAAAACTATTGCTCTAGATAAGTGAACCATGATTCATGAAAAAATGAGAACGAATGGAATCATTGGTTGCAGAAATTTATCTGATAAATGGGATGATAGAGAAGAAAAGAGAGAGAAGCTCATGATCCATGGTTTTTGTGCCAGTGCTAGGTGAGGCTCAACCAAAAGCCAATAGAAGGAAATTTTTTCACTCATGTCTGATCTGATGCACAGCTTGGGCATCATAGAGGTGTGCCTGTGATTCTCCTTTCACTCCTCCCTGACAGTGTCTGTCTGGTTTCAATGACTGCTTTTACAAGTCTAAATCCTTTGTTCCCATCATCACTCTGGGTCTCATATAAACTGGCTGTCTGATCTGTTGGCTAGGGCCTTCTATAGAATTAAAACAACTGCTAGTTTCTCAGTACATATTCTAGAAGAACTTCAGTTGGTTAAAGATTAAAATAGGCCCAAGAATAATGATTAGTAAGGAATGATGAGTTTATTATTTTCTTGTGCTTGATGCTAACGTATATTAGTCACTTGATCTGCCATAACAAGATACCACAGGCCAAGTGACTTAAACAGTATAACTGGTAGGAATGTAAAATAGTGAAACCTTATACATTTCTCTGTGAGAAATGTGATGCATATAGCCTTAGCGTGTGTGTATATGTCTATGTATGTGTATGTGTATATGTATGTGTGTGTGTGTGTAAATGTTTTTTAAGGGCTTTTTTAAGGATTTTTATAACCTATAAAAGTTTGATAACTCTGTGCCAGGAGAAAGCAAATAATTACTTAGCTATGCCAGGTGGGACTTCAGATTAGTAGTAAAAAGAAAGGAAATGTTGGAAGATTTGATATCCAAGAGGTAAAAGAAAAGAAGCACACAAAGCTACATAATACATACAGAGATAAAACATGTCAAGTACACGACTTACATAGTAGTCACTTCCTAAATGGTAGCCATTATTACTATTCTTAGCTAGTGTTCAGGAAATAATTTTATTTGTTTTGTGTAACTACACTAGACTGAATTCGCACAGTCTTCCTTCTCCTACTCCCCAGGACACTGCTTTCTAGAACTTTATTTTTTGTTCCTAAAAGATAGTGGACTTTTGTCTTCCTAGACTTGAACACTATACATAAAGAAAAAGAAAAATACAAGTATTCTAGTGGAAATTTTTATACTTGTATTGATGTGCATTTAAACATTGTTTATTTCTACAAGCACTCCCTCACTCCCATTCCTGTGTCTTAGAAAGGGTGAAGACCCTTGAAAACCTGTCCTTAGAAGTCCCTGGCTTGGAGGAACATCCCTGAAATCCACCAACTTACAATTCTTATAAATTGTCAAATTATAATGCTTCATGACATTCCTTTGTATAATGAAATATTCAGATTTAAGTACAAGTTATGTTTCAGAAAATAAAACATCACAGGTGAAGTTGTTTTGTTTGTTTTTGGTCAGTGCTTTTGTTTTGTGATACTTTATGTACAGCAGTAGTTTTCAAAGTGTGACCTGGGATCAGTAGCATCAGCATCTTTTGGGAACTATTTAGAAATTCAAATTCTCAAGCCCTGTAATTTGTGTTTTAGGCAATTCTAATGTATGCTAAAGTTTGACAGCTGCTGGTGTGGAGTACTTTGGAAAGTCTCCTATGTCGAACTTTATTAGAAGCCACATCATATGAGGTATGAAGAAGCAATCTGTCATGCCCCCAGCTACTGTTACCTTGAAGATGTTTCATGGTGTAACATGGGAAGTGCCATGCTGCTGAGCAAATGTCAAACTCTGAGAAAGAAGAGATTTTTTGACAAAAGCCTTCTAGAACACCTCCTTTCACAGCTCTAGTAGCCAAAGGCAAAGGATTAAGACATTAGAACCACAGAAGGTGCTAATGCAGGGCCTTCAGGCTGAGCTGTAGCCTTGAAGCACCTTTAGCTAGTTAAGAATTAAAAATCCCAGGGCTCATAAGCTGTTTTTGAAACAGGTACCAAAAGACTGAATTTAGCAATCTGAACGTGAAATAAGAAACTTATATCCCTGTGTAGATCAAACTGTAGAGAAGCCCAAGGAAGTCTTGGCAAACAGACAATTTCTTAGCCACACTGGGAAGAGGGTTGGGGTATGCTCTTTTTAATGTGGAGGACTTGGAAGCTGACATAAGACACCTTCTTGCTGTGTGGTCATGTGGCCTTTCCTGTGTGTGTGTGCATGGGGAGGGAGAGAGGGGGAGAGAAGGAGGGAGGGGGAGAGAGAGGGAGACAAAGGAGCAGGCAAATGAGCTCTCATGTCTCTTCCTCTTCTTATAAGGACATCAGTCCTATTGGATTAAGACCTCACCCTTATGGCTTCATTTAACCTTAATGACCTCTGAAAAGGTCCTGTCTCCAAATGCAGACTTGAGGGTTAGGGCTTCAACGTGCGAATTTACAGGGGGGGATACAATTCAGTCCATAACAGTCATTCTATTTCTGAGTTTTTGTATTTCTATACTGACTCTCATTCCTGGCTTCCTTTACCAGTCTTTCTTAAATATGCAACCATGTTCATCTCAGTAAAATACAATCTTACTGAAAATTTTCAGTACTCAATGACTAAAGTTTCGCTAAACTACTAAGTCTGGCATTTGATTTCCTGGTCATAGCCTAATTTCTCAGCCACAATAATGCTATTCTCCCTCAAACCACACACCTTTTGAATAATCTACTTCATTGTCCTTCAAGCATTCAGTTGTATATTCCCAGTTCTAAGCCTTCTCTCACATTATTCTATCTGGAATGTCCTCTTTTACATTCAAATACTGCCCTTTCTTCCAAGTGCCATACTCCATCTCTTCCATGACATCTTCTGTATCACTTCCACCCACAGTGATCTTTCTCTCTGGGCTTGGATTGTATTTTCAGAGCAAGTGCTAACACACTTCTCTGTGTGTATATATTCCTGATGGAGCTGAGAGCCGGGGTTGAGGATTTTTCTTCTTCATGTTCCTCACAGTGCCTGGCACAGTGCTGGGTGCTCAAACAATGTGCCCATCGTGTATGATGGGTAGGTCAGTGGGCAGATGGATGAAAAAGAATATTTCTTTGATATGGTTTTCTGAGAATCTTTAATGTCATCTCTTCTGAGAAAATGTCCATAACCCTACCCAAGTCTCTATCACATCAACCTATTTTAAATCCCTGTATAACCTCATCACTACCAGAGAATTTTATTGTCTTTTCAATCTCCCATGATATTCTAAACATAAGAGACTCTTCATGTCTTGTTCCCCAGTTTCTAGTTAGTGTCTGATATATGGTTACCACTCAGTAAATATTTGCTGAACAAATGAATGAAAGGATGACTTTTGCATCATGTAGTATAATGAAATATTTTGGAGTGGATAGTATGCTTAGAAAAGTATGTGTGCAGTCAGAGGAGGGTGTGCTCAGAAACCTGAAACTTTTTTTTAATTACCCATGAGACATTTAGGAAATGTCACACTAATTTAGGAATGATTGCGCTTTGCTTTATATATTGTATATCTTAAGTTGGTGGGAATTAATAATTTGTTCATGGACTTAGAATACCCAAAACCTCAAAGTGCTTATTCATAAGAGTATTTATGCAGCTATACAGCCTACTATTTTTTTAAAAAAGCCAATATTTAATCATTTGGCAAACATAAATTTCTTTTGCAAGACAATAGATTTGTTTTTTTAATCTAGATTTTCACATGGGGAGTTTCCTTAAGGGTGGTAGAACCTATAATGACTTCCACTACCTATAGGAGAAATTTCAGGGTTTTCCATCTTCTACTTTCTTCTCTTTTCAATGTTACCTCCCCTGCTTCAGGAGATAGTGTCTCGTTATCTCAATTGCTGATTGTTTTCTGGATCCACCATGGTCACTTCTGTGTCTCTGCCTTCGCTCATGCTGTTCTGCTTGCTTGAAAAGTCCTCCCGATCGAGGTCCAGCTGACATGTCCCCTTCTCTAGCAAGCCTTCCCTAACTGTCATGACTATTATAAAACATTGACAGTACCATCCATTTTTGCTCGTATGCCTTGACATTCATATGTTGTGTGCAGTTTTTGATGGAATTGCATAACAGGCAGAGGGAAAGGCTCCTAGCTAATAATGTTAGGTCTCCTGGAGAAACAGCAAGGAAGTCGTGGCTGGAGCAGAGAGAAATGAGGATGAGGGGAAGAGGGCTCAGAAAGGTTGGGCAGGGGCCACATCAGGTAGCGTGTTGAAGGCTCTTGTCAGGACTTCGACTTTTACTCTAGTCCCCAAAGGAGGCTATGGAAAGGCTATACTGGACTCACTTTCTGTGAAAGGGAAGATGCTGGACTTGTCCTTGACCCCTGCATCCAGGTCTCTGGGATGGGATCAGAGAACCATTGTATGTCTGACAAATTCTTCATGGTGATTTTGATGTGCAGTTAGGTTCAGGACCACTCTTTCAGTTTAAAAATTCCACTGTTCTAAAATTAAAAATAATTTAATAAAAGGAAAAATTTCTTAGCATCTCTGAATGTTGGTGATTTAAAGACGGGAGATTATCTAGGAAATTGAGGCCCAGAGGTTAAGTGACTTGCCTGAGGTTACACAGCTAGCTAGCTGTAAGAGGCAGCAGTAGGTTTCAGATTCACCCTTCTCACTCTGAGTTCAATGAACCTTCCACAACCTTCCATTGTACCCAGCTACTTAATAAACTGTATCATTTCACTTATCAGGTGGTTAGATTTCCAATAAGTTCCACCATTAGGAGTGTAGTTTGAATCCAGAAACTCTGTAAGGTTGATTGGTTGATTAAATATTTGGTTATCTAAAGATCAATCAGAAAGCTACTATTGCTTTAACCTTTACAGTTAAGAATCATTGAAAATGTATTAATCACATTTTCTGCTTCTTTAGAGGAATTCTGGAAGAGTCATTCCATTTTAGAATAGAAAGGGACCTTAATTGTTCAGAATCTTGCAATGCCTCTGGGTCGTAATTCTGAAATAAGCTCTTATTTGATATCAGTATAAAACATATAAGCCACTCAGCTGACCCTGGACTTAGGTTTAGTTTTTAAAGAAATTTTTGATTCAATTTGCTTTCTTTTGATTTATTTCTTGGATATTGACTGTAACTAAATTTTTTCACCTAATTCAATTTTTTAGTAATGTTGGTTTTTCTGGCCTTATTCTGTAACTTGAGCCTAAATTTTATCTGCAGTGTCTGAGCTTGTGGACTTTGCTGTTATCTTGGAGTGCATTGAAATGGTGACATAGGAATCAGTACAGAAATCACTTTCATGAGCAAGAACTTACATGAGCAAGAATCCTGGTCAAGGGATGAAGCCTCAGAGCTAAGCAGGGGAATGACTTAAGTGAAACCAGTTCTCCTCCACCTGCACACTTCTGCATGTTTCAGATCTGTGCCAGCAATGGGAACAGGTTATATATTCTCACTGCGAACACGTCATAGAAATATAGGGCTACATTATTTTTTTCCTTCTCTCATTGCCAGAATCAGCAATGGAAGCTGTATCTGAAGAAGGTATTGAAATTATTGGCTGTTCTGGGAATAGGAGGAAAAATTTATACCTAATGTATTTGTCCATTCCATCATTTAATCCTGCAGAAGAGTAGCATTCATTAGAAGGCACTGGTCTCAATATGAAATGTTCAATTAACATAGTTATTCAATAGCTACCTTGAGGATATCTACTCTGTCAAGGCTTATTATTATTATTTTAATGTAGAAAGTTCAACCTAAATTTGTTGCTGAGTGACTTGTCCCTTCGTGATTCAGCCCCTAATGTTCTCCACCAGAAGATTGGTTGTAATTCGTTTTATCATAGTTTTCTTGCCTTCAAAAGCCTCAGTGAGTGACTGGCCCTTTTCTCTTCTCTGAGTGGTTTTGTTACCGTTGGGGTGATCTGAGCTCCAGCGCTGCTCTGGTAACCCTGGAATTCTTGGTTCTTTTCACTGTTGTAGAGACAGTTCCAGCACAGTAAGAGTTATGAAAGGTAATGCTTATTAAAAGTATATTTTAGAAGGAGACAGGCCTCACTAAGGAAGGCTGTAGCCCTGTGTAATTTGAGAGGTGACAAGTTAAAAGATAGAGTATACTCCAAGGGAGAAATGAGTTTTCAGCAAAGAGGGCTGTAACAACATAGAAGTGGGAAGGTCTTTATATTTGGGCCATGATAGGAGGTCTTAGGTGATCCATATGAGAGGTCACTTTGACTGACAACTGGCTGCTATATTAACACTTTGCCTACTGTGCATGCACTTACCCAGAATTCAGTAGGCTGAGGTTGTAGGCAGGTTGAGGTAGTACCTTCTGCACAAGTGTCTGTGGCTGAATTAAACCAGCTATAGGTTTATGGCCTGCAGTCCTTTGTCTTTCAGGATGCAGGAGTGATTCTTTAATTATAAATGGAGTGTTCTTTGGATGGTCTCTGGGCTGTCTCTGGGTTGGGCTTCCATTCCTTTGTTCCTTTGTCACTCATGTCTAACAGTTTAATCATAGTAACTTCATTCCTAGAGAAAACTGAAAAAGTGGACATGTGGCATGAGAAGTAGCATGACTGTGTAAAAAAAAAAAAAGGTATCATTGGTAGTTCCAAGAAGGATAATGACTGAAATGGGTGCATGTAAAAGATTCCTAAATATGCTTGAGGAATGATGAACTCAACTTAACATTACATCAGGGATTTAGTATGAAGAATAGCAGTTTTATAATTTAAATCTGATGATGTTTGCCTAGATTGGGAATGGTCCCTCAGAAGTAGAGCAGTTGGCAGCCATCAGGTTTATGCCTATTTCAAATTAATGATTATCCCTATCTCTTAGTCTTGACCATTTAATGTGTGGTTCTTATAGGCATAGATAGGAACAAGGAAGGGGGACACCGGCAGCCTGGAAGGGAACTGTGGTGGAAGCTGTGATGCCAGGAAAGGACTTAACTCATCCAGCTGGGGGAGTGCTGCCAGCAGAAAGCCCTCAGCTCAGCTGTCAGTTTTATAAAGGGATTGCCTCAGGTGCAGAAAGCCACTTTTCCCAAGGTTGGTGAGATGGCCTGCAAGTAACTACTGATCCATGTGAAGGTAATAAAGGCCCATCCTCTCAGCCCCACCTCAGCATTACTAGAGCATCATCCCAGGTTTAGAATCCTCCCTGCAGAGATGCCTGAGGCTTTCACTGAAATTGTATTCAAAATCACTTTCTCACTCTGCGCAGTCTTTCCTCCCTCTCTGGCCTTCCTCCCTTCCTCCCCTTCCAGATACTGATTCCAAGATGGAAAGTCAGAGTGGTAACACTGAAGAGAAGAGACACAAAGTTGGAAAAATTAGGTCAGACTACTGCTTTCTCCTCTTTATATCTTAATTTGGAATTTGGGGGGACACTTTGCTTCCCTATGAAGGTTAGAAGCTGTCATTTGCAGTCTTCAATTATTCCAAAGGTTGATGTTATGGGAAAAGAAAGGAAAGAATCAAAGAAATTATCTCAATTGTATATTTACTTCTTTGTGCTTTGCATTATGACTTTGTGTTCTTGACCTTGCCCTTAAAAGCAACTCTACATGGAGTCCTTTCTTAGACCATCTCATTTCTCCCTTCTGCCACTATAGCAGAAGGCAGGAATCACTAAAATAATTGATGAATAAATGGGCAGGAGAGCCTTGTAGTTCTAACCCAGAATTCACATCAGGGGGAGATTGAAAAGCAGCCTTGCTTTCAAAGGTATTCTTATTCTCCTTGAGTGAAGCTTGGCCTGTGAATACCTCACTGAGGGGCATGTAGGAAGGCAGTTTTGACTGCCCAGCCCAGAGTATGAGAAAGAGCAGCTGACAAAGGAAGGCTGGATGGCGTAGAAGCCAGGGTGAAAATTTAGTGATATCCAAGAAAGAGGTGAAAACTTTGGAGAACAAAGCCAAGAACTACATGAAGAACTTCTGTCTCCCTCCCTGGATCTTAGAGGTACTGTGTGTTTAAGGGTTCCTTCCTTAGCTGGGCCTCCCATCCCTAGGCATGAACCTCCAGATGATGAGTAAACATGGAATAGACTCCTTCAGAAGACTGGGTCCCCATCAAATTCAGCCTTCCAAGTGGAAGTGGAAATGGGATGGAGTGTGTGTGTGTGTGGTGGTGGTGGGGCGGGGGGACTGCGGAAGCATGAGATTTCTCCTTAACTCTAAGTGTACTGGGAGGTGAGCAAGTCAGATGGGTGGGCTTGGGCTGTAGGGTCTACTATTTGGGACGGTGTCGTGATATTTTGCTCAGGGATGTGTTAAAATGTGTTGGTGAAAGGCTTATTGCGGTGCTCTCCAGTCTACACTGCCCTTCAGGGTCTGGCCTGGGGTGTGTGCCGCTAGGGGAAGAGGGGCTGGGACATCGGAGGGCAGTACCGGGGTGGATGCAGAAGGGACGAGGCCTCTGGACAGCGGAGCAGAAGGGGAGGGCGCTGAGGCGTGGTGCCAGTGGCCGCACACTGAAGCCCGGTGGACTGAGCCAAGCGGCGGACACGCTCGACCAGCTAGGGAGAGCTGGGGAGCGGCGGGCGGGGCTGAGGGGTGCAGTGGGGCTGGAGCGGCGGCGGCTGCGGAGCGGTGGCACCTGAGGAAGGACGGGGCAGCGAGGGAGGGAGGGAGGGGACCTGCGCGTACTGGAAGTGGGGAAAGAGGCAGGCAGGCGGGCGCGCGCCCGGTTCTAGGGGTCACGGGCGCGGGATCCCGGCGAGGTGGAGCTGGGCGGCGGCGGGGGCAGAAGCAAGGGAGGAGGGGAAGGCAGAGGCGCGGGGAGCGTGTTGGGGGCGCCCTGTGGGAGGGTGGCGGCCGCCGGTGCGCGCCGTGCGCTGTGTGTGCGCGTGCTCCCCGGCTCGGAGAGGAAGATGGCCCAAAAGGGAAAGTTGGGGTGACGCGCGCGGCCCCGGGAGGCTCGGCGTGGGGCGCTGCAGTGAGCCCGTCGGAACGGCAGCCAGACAGGCCGGGGTCGTGCAGTTCGGGCGCTGCCACCGCCGCCGCGGAGGCACCCGCCCCCTCACTGCAGGTGGCTGAGGGTGCGCTGGGTCCGGGAGGCCGGGGGCGCAGGCGGGGCGCGGGGGATCCCGGCAGAGGGATGGGCTGCGCCCCCAGCATCCACGTCTCGCAGAGCGGCGTGATCTACTGCCGGGACTCGGATGAGTCCAACTCGCCCCGGCAGACCACCAGCGTGTCGCAGGGCCCCACGGCCCCGCTGCACGGCCTCTTCGTCCAGACCGACGCCGCCGACGCGGTCCCCCAGAGCCGCGCGTCGGGACCCCCCGGCGCTGTCCGCATCCGCCGGGCCCGCGGTGAGCTGGGCAGCGGCAGCAGCGCGGGCTCTGCAGCCCCCACCACGACCACCTGCAGGGGCCGGAGGCGCCACTGCTGCAGCAGTGCCGAGGCCGAGACCCAGACCAGCTACTCCAGCGTCAAGGTAAAAGCTAGGCGCAGGCGCAGGCACAGGCTGGTAGGGGGCCGCCCGCCCCGTCTGTGTGGGCTCGAACGGGTAAGGGGGTCCTGCGGAGTTGAGTCGTGGTGACGTGGTCGAGTTGGGAGGTTGTGAATGACGCGGTGAGATTGGGGAGGTTGTCAATAACGTGGAGTTTACTTTTCCACTTGTGGGGGTAATGAGGGCCCAGGAAATGTGTGCAGAAAAGACCCCTGTAGGGGTCTTGGGAGCTGGTTCTGGGGGGAACGAATGGAGAAGGGAGGACAGTGGGAAGCTGGTGGACTAGCGGGTTTCTCATTGAGGGGGAAGAAGGCTGTGGCTCCGTTAATGCAGGAGAAGGGGTGGGTATCATTGAGAGCATTTGGTGGCGAGTCTGATTAAATGCAATCTGAGCACCTGGCTGGAATTGCTTGTCTTGTAAGTGGATGGTGTCGACTTGGTACAAGGATATATTAGTGCCTCGTGTTCAAATTTTTACCAGCCCGGCTGCACGGAGTCTTAGGACCACGCGTGGGGATTTGTGAATGAATGAGGGTATTTGTGTTTTATGGGGAGCTGTAGTAAGGGAATGGAGGAAGAGAACCAGAGTGAAACCTGTTGTTTGTCCCTTGTTTGAGTTGGCTGCATCCTGGGCATAATTGAGAGAATCTGGTGTGAGTTTGGAGGGTTAGCTGAGCTATAGTGAGTGCAGTGCAACTGTCTAAAGATGAACATTCTACACATCTCATCTTTCAGGAGAGTGGAATTGTGAGGAAGTGGAGAAAATTGTTTAAATGATTAAAGCAATCACTGGGTATTTTTAAAAAATAAATTTAAAAATTTTCAATTATAGTTGGCACACAGTGTTATATTAATCTTTTCTGTATGTTCTCAAAATACTGTTAAATCCAAGAGGGTTTTCATTGTAAAAATCTGTACATTGAGCCTTTTATCCTGATAGCAGACAGAATGACAGTGGCACATCCCATTGTGCAGAAGAAAAAAAATACATTTCTATGACTCTTAATGTTAGATAGAATCACAGCTTTTACAGGGTTAGTGGATTAAAAGAAACTGTTCTATTGAATATACACAAATATGTATTCAGCACTTGAAAAATTGTTCCATAATTGGATTAGTGTGCAGAGCCTCCTAGTCTTGGTTGGATATAGTCAGCTCTCAGTGGATGGATGAAAAGAAGGGTGGCATGTATTGGCTTCAGTCTAGAGGACCAAAAGCTTCTTTCAGTGAACGTATTAAGCAGCATCTGGTTGTGTAACATGAAGCTTAACTAATACTTATTTATAGTTCTAGGGTTTCTCTGGTAATAATCATATAATATGATAATCATCATTTTAATAAATATAATAAAAATATAAAAATTTTAAATAAAAATGATAATACAATTATCATTTTAATAAAAATACCATTTACTGAGCATCTACTATATGCCAGGTATAAGTTTTCTAGCTTTCGAATGTTAACCATGTGATAAAATTTCCAAAGACTAGAGACATGGATTCGTGACAGTATAACCTACCAATTAAACATTTGTTGTAGAGGCATAGGCTGAACGATACATTTTCTTTTTGTCAAGTTTTTTGTTTGTTTGTTTTGCACAGTGGTTCACATAGAGTTAGCATTAGGAGAAATTTCAGGAGAAAAAAATGTTATATTTAGTGAAAAAATTAAATTGAGATTTTGTCAATCAAGGCTATCCTTTTGTCTTTTTGTTGAAAAGAGAGTTTTAAGTCAAAGCAGTAGTTCAGAATGGTGACAATTTATGAACTCTGATACTTTTTTGGTGGCTTCAGAGAAATTGTATATTTTTGCCTTTCAGAGTAGCAAGAATCCCAGTTTCGTACCTGGCAACTCTAGCTACTCCATGTTTGTTCAGTGAAAGAAAGAATAATGAGTGAATTCATTCCCTATGTTTTAATAATTCCCTCAAGAGGCTACTTAGAGACCAAATGGAGTAAAAACTGGAGGGAAAGTGAGTCCCAATTATTACCAGGTAGTATAAGCTTGTATAAACATCATTGCCACTTGTCTGAAGTGTTAAAAGGCTTGACCTGGATTGGAATTTAACTCACTTTGCTTTATCAACAAGATTTCCTAATAAGAGCTTAATTCATTCCAAACCATTACTAGGAATGTTGGGAATGATACTGCTGGTTCAGTGATTCAACACTAATTTGCATGTGTAGATCTCAGAAACTATACATTTGAAATTAAGTTTGAGACTAGAATTATTATTTATACGAATCTTACAGAATTATTACTGAACTGTTTTAATATTTTTAATAGTATTCTCTTAGGACTTGTGGTTCAGTGCTGTATTATTTTTTTCAGTCTTCACATGTTCCATACTCTTTTGTATAGTAGTTTTATAAATACTTTCTTTTTAGAATAAAAATTCTCCCACCTTAAAAGTTTGAGATAGCTGCAAGTCATGACCCTCCTTTGCTCCCCCTTTAAAAAATGTTCAGGTGAAAAAGTGAGGTCTTTGCTTTTTCGTCCTGTTTACAGTTGTGAGTTGTAATAATTTTTTTTTGTATTTCCTTTTTATACATCAATTATAAACCATATCCTCATTATCTGCTTGGTCTCTGGTATTCCCCAGAGTACAAAAGTGTATGCTTGATCTCTCTCTTTTCTAGCAGTAATTCATCTCATTAAGCTTTTAGGATGATGAAGCATTATGATGTCAAACATGATGTCAACAGGAACATTCCTGAATACTTAATTTAAAAAATTATAAACATTAATAATTCATATGCAGTATAGTGATATCATGGGTTTCCATTTCTGGTAAGAAGTTAGATTTGTCTCCCAATTGCTGTAAAAATGCAACTTCCTAGCAATTTATCTCCCTCTGTTTGCCTTTGTAAAAATAGTACTCCAACAGGAGAATCCTGCAGAATGCTCACTCCTGATATTATGCCAGTTTTGTAATTCTTGCTCAGAAATCTTTAGAGGAGATGGTTGAATCTCTGGGAAGATCTGGGGATTCTTACAAGTTTTTTCTCATACCAGCTGTTATGGCTGGGGAGGCATCTGAGACTAGTCAGCCAGTTGTAGAAGAGTCTTTATTGACGTATACAGTCCACTGGCAGCCGCCTCTATGTAGGTTATGTTTTGTGGATCAAGCACAGGAGGTTGGTTGGTAGTTTCCAAATGATTTTGTGCTGATAGGCAGCATCACCAATTTTCCCTTTCTCTTTCATTCATCATGCTTATTTGTTCACTCAGCCAGCATTTGCGCCCAAATCTATTGTAGACACTAGGGATTCAGGAAATAGCCATGAAATTTGGTAAGCAAAGCCTAATGAGGATGGTGAATCTCTTGCAAAAGGGTGTGCCTAAGCCAGTAATTAATGTCTTCTATATTATCCATTCCATGACTTCCTAGAGTTGACTATATATAAAGGAAAAATAAATAGATATTTTTTCTGGCTTTATGGTAAATAATTAATGAGGTTTTTATTTGGAGGAGGGGTAGAACTGTTTTGAAAAATGTCATTTTTACTAAGTCAGTATTCCCACAATTTAGTGCATGTCAGAACCACCTGAAAGGCTTGTTAAACTATAGATTCTAGCCCCACCCCCAGAGTTTCTGATTTAATAGATTTTGGATGGGGCCTGATAATTTTGATTTTTAACAAGCTTCCAGGAGATGCTGGTGTTGCTGATTTGGGGACCATACTTTGGGAACCACTGCTTTTAAAGGCATTAAATTGATTGTCAGTTGACCAGGTGAATTAGGTGGGGCCACCTCTAGCAGAGTTTATAGTACCACACTGCATGTATTTGGGGTACTAGTTATAGCCCTGCCTTCATCTTAGTTTACTTTTATATGAGCCACCTGCCATCTCCATTCATGAAGTCAAACTCTGAGCCGCCACAGTTAGCTGAAAGTCTGTAAGTGGGGAGAGTGCTGGACCATGTAGCCCACTCTGGTTTCTTGAGTTTGGACTTCTCCTTGGTATTCACTGAAGTTTGTAGGTTCTAATGTCCTGCATTGCCATCAAAATACCTCAAGAGGCTTCTTCCCTGCTGGAGCCATGTCTAAATGATGGGAAATTATAAGGCAAGAAAGGAGCTTAAAGCAGGCTGGCATGACTTATATTCAATGCTCAACTCTTAGAGTTCTTGCTAGTCCTTTCCACCATTATTTTTTCATTTTAAAGTGGAGCATTAGGTATAGTAAGCCCAAGTAAGTTTTGCAAGTTGATTTAGTAAAAACCCAAATTTACTTTCAGCTGTAGCTCATTTTATTACAATTTAGTCCCTCCCCAACACATTAGTTATAACCAGTGAACAAATTTTCCTAATTTTCACTGTTTTCTTCAGTGGTTAACATTAATTTTTAAAGACTATCAGATAATACTCCCTTTTGACTTTATTAAATAATTCCTCAAAACAGAAGGTAACAATGCAAGTTAACTTTTCAGAGGTGATACTTCTCTAATGAAATCTCACCCTGGTGACTACCAGGCAGGACAGGGCATACTGGCGAGGGTAGGACAGGGCAGATCCTGTGGCACCAGGTAGTGATGAGTTAAGGCCAGGAATCAGAATAGGAAGGAGGGAGTGAGCCCCACAGAAGCAGGTGAGAAGACTGAGTCCAGATTTTGAAAAACCAGCAGAGTCGGGGAGGAGTTGGTAAGTACTTTGGGGCCAGGTAGGCAAGTAAAATCTGGAATTCGGGGGCTCAGCAAAGGCAACAGCTCTTGAACTAGGTTGAGACTTCTGACTTGGATAACAAAAGCTATTTACTCTCTGTTTTATTTGGGGTTCTCTGCTGAATGTGAAGAACTCAGGGTCCATAGGAGATGCTGGTGACTAATCAGAGGATAATAAGTAAAGCCTGCACCTAGGTTAGGCAAGACTAATTAACCAGGCTTTCCTCACACCTGATCAAATACTGTCTAGGCAGGAAACAGATTGAATGTTCACAAGGGTTTAGTTTAATATAATGAAGGAACTACTTTGGATGTGTTGGCAGGATGAAGAGAAATTAACAAATGATGCTAAAAGCACCCTAAGACTAGAAAAAGAGGGAGCTGTTTCCACCTAAAGAGGCAATGGGAGGGAATGATTATGGGAACTTGAGAAGCCACCCCTGCAGGATAGAGAAGCCCCCCAGAAGCTGTGGTCTTAAGGAGGAATGCCACCATTGGAGGCCTGTGGCCTGGCAGGGGGATCCAAGGGAGTAAATGTTCCCCATTTAATTGTCCTACCTTTCATCTACCTCTGGCCAGGTCAGTGACTCCCTTTGGCCAAATACACCTGGTAACCAGAGGACCAGGAAGCCCATTGACGGAGGTTTTCAAGAGCAGGATAGAGAGCATTTTGACCATACCCCAGAAGGTTCTCTGTACCACGTGTTTAAAGATGTTCAGCATCATTGTAGATACCCTGGTAAACTCAAATTGAAATCGGCAATTTCGATGATTGTCTAAAATAACGATTTATTTATTTATTTATTTAGGTGACATTGATTAACAAAATCTAATGTTTCAAGTCAATAATGGTGTTTTAATTAATTAATTAATTTTTATTTTAATAAAAAATTACATTTAATTTATTTCCTCCCAGTATTGTTTTTCTTTTATAACATTTTTAAAAATTTTTTTCCTTCTTTCCTCTTTTCTGGTAATCACTAGTTTATTGTCCATGTCCATGAGTCTCTCTCTGTTTGTCCTGTTCATTTGTTGCTTTTAGGTTTATATTCCACATATAAGTAATACCATGTGATTTTCAACCTTTTCTGTCTGGCTTTTAATAATGGTTCTTTTTAAATGGTTGCTTAATTTATTGTTTATGTTTCCTGTTTGTTTAATGACTAATGATGTTAAAATATATCTAGTTGTCTTGCTTGTAGACCTCTAAGTTATTGCTGAAAACGTATCCTCTTCTTCAGTTCATTTTCCTCCTTGACTCTGCTCAGACATTTTCTTAGCTGCTGTAACAAAATACCATGAACAAGCTTCAACAACGGACCTTTATTTCTTACTGTTTTGGAGTTTTGGAGGCTGAGAAGTCCAATATCAAGCTGCCAGCAGATTCTGTTCCTTGTGAGAGTACTCTTTCTGGCTTGCAAATGGGCCATCCTGTTGTGCCTTCACATGGCAGAGAGCAAGCAAGTTCTGGTCTCTCTTTCTCCTCTTATAAGGACACTAATCCCACCCTCATGACCTCATCTAAACCTGATTACCTCTCAAAGGTCCCACCTCCAAATACCATCAGGGTTAGGACTGCAACATAGGAATTTGGGGAGACATAAATATTCAGTCCGTAATAGACATGTTTCTATCATTTCTTCTGCCCCTTGCCCACTACCCCCTCTCCCTACGATCTCAAAGCTCAGAGATCAGGGTGATGAAAGAAAGCCCTCATCTTAAGTGAGAAGTTCCCTAAGTGGGATCCCAGCTTAGCTAGCTTATTATATTTTGGCTCAGTTTGTTCTTTCCTCCTCTCTGTACTTCCTCTCAGTAGCCTCAAAAGGTTAATAAATGAGTTTTAAGTATGTTTATAAGCTGATGCTTTCCATAAAGAACACATATATTTAAAACATTTAAAAATATTCAAATGTGTTCAAGAATTCATTTTTTAAAATAGGTATTGCCTTTATCTTATAGCAGAAGTCTTCATAGTTTTATTGTTTTAATATTAAATTGCTTTTTCTTAGACAATACAGTCAAAAATATAACTATGTATGGTGTCAGGTGGGTATCGCTTATATAAATAAATGTCTAATTACTATGCTGTACATCTGAAACTAATGTAATATTGAATGTTAACTAATTGAAAAATTTTAAAAATAATTAAATTTTTAAAAGGAAAAAAAAAACACTGCTTTTTACACATTGCAATATAGGTTATTTAGATTCTGTTGCTAGCATCTTCCGCATTTTCTCTCTTCTTCCATTGGTGGATAAAAGCTTTTATTCAGGATTTGATGCTTTACTCTTTACTATAAACTTCTTTCACCTCCTCCTTTCTGCCCTGTTAGGAATAGTTCACAGAAAAGTAGTTTAGAAGCTTATGATCACTATAATAAAAAATCAGGAGGCACTTTTACTTTTGGATAATCCATCTATGAAAGAAAGAATACTTTATGGTTATCTCATTTACAAGGCAATTCAAATTATCATGTACATTTCCCAGCAAGTTATGTAGAATAGATATAATTTAGCTATTAAAGTCCTTGCTATTTGCAGAGTACTTCATATACGTTGTTTCACGTAATGTGCATAAAAATGCTATGAGCTACAAATTGTTATTCCTGTTTTACAAAAGAGGAAATGAGGCTGCAAGAGGTGGAATAAATTGCTTCAGATGAGGGCTAAAACTTGAATACAGGATTATCTGAATCCAACTTGAAGGCTCTTATCCACTAAGCTTTACAGCCTCTCACAGAGACCTGCAGGTGCCAGGCTGGTACTGGAACTGCAGAGTTATGGAGAGCAGAGAGGTGATAAACAGGTAGTAGTGGGGTGATCAGGGGGGCCTTGTCGGTGGGTTTTTTCCTCTTACATATTCTCTGTAATTCTACTGTTACCTTGAACTGCAATGCTGTTTTGAGATGAGTGGAGAATGTAAAATACATACAAAATTGGAGAAGCTATGGCATAACGTCATTATTTTCACTGAACACAATACTTGGCACTTTGTATCGTACAAACATTAGTTGCTAATAATCCTGTTGTTGCTATCATTTGTTTTGGTAATTAAAATGAGGTTTTGGTTATATAAATTTAGATATTTTTGAAATGTAATTGTTTTTTGTTGGGAAATGTATTCAATTTTCAAGTTTATTGATTTACCCAGTGTAGGTGACTGACTAGATATGTGTTATCCTGAAGCTTTGAAAACCCCTGCCACAGACCTGGGCTGGGTCTGCATCAGCTGTATTTTCCATAGGAGATAACATGATAAAATCTTGCCAGAATCCCAGGATGGAGTATGAATTCTGTGACTGCTGGACCTACACAAGGCTTTTGCCTTTGAAGGTTAGGGTCTTGATGTTAACTTGAGGTGGTTCCATGTGGAATTCTTCTTTGGTGTAAACCTGTACCCGGACCCTTGATCTGTAATTGGGCGTAAAGCCATTTTACATAGGCTCTGTTGTTTTTATATTGCTACATTTCAGGTGCTATCAGATGTAGTATATTGTTGGGAAAATTATACATTGTAAATCTAAGAACTGTTTTCTCTCAGAGAAGAAGATGTAGTAATTAGCTACAAGGATCCAGTTGCCTGTATAAGTCACAAAACTGAGAGAAGACCCTAAATTTTGGAAATATTTACAGAGAGACACATGAGAGACTTTAGCAACCTATCACACAGAGTAATATGTATAAGAAGAAAAGTGCTATTTTCTGACATCAGAACCACAATAACATCAAAGCTCTGGAACTGGAACGTGATGATAAGTTCAGAGCAGACTTTTGTCCACTCCAGGGTTCCTGCTGAGAGAGCATCAAGCAAGAGCAATGGCCAAATGGAGAAGAAAGTACCAGTTTATAAAGACCAGCAATGACCCAGTAGTCCAAACCTCACCCATGAGTGAGTGGTCTTTGGGCCACATGAGACTTATCTTCATTTTCAGCTTGAGAAACTGATCCACAGTCTTGATTTAGAAACTAGGTGACTGTGAGCAAAGCAAAAGCCACTCTACCAATTGAAGCTTCAGAAGCCTCAATAGTGTTTTGAGCTGAGCCTTGCCTGGGGCTAAAATTTGCTCTTTTCCCCATAATCTAATAGAAACTCTGGCTACCATATCTCTTCTCCAGAGTTCCTGTAAGAGAGAGTGATATCCACAAGAGTGGCGGCCAAATAAAGACAACAGTGTAAAGGATCAGCTTTGTCAGTGGCTGAGCCAGCTCTGATTAATATTGCCTTTCAAGAGTCTACCATGTACGTGTGTGGAATTTTTCTCTCTCCCCACTCCTCCACTCCCCTGTGAGAAGTGGTGCTGGGAAAGGTTGCTTAGGCAGACACGTTTGCACGAGGCTTTCTGTCTTCTTCTTTCCAAATCTGTAAGACTGGGTCCCTATTCTGGGACCTCTAACCTATTATAACCCCCACAGGGCTTCCTGTCCCTTTGGCCAGCCTCTCTGTTCATCTACTCAGTGACACATGGAACCCACTGTGAGCTTTCCAAAGCCCAGCACCTTTCTCTGCAGTGATCTGTCCCACTAGGACTCTGGAGCCTTCATC
Source organism: Eidolon dupreanum (assembly GCA_028627145.1). Taxonomy (NCBI): domain Eukaryota; kingdom Metazoa; phylum Chordata; class Mammalia; order Chiroptera; family Pteropodidae; genus Eidolon; species Eidolon dupreanum. Next base: position 62,593,142 of record CM053501.1, on the reverse strand, counting down.
CCTTTGGGAGAAGCTGGTGAGGACATGGAGTGTGGTCCATTACTCTCCATTACTCTCACCTCCCTAAGGGCAGTGACAAAGAAGAGAGTTGCAGACACATTTTCCTCTCCCTTTGTTGAGATTTTCAAGAAGGGCGAAGGAGGTGGGGTAAAAGGCTAGAACCTTTTCTGTGTTTCAAAGGTGAGAATTTTTAATAAAAAAATTCAGAAAATGCTTTAAATTAATGTAAAAGGCAACCCTTACTTTATATTTAGATTACACGACAAAAATATACTTTGTAAGGCATCTAATTGGTATTGGGAAAGGATTTTCATATGGAAACAATGTTATACATAGCATTTAGGTTTCTAGGTTAGCCCCAAAAGGTAATATTTAGATTGTTATGTAGCTGGAATATATTTACAGTGTCGAAACAGTATTGCTTTGAGAGAAACATAAAATTGAATTAGGACTAGTGTTTCTTTTGTACCCCTTTCCTTTGGGAGAAGTGGGTTTAATTGGAGGGTGATGAGGCAGAGGAGGGAGAACCTATGAAGTTCCCCTAGGGAGTAATTATCCTAAGTGATCATTGATGCTCCTAGGAGGTGAGGGGCTCAGGTGGTGTAGGGAGAGAGAGAGGGTGAAGTGCTTGACCAGCTTCACGCAGCTAAGGGCTCAGAGTGCTTCCTGCTAAACTGCCCTCTTTTCATTCTGCTATTTCATCTCCAGCATTAAAGGGATGTATCTCATGTTTTTGAGTCACTTATTTTCTATTTCATCTACAAATATTTCAATGTGTATCTTTTAATTCTAATAATTCTTTTTTTAATTGCAAAACCATTATACATCAAAAAATTTAATCACTGCTATCTTAGTCATTTTGGGCTACTGTAACAAAAATGCCATAGAATGGGGGGCTTATAAACAAGAGAAATTTATTTCTGACAGTTCTTGGGGATGGAAAGTCCAAGATCAAGGAGCTAGCAGATTTAGTGTCTGATGAGGACCTCCTTCCTGGTGCATTGCCTATAGTCTTTTCACTGTGTCCCCACTGTCACAGAAGGGACAAGGGAACTCTCTGGCCTTTTATGAGGCACTAATCCCATTCATGAGGGCTCCACCCTCATGACCTAATCACCTCCCAGAGGCTCCACCTCCTAATACTGTCACATTGGGGGTTAAAATTTCAACATGAATGGTGGGGATAGACATTCAGTCTGTAGCAACTACCGTACTTAATATAACCACATTTTTCTAATTGTCTTATGCATTTTTCAGCTTGTTAGTATCCGAGTAAGGTTCACTCATTGTGATTGGTTGATGTGTCTTCTAAGTCTCTTTTTATCTATAGGTTCCCCATCCCTCTTTGTCTTTTCACTTGCAGCTAGTTTGTTGAGGACTCTGGGTTGTTTGTCCTGTAGGTTTTCCCCAAATCTGCATTTTACTTTTTGCATTCCTGGGGTGTGTCTAACATGTTTCTCTGCCTTCTGTGTTGGCTAGAAGCTTGTAGTTAGATTTAGAGGTTTGCTCAAATTATGTTCAGTTTTAGGGGGTGGGAGTGGTCAAGAATACATTTTAGATGAAACTGTGTTCTCATACTAAGAAACAAAATGTTTGGTTGTTTCTTTGCTGTGATGCTTACCAGTACTAAGGAACTGTGCTTGCATCCATCCATCATTAGGGGATATAAAATGGTGATATTCTTGTTCTGCCATTTCTTTTTCATTTGTTAGCTGAAATGTCTCTAAAAAGAGAAACTTCCTCTTACCAACTAGTTGGTTTCCCTGGGACACAGTTTGTATAGAAAAGGCAGGTTAAATGCATGAATCTTCCTCTTATTTCCAGTTTTAAAAATAATGAGTTGATTTACTTGTGTTCCCTTAAGGTGACAATAATTTATTTACTTGTTTCTGTTTGCTTATTTAGCATTATTATGGACCGCACATATATTTGATGTGTGTTAACTCATTGCAGTTATACTTTGGGTGTTCTAATTGCCCATATTTGGCTGGAAGGAGCTTATTGAAGTTGGTAATGCACTTTCCTTGAAGAAATAGTTCCAGCTAAGTTAATTAAATTATGTCCTCAGCCTAAAATTTTTTTTCTTTTTTGGCAGATGAGGACTTACTGACCACTTGGCAGTGGAGGCCTAGCCTTTCCTAGTCATTATTGTTGTTATTACATGCTGTTGAATTGGCTCTGACTCCTGGCGACCCTGTGAGCGAATGATGCCCATGATGTCCTGTCCTCATCACTAGTCGTACCAAGCCTTGCTATAGCTTTCTTCCTATAATATTTGTGGCTACAAAAAGGCAACCTTGGTATGATGGAAAGATATTCATTGTCCAGGGCTTGAGTTTCATCTTTGTCTTGCCCAAGCTTTGTGACCTTGGAGAAGCTGTATAACTTCTTCTGCTTGTAAAGTGGGCATAATGCATCATCAAAAGGATTGATGCAAGTATAACAGATGTACAGTCCCTATAAACCTTCTAGGTCCTCATGAACGTGTGTGCATGTGTGTGTATGGTGTGTGTGTACATGTAACTAAGTCTTTGAAATCTGGAATGTATTTTACACTTACAGGGCATCACTATGTGGACTAGCACATTTCAGTGCTTAATGGTCACATAATAGCTATTTAAATGGGAAAAGGGAAGAATAAAGTGAAACTTCACATAAGAGTTATAAATGAAGCGATTATAATTTGACATTGTAACTTGACAAGTATAGCACAGTAGTTGTGTTGGTTCTTTGTGTCTCTTGGTTCTCAGCTCCATTCCTGCTTTTCCATATTCTCCTATGTATTATGTGGGGCTAGAAGTCTACAAACTTCATATTCCAGATTTGTTTGCCAGCTAATCTCTTCTCAGATTCTGCAAGTAGGAGGAACTGGTAGGATGTTGGGCTGTGGGTGACAGGAAGAGATAATAGCATTGGCTTCTGCTAAGTGGCAGTGGGACAAGTTTAATAGTGATGGTATAGCACCTCTGCTGGTGAGCAATGTGCCAGCTCAGGGTGTTCACAGTTTCTGATCTCTGGGTGTTACCCTTCTATCTTCTTAGTTTTCTCCAGCTCACTCCCGTCTTCTTTTTGCTCTTCCATACCTTCCAATGCCATGTGAACAGTTCTCTACATTCATCTCTGTTTCGTACATGCAGAGCGGTTTCTGTTTTTCCTACTAGACACTTGGGGTCTGATATCAGAGAGAACTAGGTTCTCTTACTTAGTTCTTTGTCTTAACATCTATAATCATTTTTTACTCTGTCAAAGGAGGATAATAAAAGTACCTGTCTCAGTTGTTGTGAGGATGATAGAATTAATATATGTGACATTGTTAGCTTTGAATATAACTCTCAATAAGTGTTGCCTGCTACTGATAACAGTATACATGCTGATTTTTGAAAGTTCATTTAAAAATATTTTTGTTATAGAAAAGTTCAGATATAGAGAGGATTGTATAATAGAACTTCAGGTACATACCACCCAGCATCAACATTATAAAATTAAGGCTATTCCTTTATATATACCTACCACCCACACTCCTCCCTACTATGGGATTATTTTTAAGCAAATTTAAACACCATATTACCTCAGCTGTAATTATTTCAGCATGTAACTCAAAGAGATAAGGACTGTTTAAAAAACAACCATCATACTATTAGCATACCTAAAAATTAAAATAGCTTCTTAATATCATTAAATGCCAAGACAATGTTCAAATTTCCCTAATTATCTCATTAATTTCTTTGTTTTTACAAAAATGTTATTTAATCATCTCTGGAATAAGATCCATCCATCTGTTGTAATTGTTGATATGTTTCTTGAGTACCTTTTAATCTATAGGTCCCTTTTTCTCTTTTTCCCTTGCAATTTGTTGAAGAAATAATGTCATTTGTCCTGCAGAGTTTCTCAGAGTCTGGATTTTGCTGATTACATTCCTATGATATCATTACCACATTTTTTCAGGCACTGTATTCCCTGTATATTGGTAGTTAGGTCTCGAGGTATATTTGTTGGATTTGGGTTTATTTACTTTGGCAAGACTACCTTATGAGTAGTGTTTTGTACCTTCATCAGGAGGCACATAATGTCTGGTTCTCTCTCTTTTAGTGAAGCAATAGAGAGGAAGGAATACATTTATATTTTTTAAATAGAGAAGTTATTTGATGTTTGGATGAGGCAGATGTGGGAGATGGAAATATCTGGAATGATGCCCAGGTTTTGGCTTAGCTTTAGCAGAACATCCTTGTTGGGGACCAGGGGAAACAGAAGTGGGGAGAAGGAAAGGAAGTATAGGAAGAAGAGGTCTATATGTGTGTACGTAGGATTGTAAATTTAGTGATTTGGCTATAGGAGAGCTTAACTCAAATTCTTTATAATGTTTATGTTCTCAATTAAATCAGTGTAACTATGCAAATTTACTTTCTAGTCAAACCATATGCCTCAGTGATAGGAGATAGAATCAAATACAGAATTTATCTTCCTTGCAAACATTTGATAGAAGGAGAGTTAGTATGAAAATTTTGGTAAGCTTAAACCATGGGAGGGGAGCCCCTGTCTGGTCATGTCTAGTGCTGTTGTAATTTGAGTGGAAGTAATGCTGTGGAATACGAAGTGTCACATCACTAGCTTTTTCTTTAATTGAAATATATTTTGCATAACATAAAATTTATCATTTTAAAGTGTACAACTCAGTGGTTTTTAGTATATTCATTATATTGTATAACCACCACCACTGTCTAATCCTAGAATATTTCTATCACTCCCCAAAAGAAACTCCATACCTTTTAGCAGTCAGTTCCAGTTCCCTTGGCAATCACTAATCTGCTTTCTGTTTCTATAGATTTGCTTATTCTGAACATTTTATATAAATGGACTCAAATAGTATGTGGCCTTTTGTGTCTGGCTACTTTTCACTGAGCATCATGTTTTCATGGTTCATTCATTGTAGCATTTATCAATATTTTATCCCTCTTATGGCCAAATAATATTCCATTGTATGGATATCTCACTTTTTCTTTATCCATTTATCTATTGATGGCCATTTGTGTTGTTTCCACTTTTTGGTTAATATAAATAATGCTGCTGTGAACATTCTTGTACAAGTTTTTGCATGAATCTATGCTTTCATTTCTTTGGGGTATATACTAAGAGTAGAATTGTTAGGCTATATGGCAACTTTATGTTTAATTTTTTGAGGAACCACCGAACTATTTTCCAATGTAGCTGCACCATTTTACATTTCCATTAGCATGTGTAAGAGTCCGTACTTCTCCACATCCTCACCAACACTTGTGATTATCTGTCTTTTTTTAAATTGTCATTCAGGTGGGTGTGAGGTGGGCTCTTATTGTGATTTTGATTTGCATTTTCATGATGGGTAATTCTGATTGTTTTTAAGAATTAAATGAGATACCGGTAATTCTGATTGTTTTTAAGAATTAAATGAGATACCATAAGTGAAATCTGACATGAATTTGGGTCTCGGTTCTCTTCTAGATTTGAGGGATCCCCCAGAATAACCATGTTAGCGTTCCTCGTTATTTTTATTTACGCAGCAGCCTTTTAGCTCAGGAAGGCAGAGGACAGGCATAACTCCTACACTGGGCTTTATATGCTCATGTATACACTCATGCCATACACCCATGTATGCCATTCACCAGTGCATGCCAGAATCTCCTTTGGAGCCCTGTCCCAGAGCTCTAGAATCACAGTGTAATTGGCCCCAGCATGTGCATTTAAAAAATTAAAAAGCTACACAGTCTAAGAGAAGTATTTGCAAAGATCTTCAGGAAAGGCAACAGACTTGGAGTTTCAGGAATTCTTAAACAGCACTTTCTTTTACCGCCACAGGTGGCGCTCCTGAGTGCAAGTGATTTAGCTCTCTTAACTGAGAAGTCACCATTTTTACAAGTTGGAAACTAAGGTTTAGATTTGGTTCAGGAGCTTAATATGAATAAAAAATCATTGGAAGCACTAAATTAAATGTGAGGCCAGGTTTCTGGTTTGTGCACAATGAGTCAGACAGTGTATGTTAGTTCTTGATATTTGTTTTGCTGATTTGGAGGTAATAGAGGTAAAGATAAATCCCATATGGTGGTTCATGGAAAATCAATGTGTAGTTATTTTGGAATGCATTTTCTACATGCTCATATAAATGCAGATGCAGTTGATTGTATGGATATTGGCAATACAGCAAACAAAACAAGCCAAGCTATGAAGGCCCAGCCCAAAAGGACTTGAGGAAAGTTCGTGAAAACCTGCCTTTCCTACTTTTCTAATTCTTCCTGCTGCTTATTTTTATTAAATAGCATTGCTTTGTAGATGGACATAAAGTTACTAAAGAAACATTCTGTTTCTCTTTAGGCTGCTCTTCCCTTATTACAGTGGAATGAGTTGGGTTTAGGTTTTAAAGGAGGGAATTTCAAATCACCTTTTCTAACTTCTTTTATATAATAAAGAAGGTAGAAAAGATAATAATGGTAATAATGTCAAAAAAGAATTGTGTGAAAGATGGTTTTGTTATATGTTAATTCAGAATTTATTGCAGTTATCAGGTTGCATCAGTCAGGATCTAAACAGGTTCACTCCAGATGGTTCTAATGAAGAGACTTAAATGGAGATTCTGCTTACGGAGGCATGAGCAGAGGTTAGGGATGGGCCAGTGAGGTGGGTGCCCTGAGTGGCAACTGTGTGAAGCTCTAGAAGCTCTAACCTGTCCTAGGGCTAAAGGGGCCAAAAGAGAAAAGAGCACTGTTGGCTGTGGAGCCTTAGCAGGAGCTGTACTTATGAAGGCACAAGCAATTGCCCTGCCAGTGCCTCCCATTGGTGACACCCAGTGTGAGACCAGCTGGAAACGGAGGTTGGTGATGCATGAATGATGCAGACAGAGGTGAGCTTCTGGGAGGTGTTTTGCAAATGGAGACCAGTTTGTACAATAACCATCTATTTTACAGTGAGTACATTCTATTTTTTTGCTAATTTTAGAAGGTGTTATTTCGGAGAACTCTGAGAAGTATTGCAAGTCTAGAAAATAAGTCTATTTCTCATTTTAAAAAAATTCCATTGTATTTCACATTTACTTATGCAAAAGCTTTTTATCTTTCAGGTGGCGAACTTCATTATGAAGTATCTTAAACTTTGTACTTTTTCTTATTTTCGCAGCACATTAGTGCATGTCATTGTACTGCGAGGGACCTGAAACAGAGCCACGCTAGCTTTCAAATGGGTGATTTATAAAGTCCTCCTTTTCAGATTAGTGTGTAGATATTAGTGGATTATTCTGAGGCTGTCTCACTTGTCTTTAAGTCAAATTAGTTAAAGAAGAATTTAGTTTAGGGTTTTGGTAGCCATAGCTGAGGGGAAGACGTTGCGTGTTAGAGACATCCGGATAGCAGCATGTGTCTCCGTGCGTCAGACAGAGAAAGGAATTATTTTGCTGCATACATTGATGAACTATTCCCACTTGAAATGTTTGTGATAACCAAATGACCCATTCTCTGTTGCCATGTGTGTAAATTTCTCAGGTTTGAGCAAAGGGCAGATGAAGGTCTGTGTCTCTGGGTGCCTATGGGGTTGCTAGGAAATGGTTTTCAAAGTGCTTCGTGGTGATGCAGCAGGTTGAACTTTTTGTGCAGTGTTGTCATGGAAACCTAGTGAGTGCATCATTGCTTTGTCTGACTAATTTATCATTTAATGATAAAAAAATTGTAATCCGGTGTTAATGGATAAAACATAATAAGTAAGTTATGAAAAAAACAATAACTTTAAGGGAAACACTGCTGTAAGTAGCTCATCCTTTGAATTGGAAGATTTAACCAGTAGTGTCATTCATGGCAGTCACAGCTTGATGGTGTGAAGTGATGGGAGCTAATCAGTTTTCTTTCTTGTGTTTGGAGTAAGAAAACCATGACTTCACCCTGTGGCTTATTGCTGTGGGGTTTTATTACCAACGCCAGCTCCTGAGCTTATGTGAAGTGGAAGGCAGCACACAGTTACTATGAATCTCACAAGATTACCAGGGATTTGTTCTTCAATTGATCGGTTGGTTTTATGTCTCCCTTATGACAATGATAGCCCTGCCTTTCACAAGGGCCTGTCATATGGAAATAGTGCCCTAAGATTGCTCTCTGCTAAGCACCTGGATACCCCTGCCTTCCCGGGAACAGTTCCTGGAGCAGAGCCTGCCCTGATTTCTGTGGTAGTTATAAGGGTCCCTAAGGAAGATAGGTCTCCCTCTTCTGCGGAGAGGACACAACCTTCCGGCACTGCCAATATGATGGGTGTTGCTTATATCTTGATCACTAGCTTATCAGGATAAACTTTCAAATGAAAGCTCTTAGTCAGAATAGGAGAACTGAACTGAAAGGACATTTTGTACTATATTTAGTAGTTCATCTGCCTCTATGGAGATTTAGTTTCTGAGGTTTCATTCCCTACTCCCCAGGTGTGTGTGTGTGTGTGTGTGTGTGTGTGCATGTGCATGCACACATAGTATATTTCCAAGTTTAATATATGTCTGAGGGTTGTTTGTTTGTTTGTTTTTTGCATTTAAGGGGGGAAAAGTTTGACTTTTGGCATGACTCCTAAGATTGATAATGAAAACAAGTCAATTGAAATCAGTATTTCACTTAAGGCTCAAATGTATTTTCATTCATTCATTCATTTAGCATATATTTACTGAGTACCTCCTTAGTGCTGGGTACTTCTGGTGCACCTATTATATACAAAAATTTGTCAGGAGATAGGAGATACTTTTAAGGAGTTGAAGGTAGAGGCTAGCCAGAGCCTGAAGCATGTCCAGAGTGGCTGCACCCAGAGGATGCCATCTGGCAGCTGTATTGGGATCCTTGCACTCCCATGGCTTTCTTCTTATAACTTTGGCTGTTTCCCCATTTCCAGAATCTTGGCTGCAGCTCTTGACGACAACATGGTACATATGCCCAGTGTTTTCATATAACCTTCCAGTATTGACCGTCAGTAGGGAATGTCGCCTTTGTTGGTAAAATGGCCCCAGAACCTAACACTGGAAGGACCAGGTGGCTCTTGACTCCATCCCACAATGTTTCATTTTCTACCTTGATTCCCACTACTTCCATCTACATGTAGGTCTCAGGGTGGCAGTGGGGCCCTCCTTCACACTTTAATAACCCATACACCTGAGATTCTATCTGTACTTCTCAGAAGGGAGATAAGACAGGATTGTCATTCAAGAAGACTTCATTGAAGACTCAGGAATGACAAAAGAGTACAAGCAGAATGACCACTCAGAATAACATATTCAGAGTAGCCTTTGCTGTGAATGTTCAGCATTTTACCCCCACTTCCTGTGTGCCAGCATGGGAATGAGGTTCTCTGGACTGTGCTTGTACTCCCTGTTAAGGACTCACTCTCTTGCAGATCAAGGATCAGGGGACTGCAGGCAGGGCATTCACTCATTCAGTGGGTTATGCAGCAGGTATTTGTTGAGTGCCTTCTGTGTCTTTGGTTCAGGGGATACAAACATAGTCCTTGTTCTCATGGAGCTTATGTTGTAATTCATTAACTATTTTCATTTATTCATTTAACACATCTTGAAATTCTGTATTCTTCCAATCAATAAGGCATATTTCTTTCATATCCTTCCCTTTTTCATTTACACTTTCATTATTTGTTCAGCAAATATTGATTGGATATGTGTCAGGCAGTTTTCAAGATACTCAATTATAGCAGCAAAAAAGGACAAAAGTTTCTGACTTTTAAGAGCTTACATTCTAGCCAGTGGAGACTACCAAAAAAAAAAAAAAGTAAAATGTATATATTGTTATGGGCTGAATGTTTGTATCCTCACCCCACCACTCAAATTCAGATGTTGAAATCTATCCCATAATGTGATGGTATAGGAGATGGGCCTTTGGGAGGTGATTAGGTCATGAGGATGGAGTCCTCATTAACAGATTTAGTGCCCTTATGAAAAAGACTCCCAGAGAGTTCACTCACCCTCTTTTCTGCTGTGTGAGGATTCAACTAGACGTCAACAGTTTGCAGCCCCTAAGAAGGCCCTTTCCAGAACTCGACCACGCTGGCACTCTGATCTTGGATTTCCAGCCTCCAAAACTGGGAGAAATAAAATTTGTGTTAATAATCTACATAGTAAATGATACTATGTTTTAGCAGCTCAAACTGACTAAGATAAATATCACTAACACATGTTAAATTCAGTTAGTAATAAGTGTTAGGGAGGAAAACAATTCACGGAAGGGGAAAGGAAATGACCTAAAATAGCTAACACATCACATTTCATTGATGTTAAGATGCACTTTTTCAAAAAACATTTTTACAGCTCTAAAATTGGGATGTGCCTTATAATTGATAGCTTTTACTACTTTAATGGACACTATTTATATTAGGGGCAGGTAAAATAATGATATGTCTTATAATGTATACCCTCTTAGATTTATTAACTATAACAGCCCTCCCCATGTGCCAGGCACCATTCTAAGCAATTTATGTTAATTCACTGAATCCTCACAACAACCTTATTAGGTTAGTACTACTATTATCCTCCTTCTAAAGATGAGGAAACTGAAGCCCAGAGAGATTAAGTAACTCAAGGTCACTCCACCAGGAAGTGGCAAAGTTAGTGTTAGAACCCAGGGTGCCTGACTATGGGATCTCGGCTCTTAACTGCTGTGATGTATACCAGAGAGAATCTTCCTGAAATGTGACTTTTGAGATAATACTTGAAAGAGGTAAGGGAGCAAGCCATCTAGATATCTGGAGGAAGAATGTCCCAGATAGAGGTAGAGCCTGAGCCTGGATTGTGCTTGACATTTTGAGAACCACAGGCAGGCTTGTGATTTTGGAGCAGAATAAGTGAAAGGGAGTGGAGGGAGAGATGAAGTCAGAGGTTAGGGTTGGGCACATGATGTGTCTGTTGTAAGGACTCTTCGAAGGTGTTTTAAACCAGATGGGAGCCACTAGAGGATTTTACTAGGATTGTACTATTCTGCCTGCTACATTGAGCATCGTCTGAAAGAGGCAAGTTAGAAACACATCAGAATAATTCAGGAGGGAGATGTTGGTGGCTTGGATGAGAGTGATGGTGGCAAAGGTGGTCCTAGCTGTAGACATAAATTTGAGTCATTGGTATATAGATGACACTTAAAACTGAACCTGGATGGGGTCACCAAGGGAAAGAGTGTAGACAGAAAGAAGAGATTCAAGAACTAGACTGAGTGCTGGGGCACCCAGCTTGTAAGCAGCTAAGCAGTTCTGTTTTTGTTTTTGTTTTTTTAAATGATAACTTTAGAACCTTTAAATATAAAATCCAAAATTCAATTTGGCCAGATGCTTGTGGGTTCTTTAGCAAATCAATGTAGCTTTGCCATTTCCCCTGAGAAATCATCCAATGGCTAATGTGGACTTTGCTTTAAGAACACATTGTCCCATGAGAGAGTGAGGGGTGGTTGGGAGCTGGGCTTGGCCGTCAAACACAGTTGGACTGCAGTCTTGTCCTTGTCACTTAGTAACTGTAACCTCAGTCAAGCTACTGAACCTCTCTAACCTCCATTCTTTCATGGATGAAACAGAGGTATCATTTGCTTATATGATGCAGTTGCTGTGTGCTTCAATGAGGTAATGCAGGGAATGCTCTTCACATGCTACTCAATAAATATTAGTGATTTTTCTTACTATGGTTGTTTGTGTTGTAAGCAAAATGATTACGGCTGTTTACCTCCACAAATTACTTTAAATCTGTTGAAATATATTGCATTTAACCACACTTCTCTCGATATTTCAATTCATATTGAACATTAATTAAAGTTTATTCTTGAGATTCAAGAGTAATACACTTTAAATTATGATATTTCTGGTAACGACAGGATTTGAATAAATATTCGAACGTAATTGTGAGTTACCGTCGGTACTTACCAAAGAAGAGCAACAATGTGTATGTGCTGAAGTCACAGTGAGTGTATTACCCAGTCTTCTGATGTTCCACCCGAGAGCTGCTCCTCCAGAGGAGCTGCGCTAGTGAGTACCCTAGAAAAAGACCTCTTCTCAAGCGGCTGCCATCTCTGTTGATTGCGACTTCTGTTTGCTACTATCTTACTCTTCTCTTCTTTATCCTTCATTTTTACATTCAAAGAAAATCAGTACGTTTACGGAAATGAATGCATCTGTTTACTTCCTAGGAAGTTTTGTAAACATACTTATCAAAATGCTGCTTATACATACATATTATTTAAAAGATTTCTTAAATATTTTATTCCTCCATATTTGGAAATATATATTTGAAAGGTAAAATATTTTTATTATGCAAATGCAAATCAAGAAGTTCTTGGTGATCAGAATTATATATATATATTTTAATTTCCTTTCACACACTTACTGGTCTTTTGTATAACATGGATACTAAATAATTATTTGCTTAGTTACTTGAAATTCAAATGATTTTAAATAATTTGTTAATGTGGGTGTAACATTTCACATTGCATATTTTACAGGAAATTTATTTATAACTAGCCCCCAAATGATGGAAAAGATGTTGGCATAGGATTATTTGACCAGTGACAAGGCAGAAGTATACTAGATTATGCTGTGGGTTATGCTTATTTTCTTTCTACATGAGAAGAAATGGTCTACAAGCCCTCCTGTGAGCCCTGACTTTTAATTAAAATTTAAATTGCTCTTCTGAAAAATTCTCAGTTGAATAACTCAAACGAAATACAAAAAAAAAAAAAAGCCTTCATTTTGACTATTGTATTGTCACTGGGGATCTTGTTGAAACTGAAGGATCACAGAAAAAGTACTGATGAAGGAAGCAAAACACTTCAACATGGATGCACTTGGATAGACTCATATCCATGTGTTGCCATTGTGTTCCTCTGCTAGAGGACCCCCTACAAAACGTTATGTCCCCAGAGGATAATAGACCAGTAGCAGCAATAAACAAACATGCTTTAAAAGCCACTGGAGTAGAAGAGCATCTGAAGAGACACTCCTGGATTATTACAAGAACTAGAGTTCTGAACAGGACTATGTTTGACTTCATCTAAGATCACAACAGATATGAAGCTGAAAGAACTCGTGTCTGTTACAAAGACATGTAGGAAGTTATAAAGTAATAAAGGGATAAGAGATTGGACTATTTTCCCTGTGTGAATTATATTTCAGAAAGATTGGGTGTTATTTTCCACCCTAAAATTTTCTAATAAAGGAAAGAAAATATTGGTGCAGACCCTTTAATTACACAGAGAATTACAGGAAAGAAAAGTGGCCAGATACCATTAGCAAAGGTGCTTAAGAAGCAGATAACAGATATTAGCTAAACACATTTCATCTACAGCCGCATGTTTTAAAGTGTGTTTCAGAAAACACTAATTATGCAGGATGTTAGACCAAAACAAACAAACAAAATAGTGGGGGCTCCAGAGCTGTCTGGAATTAAACCATTTGTAAGCTATTATATTAACAAAATTAATTAATTAGGTAAAATAAGTGATTTGGAAATGCAGTTTATAATTGTTAGATATTATTAGTGAGACTTTAGGCAAGACGTCAACCACTTCTGTTGTAGGTTTTCTATTAAATATCAGTCTAATTTCTTTTTCCTCATTAGATGTGACATTCTAAGAAATGTCAAATAAGGAATTAAGTGTACTTTTTTATACTATAACATGTTTATTCGATTTTTTAAAAGTGATCCCTTTTAATCAAGATTTGCAGTGACACTGCTGAGAAAACTTTATAGTGAACTTTGTAATTATAATTTAATATCTTGAACTTAACCTTTTTTTTTTTTGGCAATGGAGGGAGGTGGGTGCAGAGAGCTTCTTAGAAGATGCCTTCTATAATTTAGTCATAGAATAAAAATATAATATATTTGGGTAGAGCCATCTGTACTACCAAAAAAAGATAATCTGTATTACAGATAAATTTTAAGTCTTTCAGGAGTTAAATTGCATTTTTTTTATTTAAAAATATTTTTGTTTAGGTATGATTTATATACTGAAAAGTTTATCCATTTTAAGTGTATAGTTTCTTGAATTTTAGTAAATTTATACTGTTATGCAAATGTTACTATAATTCTATAGTAGAACATTTCTTTCACTCTTTAAAGATTCCTGGTATCTGTCCCACCTCCAGACTCAGAAAATTACCTTTTCTAGAAATTCTATATTAATGGAATCATATAGTATGTAGTCTTTTCTGTCTGGCTTCTTTCACTACACATAATATTTTCAAGGTTCATCCATGCTGTAGCATGTATTAGTAGTTTGTTCCTTTTTATTGCTGACCAATATTCTATTGTTAGGATATGCTATATTTTATTTACCCATTCATCAATTGATAGATATTTGGGTTGTTTCCTATCTTTTGCTTTTGTAAATCATGGTGCTGTGCACATTGGCATACAACATCTTGTATAGATATCTGTTTTCATTATTTCTGTTGAGTAGATACATAAGAGTGGAGTCTGGATCGTATGGTATATTTAAGACACTTCCAAATTGTTTTTCAAAGTGCCTATAAGTAGTATATACATTCCACTACCACCACTGCAGCATTTTTTACTTTATTAAATGGTTAATGTTTGGTCTGTGCTTAAGAGCAGGAAGCAGGGTGTGGAGAAGGGCTAAAGAAGACTCCCCACCGGTACCACTACAACAGGAGAGATGCTGGGGAATTGGATTGGAACATGCAAGTGAGGGTGAGGATCCAGGCTTGAATGTTGTAGAGGACCCAGAAACAATTCAGATGGGTAGAGTTTGTGGCAGTGTTAGAATGATCTAGACTGGGGTTGGTCTGGTGGCAGCTGACATGTGACATGGGCTCCTGGGCACAGTATGACACCAGCTATAAGAGAGGGCTACAGAATGAGGCTCCAGCTCCAGGGAGGAAGACTGAAAACAGAACGGTAGGGCTCTTAGCCCCTGCTTTGAGCTGATGGCTAGGCCTCAGCACTGGGGCACTCCAAACTGGGCAGAGACATAGGGTCAGATATAGGGGATGGGAACAGGCTGGGAGAAAGCATCAAAGAGCTGGACCTAGGAAACCGTACAGGCCCTGGTGGCTGCCTTAGGTCAGCTTTCAGTGAAGATGCTGAAATAGAGATGAGCTTCTTACAAGAAGTCATACTGGCGTGAGTAGCCCAGCAGATTTATACTGAATAGAGAACTGAGGCTTTGATATAATAATAACAACAACAACAATAATAATAAAATAATATAGTCATAATAATGATACAATCGACATTTCTTTAACACTGACTTTTTACTAAGTACTGTTCTCAGCACTTTATTTACATATATGTTAATTTATTCTCACACAAACCCCTTGTGATAGATACTGTTATCCCATTTTACTAACCAAGACCCTAAAACACAAAGAGGTTATGTGACTTGCCCAAGATTGCACAACTAGCAAGTGGCTAAGCCAGGATTCAAACCCAGGCTTCCTGGCTCCAGAGGCCATCCTCTTGACTACTAAGCTAATGTCCTCTCATTGTCATCCTTGTCACTTATACCTGGGTCAGCTCGGGACCTTGTCGACCAGAGTGAGGGAATGGGAAGCTAGAGGTAGGAGAGGTAAGACCCCAGGTGAAAGTTTAATACAAAATAATCACAGAGACGTAGGCCACAGATTCCAGTGAGAGTATGGGTAAGCCTAGGCAAGGGGAAGATAGATATTAAATGTGAAGGGGAAGCCTATATGGAATATTCTCATTCCTCAAGATCTGCAGCTACTACTTGAGTTATGTCTAACATAGGTCCAATGGTAATGAACTAGAACATTCTCACATAGGCTTTGCATTATTATAGCTACTCTGTTGGTTTCAATAAGATATTCTCCTACTCTCCAAATAAGCAAGATATTGTACAAACTAACAGAAGTTTAAAGAATGAAAAGTATCTTAAATAAAATGCCTTTTTGCTCTTTTATAAACATTAAAATACACAAAAAATACCTTGAACCCGAAGTATCTTCATCAGTGCTTTTTAACTTTTCAATGACTTTATATGTAAAATTTTAGATTTTTTTAGGAGGTATGCCGGTAACCACCACCTCCTCTTCATTATTATCAAGTATTTATATCCAGTTTCTGATCATAAAGAACACAGGGCCCAGTCCTTCTGGAACTTAGAGTTCAGAGGTGAACTCTCTAGGGTAATACTTCTTGGGCCTCCTATGCCTGCTTCACCTCCCCTTTCTCTATGGTCTTTATTTCATGAGGAAGCTGTGTGTGTGCTTACATTCTGTATGTATTATTTCGTTTGATCTTCACAGCAGCCCTGTGAGATAGGTGTATCATGACCTTCATTTTAGAAAAGGAAACTAAGGTTTAGAATTTAACTTACCTGAGATTATTCTGACCAGAATCTGTGTTTTTACTACTATGTATTTTGTATCTCTCTATCTCTCTCCCATTACCTTTTTTCTTTCTTCCTCAACTGGTCATAACATAAAAACAGAAATGTATTTTAGGTCATTTGATGGGTTTATTGAACTGTGTGCTGTGTCCCCCTTGTTGATCTACAGATGACCAAGTATGTCACTGGGCCTTTGGGCATTGGTGCCTCTGTAAGCAACAGGGCCCAGGACAGTTTTGTTGTTCATGGGAACTTTCCAGCCATCCATGGTCAGGGAGAGAAAGGAAGACAGTCATACTTGGTGACATCTATTGCAGTGATCTGTGAGCTTCCACTGAGGGCCAAATCCCACTTGTTAACTGTTTTTGCACAGCTCATGACTTAGGAAAGACTTTTAAATTTTTTAAAATAGTTGAGAATAAAGTAGAAAATTTCTTCTGACATGTGAAAATTATATGATATTCAAAGTTCAGTGAATGTAAATAATGTTTTACTGAAAGTCATACACATTCATTTCCATATTGTCTGTGGTTGATTTCACACTACATTGGCAGAGAGGAGTAGTGGTGACAGAAACCAAAAGGCCCACAGACCAAAAATATTTACCATCTGGCCCTTGACACAAAAAGTTTGCCATTCCTGGTCTATTGGCAAAGGTTGGAGAACTCTGAGATTCTTGAGGAAAATGATTAAGTTTCAAGAGGGCAGCAAGCAGTATGGTGTACTTCCTGGTAAGAGCTTCTCAGACTGTGAGTTTGATGTTGATCCCACCAGTTACCACTTGTGTGACCTTGGGCGAGTTACTTAACCTGTCTGTGCCTCCATTTTTGTACGTGTAAAATGAGGATGATAATAGTTCCTACCTTATAGGTTATAATAAGAGTTATATTTATAGGTGGAACTCTTAAACAGTATTTTATGTATAAACATAATGCACAAAAAGGGTGATTAATGTTCAGCCTTGTGTCATGGACATTTTCTCTAGGCCAGTATAGCAAGGCCCTAGTAACTGCCCCCCGCCCCCCCGACTTGGCCTCTCTGAGTAGCATCCCACCCTCATAATTATGAGACCCTTTGGCTTCTTGAGACCCTGCATCCTCAGCACAGGCCCTGGTGGCCCACAGCATACCTTTCTCCTTCTGGGCCAGCAGGTTTATGCCCCGCCCCTCCACAAGGCTTCCTCAAGAGCCTCACTGGGAGCCATGATGCTGGCATTGCAGTCATGTGCTAGGGCCTTGAGAGTCCCAAACTTGGGCTATGTTGTTCTCACGTGGACCTCCCTCCATGTTATATCACAATGACTGCATCTGGATCATCTTGTAGGGTCACAGTTGTGACCCTTAGTTTGAGAGGGAGATAGAGTCATGCTCTGTGGTAAACCCACGTGTTCTGTGGGAGGGCTCCCTACATATTTGTCAATATCATTTTTTTTATGAAGCTTGTACCACATGCCAGGCGTGGGCTAGGTGTTCACACATCATCATTCATCCGCATGAAATCCCTGCAGTGTTAAACTGTACTCATCTTGGGGAGGGGTGTTGCCACACTTGGCATGAGTCCTTCTGCATCTGGAGTAAAATCTGTCCCTTCCCCTCCCTGGGGACCAGTGTTCTATACAGACCCGATTTCCCTAAGAAAGGTGAAAGTCATGGCCTCGGTCTGATAACTGTGGGTCTTTTCTGCCCACTATCTTTGGCTGACGTATTTCCCATAAGATGAAGTGGATGTTCAGTAAATATTTGTTCTTTAGGGACCTACACAAGGGAGTCTGAGGTTACAAATAGGCAAACAGAAAAATCCAGTCATGTTACTCACATGGTATTGTTTGGGTTAACAGCATATTTAGGCCAAGCCTGCTCCTCTCCACTGGACAGCTGAGAAAACAGAGGTACAGAAAGATGAAATGACATTCTCAAATTATAGTCTCTAGCTGGGCTTCCAAACCTGGCTCTAACTCTCAAACTAAAGAGTGTTCATGGTGGAAATGACAGTAAAGGGGTAATAAGCATTGATTAGACAGCCAGCTCCATGAGGGCAGGGGCTGATGCCTGTTTTGTTCATTCTTCCGTTCTAAGAGCTCAGAACGTGCCTGGCTCTTGATAAGCTCCCAACAGATATTAGTTGACAATACAGTGAATATTGTGGCCAAGATGCAGATGAACTGGGAGCTTCCTATTTGGACAGAGAGCCAAGGAGAGAGTATAGTTGTGTACTGAGTGGAATGCTAAATCAAAACCCCAAATTAAATTAGTTTGTTTAGTGAGCTTCAGTTTCTTCCCCATCTACAACATGATCATTGGCCTTGGATG
Source organism: Eidolon dupreanum (assembly GCA_028627145.1). NCBI lineage: Eukaryota > Metazoa > Chordata > Mammalia > Chiroptera > Pteropodidae > Eidolon > Eidolon dupreanum. The sequence goes on along the minus strand of CM053501.1, from coordinate 62,574,499 downwards.
ACAGAAACATTCTTACCCCCGTATGTATCACCATGATAGGAAAAGACCTCATTTTTTCATTTGTGATGAACCGAGGGCATTAAGTTCACACACACAGCACATTAGATGCACTTTTGGAACCTGTTTATGGGAAAAGGAGTATCTACTTATGCCAGAAAATCTCTGAAAATTTACACATCAAACCTGGTGCTATGGACTGAATTATGCCCTCCCCCCACCAAATTCATATGTTGAAGCCCACATTCTGTGATTGTATTGGAGATGGGGCCTTTAAGGAGGTGAGTAAGGTTAAACGAGGTCATAAAGGTGGAGCCCTGGTACAACAGGCATAGTGTCCTTATAAGGTGATACACCAGAGAGCTCACTCTTTCTCTCTGCCATGTGAGGACACAGTGAGAAGGCAGCAAGCCAGGCAGAGGACTCTCATCAGAAACCAAATTGCTAGCACCTCGATCTTGGACTTTCTAGCCTCCAGAACTGCAAGAAAGTAAATTTCTGTTGTTTAAGCCACCAAAGTCTGTGGTTTTGTTATGGCAGCCTGAACTGACAAATACCTGTGGTTTCTTAGTTTCATCCATTGTCGTAAGTAAGATCTGGCCGGAAAGGTCTTTATATCTTCAACAGCAGAAGCAGAATTTTCCAAGTGATGCCTCTAATAGTTAATAAATTGTATTCAAATAAGTAGCAGGTATAATGGTTCATATTTTTACAACAGGAAAAACTGCATTTAATTCTTCTGTTTATAAAAGGTATACTATAAACATAATCCATTTTAATTTTCACTGTTGTACTCTGTTATTGTGAGAAGTAAAGAAATTTGGTCTTAGAGTGGTTCAATGAGTTGTCTAAGATCACAAAGCTTAAAGTAACAAAGTAGAACTCCAGCCCAGGCCTTTGATACTAGATCAAGTCTGTGTAGACTCAAGACCATAGTTCAGATTCTTTGACCTTTACTGGCCTTATTGACCAAGTGGCCAAAAAAAAAAAAAAAAAAAAAAAAAACTCAAAGTGCTGAAACTCAAGAAGAAATTAGGAAAATTTAAAACTAAGGTTTTGTCTTTGTCCTTAATTTACCTGACAATATTTTCTGAAGTAATAGATGTCTCAGATATGTGTGGGATGCAATATGCCACATTTGCTGCAATTACTAGTCAGAAGAAGGAGAATTGGGGAAGGCATTAGCACATTCAGACTTATCAGCTGTCAAGGCCACTTACTCTTGGTCACCTGAAGCATGCCACTTTAGAAGCACTTCATCTTCTACTGATGAAAATGAGAGAAATTAAATTTTTGGTAAGCATTCCAGCACAAAAGAAATCATTTGACTGAAGTGTCTACAGGCTTGGAATTGATTCTTTGGAAAACATAAAGGTTTGTGAAAACAGAATCAGCAACGACAAGTGGATGTAGGCCTTATGTAAGAAGATGTGTGCAGAGGTCTCTTCTGTTGGTCAGGCTGTGTGTACACCTCTCTGTTACACAGCTGTTAACATGACTATTTTCCTCAGTTGCCTCCATTTTCAAAGGAAAAACAACATAAGCATAAACAACACAAGAAGACTAATATCTAAGGGGGGAAACATTCACCTCTGTAATGCTTTTTTCCCATCAAACTGGAAGGCGGGATAAGAAATTCATATTTATTGCATGTCTACTCTATATTGGGCTCTGTGCTAGTCACTTTAGGTGGGTTTGTCGTATTTTTATCTTCATAAGCAACCTTGTGAAGTAGTATTGTCCACCTTTTACAAACTGATGGAATAATTAAATGACTTGTTCAGGTTTTTCTCTTTCAATGTTGGGAATTGAAACAAGGCATATGATTCAGAAATCGTTGCTCACTGTTGATGGGACCCAATTACTCCCCTTCCTTTCTCCCTCTTCGGGAGAGGTGAGGCCCTTCTGCCCCTGAGCTGAATGAAGATGAGGGACCTGGGTCAGGGACGTGTTTCCCAAGTCCCACACTTGTGTGTGAAATGCCCATCTTTGGTGCTTAAAGGGCAAGTCCTCTTGAGGTTTCCGGTTGCCTTCCCCTCTTTGTCATCAGCTTGGCTCTCTCTGAGTAAAAGCAGAACAGGTTTCTTTTCCAGGTGAGAGTAATGTTTGCGTTCTTGGCTGCTGAATGGTAGCTCCCTCTCCAGGGGCCACCTTTGAGTTGGGGTGTGGGGAGGTCTCAGCCTTCTTATAGCTTTGGATGATTCATAACCATCTTGTACTGACTTCTTAGCCTGGGTAATTGGTGGGCACAGGCTTCCCTCATGACTCCAGAGAACAAGGCATGTTTCTGGGGCCGCTGAGGTGCAGGTAGAGGACATGAAAGCCTGCAGGAGTTATATCATGATTCTCTAAGTGCATTTTGGCTGAATATCATGAGATATATTTTCTATCTAGGTGAAGCTATAAAAGTATGTAACATAGGTGCTCTTGATGAAATAGCCATCGGTAGTAGCATTATTCAGCCACATAATGGGTTCTTAGAGTTTTGATAACCAGGGAAGCTGTTTAGCAATGTTGGCTAAGAGCATGGACTTTGGAGTCAGACTCCCCAGATTCATATCTCAGCTCTTAACTTTTCTGTGCCTCTGTTTCCTCATTTGTACAATGGGACTATTAATAGTACTTACCTCACAGGGTTAGAAGTATTAAATTTATCATGTGAGAAGTTCCTAGGAACAGGCATTGCCTATAATGAGAGCTGTAGACAATTAGCTAGGATGGTGATAGCCATAGTGATGATCATATCTGCAGGAGACTGAGAAAATTGGTATTAGCACCTTCAGTCCATTAGCTCTGAATTATATACTTAGAAGGTATGTAGACCAATGAGAATCATTAGCTGGGTAGTGTCCCACATACCACTTTCATTCATCAAATATTGAGTACCTATTATGTACCAGGCACTGTGTTTGGTATATAGAAAAATGTGATTCTGCTCTTGTGAAATTACACAACAGCTGGTCAAGATTAATTATCCAGTCTCGGGATATTTCAAGTAATTAATTTACCAAGATAATCACAAAACATACAGAATCTTTAAAATTTGTTTTCTCCCCTTGTAGATTTTACTGATTATTTAACAGCTCCTCAGAATCTGTAGCTTCTCTCTCTTATATGGTGGTCACATGTGGTCGTGGGAGCAACATGTGGGTTGAAAATTGAGGTGGGAGACCCTTCACAAAGGGCCGTGCTAAGGAATGTAAATGTTATTCTAAGAGCAGCAGGGTTAAACAAGAGAGCAAGGTGAAATATGGAATTTAGAATAACGTTAAAGCCCCTAATTCTAAAGCTCTGTGATTCTATACCAACTTACTTTTATTCTATTTATATTTTAATGTAATCACAGATATATTTGGGTTTAAATCTACCACTTTTTTTTTGTTTTCTGTTTGTTCCATCTGTTTTATGTTTCACTCCTCTCTTGCCTTCTTTTAGATGGATTGCATTTATTTAAATCACTTGATCCCCCTCCCACGAGCGTGTTTCTCTTCTTTACTTGGTTACCAGCAAAAATAGAACATGCACCTCTAACTTATCAAAGTCTAAAGTGACTCAACAGCACTCCTGCCTCCAAGAACATAGAAGGTTTACCTCCCTTTTGCTTAGATGCTGTCATTGTCTTGTGTTATTTCTCTGTATATGTTTAACCATATGAGATACTATTACTGCATTCTGCAGTCAGTGTTACTTAGTTTCACCCACATATGTCTCCTTTTATTTGTTATTCCTTTTTGTATTAATTCCACCTGGGATCATTTTTCTTCTGTCTGATGAACACCCCTTATTTCCTTTGGTATGGGTCTTCACTGGCTAACTCTATTTTTGTTTATGTTGCATCTTCATGGTTGAAGCATATTTTTACTACATATGGAATTCTAGTTTGGTAGTTATTTTCTTTCAAAACACTGAAGATATCATTTCCACTGTCTTCTGTCTTCCTTGTTGTTGCTGAGAAGTGTCTACTCTGAGGATGATTCACTTGAAGGTCATCTGAATTTTTTCCTCTGACTGCTCTTAAGATTTTCTTTATCTTTGGTTTTCCACAGTGTCATTATGGTTTGTGTATGTGTGGATTTCTTCTTATTTGTATGGCTGGGGAATTGTTAGTCCTTGTTAGTGTGTGGATTGATGTCTTTTATTGGTTCCAAAATATTCTCAGCTATGACCTCCTCTCATGATGCTTCTCCCTCATTTTCTCACTCCTCTCCTTGAGTTCCAAGTAAATATGTTAGTCTTTCTCACTGTATCCACCACATCTCTTGTTCTCTCTTCCATCTTTTTGTCTCTCAGTGATACATTCTGGATACATTTTTTTCTGACATATGATTTACTAGTTCTCTGTTCATTTGTATCTTATAGATCTTAAATCTTCCCACTGATTTATTGATTTTGATTATTATTTTTTTCTTTAGTTCTAGAAGTTTTATATGGTTCTTTTTCAAGTCCGCCAAACCATTTTTATAAAATAACTTCCAATTCTCTTCTGAAAATTTCAGGCTTTGCTTTTAATTTCTTTGAATGTTATAAGTGTAGCTGTGTTATAGTCCAGAGGTGATAATTTCAGTATTCGAAAGCTAGCTATATCTGCATTGTTTCTATTGGTTCTCGCTTATATTTCACATGTACCTGGTTATCCATCGCTAGATTTTCCTTTGCTTTTGCCAAGGTGGAGGTGTTTGGTTCTGACTGGCTTAATGTGAACTCAGGGCTTGAGGTTCTATGGATGACCCAGTTGATGCAAAGGCTGCGAGACTGCCCAAGGACTGGTTTACGCTGAGTTCACTCTTTCCCCAAGTTATAACCCTTTGGTGCCACAGATGAACCTGGGGTGGTTCACTGCATTCTCGATCTTTGGTGACCTCTGGCTTTTACTTTAATCTCTTCTTCTCCTTGAAGCTTTTAAAATGAGAAGCTCAGTTTCACAACTCTTTTTTTTAATTAATATTTTTAAATCTTCCTTATAGATTATTTTTAAATTATTTTTTCAGTCATAATTGACACACAATATTTTATTAGTTTCAGGTATACAACATAGTGATTAGACATTTATCTACCTTATTAAGTGGTCATCCCAAAAGGTCTAGTACCCATCTGGCACTATACATAGTTATTATATTATTGACTATATTCCCTGAGCTATATTTTACATCCCTGTCTGTGACTATTTTGATAACTGGCAATTTATACAACTCTTTCTTTTGAATTAGCAAATACTCCTGGGTTGTACCATTTACCCGCCTGGAATCTGATTTTCTAGAATTTGGCCTGGTAATTCCTCACTATGTTGATACTTCTTTGAGACTTTTGAGAGGATATTTTAAAATACCTTATTCATTATTTTTAGTTGTCTTCACTGGGAAAGTTGGTCCTAATTTCCTAGTATACCATTATTAGAAGTGAAAGTCCTTATTTTGACTTTGGTAAAAGTTTGGTGGCCCTGTTAATTGTGTTTGTTGTTGTTTGAGGAAAATACTTTTGTGACCTCTTTTTCTGCCCATTTCTCTTTTTGGAAACTGGTAGGAAGGAGTTGGTACTATATTTTTGTATTTGTAAGGGAAGTAGACATAACGATCTCATCCTTCATTTTGGTAGAGGTAGCTTTTGAAGAGTGAGCACATTTTTGAATGGTTGAAAACTGGTGCTTTTATAGAAGAGTACTTCTCATCAATATTTCCATTAATTTTTCTGTTATCATCTTTGAGGCATTAGAGTTTGAACAGATAATTTTCTATTTCAGCCTTTTCATTGAAATCACTTTATAGCAAGTGTAGTCTCTCCACTTATGACATCACATCCTATTACAGAGTAAAGCATTGTATTTTTAGAGGGCAAATCTCATTTATGTGATAGAACTGATTTTTTTCTATAAACACAGCTCAATAAAAAAGCAGCAAGAACATTAATCAGTGTACAAGGAGCTGGAGCCTAATCCACTGATTGAAAAAAATATGAGTACAAATTTTAAAGGTTAAAGCATTTTAGTAATAAGGTAGTACTTTAAAAGTATATTCTTTACCTGGAGACACCTAATTGTTAATGCAAGTGAGGTTGTAGAGAAAAATAATTGACTGTGAGAGATGCCATTTGTTGTTATTGAGACATTTTTCTTAGCAGTTTTCCCCCTTCATATCTTCATATTCCAAATTCCTGTCTCTGAAGCATCAGTCTTCAAAATGATTGGCAAAAGCCATTCAAAATATTAATAGTTTCATTCTGCTTCTTAGAGAAACTTTCCATGTATGAAAGGAAAATAAATGGAAGACTGCCCTGTGTATATATTTATTTTATTTATGTGAAATTTCAGTGGCATGAAGACAACTTACAGTGAACATAGTTATATTTCAGCATTCTTCACTTGACATCATCTTCCAAAAATGCCTTTGCAGATTGGAGCACAAGTTTTGGAGTAAAAGCTTAAGATACCTGAAGTTTTAATTATATAACCCTGAAATGAAACTTGAAATTGAACCTTATAAAAAGGGCAACCTTAGGTGATATCATTGGTCACAAATGTATAATAAGAAAAGAAAATATTTTATTTAAAGTTGAGTCTTTTTATTGAGTCTTCAAACTGGGTTATTTTTCTCCTATTTAAATTGACATATACCTAACTCCTAAATGGATAGATTTAATATATTTATTGAATGGACTATAAGCAAAGTTGAATATTATATATTTTATGTTTTAGTTACCATTGATATGAAGTATGCTTTCATATTATCTTCATTAATGTGGCCTAAAAGTTTACTAAAAGGAAACAAGACATTAGAAATTCGAGTGGAATCAATAAATGGAGTGATCTATACAATTAAATCTTTACTCGAAAAATTTTGCAGTGTTCCTTTCAAGTCCATTCCTTATCCATTGTAGATCATAATTCTAAAAGCATCCTGTTGCTTAGCAACTGGATTACATATGATGGAATTCCTTGTAAGAACTTGAAATGTTAACTTTGGAAATTGGAAGATACCTCAGACATTGCAAACCTTTTAATTTTAAAAGTGGTTGTGAATTGTGCTCAGAAAAGAACCACAGTGAAAAACTGTCTTAAAAGTAGACAGAAACGATCTCAGAATTATTTGAATAAATGCTTTCCAGTTTAGAAAATTCAGTCATTAAAAAAATTGAAATAATTGCTCTGAAGAATGATAGGTTGGTTCTCTCTTTTAAGATTCCCGTCTCTAATGGATTTTTTTAACCGCCTCTTTTCTCTAGTCATTGTGTTGCCACACCAAACCCCCAGAGCCAGGTGTGTCATGACGCATGCACTTAGTTTTCTTTTGCCTTTGTCAGAAAGGAGCTGATCTTCCAGTCTTCACTTTTTTGCTTTTTTTGTTTGTTTTGTTTTGTTTTTCTTCTCTATGAAGTTTCTACTTCTGAAATACAATTGAATAATGGTTGGAACATGAATCGTAACTTTAAGTGAAAACAATCATAATTGGGATTAATTTCTTTTTATCACTATCAGTTCTTCAACGTTGAATTCTTTTGTGCCTGCTATTTTCTGTTCATCTGGAAATGTCTTATGTTTTCCTGACTGTACCAGCAATAACTAGTGGTTCACTGTGGGCAGAGATGAGAGCCTACTAGGTTTCTTTGTGTTTCCTTCTCTTAATACATGGACTGTAGTTTCTTTAATAAATAGTGCCTTTTGAGGAGAGAGGGGTGGGTTGATGTGTCTTCTGATTTTGTGAATCTCTTGTTTCCAAAGGACCCTTAATTTCTATTGTTTACGTCTTCTCTTCACCATTAAGCCATCTGGGGAATGTGATCCTCCAAGTCTCCTCCCTCCCTTCAGAAGTGATGTCTTCCCAAGACTGCCATGTTTAGTCCCATGAACTTTCCAGCCCTTTTATTTCCCTGTACCCAAGATCAGATTTGTTCTCAGTATTTCTACACTCAGGTAGGAAGCTCTTTCTGGAAGTGATTTTCATCTATTCTGCTACCAGGCTCTGCCACCTGACTCTTCTCTGGCAAGGTTTCTGCTGGTTTCATATATTTATTTCCTTCCTTGTGCATTAATTGAATTTTCTAGTATGCTCCATCTCCTGGTGATGCTATAGGAAAAGCTAGCTTCATGGTCATGCCATCAGTGCAGTTGAACAGGGCCTATTTCTAAGAAGGGCTTCACACTTGGGGTTTAATGCTCTATAGTCAGTCTTGAAATTCTTAATAATTTAATCTTTGGATTTCTGTTTTGTAAGTCAAGTTTGATGGCACGATAGACTTGAATCTTTGACTCATACTTGGTCCTCCCCTCCTCCCCACTTCACTTTACTCCTTCCTTGCCTCCCCTGGGTTCTAGCCACCTGCCGTTAACCTGTGACCACTGCTCCTCCCTGGCTGGGGCGGCCCAGTTACACAGGTAGGTGGAGGCCTGTGCTCTCTCGAGTCCTCTGGACTTACCAGGGGCCTGGAAGCAGGTACAGGAAGAGCTGGGGTCAGGGTAAAGTGGAAGCTGTTCTGTCCTAGGCTATCAATGTCATGGTACATTCAGTGGCTGACTTTTAGCTACTGCTGCTCCAGGTGCAGAGTGTGGCCCAGCGCAGAAATTGCAGTTCCTTGGAGCTTGCCAGTACATTGTGGCTGATGGTGGGCGGCCACTGGGAAGGGGAGATTAATGTCTCTGTCCCTGGCCGGGGCCTTTCATTTTCATTTTGCACTGGGCCCTGCCAATTATATCTTGAGCCTTGGCTATAAATGTAAGTTATGTGTGATTGGTTTAATTTGCTCTCCTGGTTGATCTCTGTGGTTTTTGGAAAGAGTCAAATTTAGTAAACTGTCATTATCTCATGGGAAACTAGAAGATCCTGATTTCTTTTAATTTACTTTATTGAATTTTTTTCAAGCTATAAAAGTAATTCATAGTTTTTGCAATAAAACAAATATAAATATGTACAAGGTAAAAGTTCACACTCTGTTCTCCCTTTCTCCCAAAGAAACCAATGTTCATATTGAGTGTACATGTGTGATTGTTCTAAACTTTTATTCATGATCATGTAATACACATACACACATAAGCACACATGTGCACATGCACACACACACACCTCATGTGGGTTTTTTTGAGGAATGGCAAAAATGCTTATATCTTGATATCCTGAAATTCCCTCCATTTTAGTATGTATGGATACAACTTATTTTTTAAAAATAATTTAATATTCTATATCCATAGTATAGATTTGCTATAATTCATTTGCCAGTGTCATCATGATGAATGTTTGTTTCCAGTTTTTTAGTGCTCTAAACCAGGTAACAAGCCTCTCTTACTTATATCTTTGTATTTAGTTCTCTTAGTTCATGAAGATGAATTCCCCAAAGTGTCAGTTCTAGACAAAGGGCGTATTACTTTCTACAAAGATTGGAGGAATTCACCCTCCCACCAGCATTTTATAAATGACTATTTCCCCATGTTGTTGCCAGCACTGGAAGTTATCAGTCTTGTAAATTCATGCTAATATGAGCAGTGAAAAATGATCTCTGGTCTTGATTTGTATTTTTCTAATTATTATAGGGTTAAGTATCTTATCATGTATTTATTCGCCATTTGCTTTTCCTCTTCTGTAAATTTCCTATTCATCCCTTGTCTACCTATTTTTTATATTGGAGTACTTTTTTTCTTATCAGTTTTGAAATAGTTTTATTAGAGATAATATGATATATTTCATCTATGTGGTGAGATTTTTCTCAGTTACCATTTGTCATTGGACTTAATGTCTTTGCCATAAAATTATTAAAATTAAATATGTCTACTGTTTTCTTTCTGGTTTTGTGTTACTTGACTTGCTTAAGAAATTCTCTCTGATGTTAAGGTTATGAAATAGTCTCTTAAATTTCTTAAAAATATTTCTAATTCACTTGAACTCTGTTTTTTCTATCTCATAATTTTCATTTCCTTTCAGATAGTTAATTATTTTAGCCAGTATCATTCATGAAACAAGTCCTCCATTTTCATTTTTCACATGTTATGATGAAACATATATTATGTTTCAATATATATTTGGATCTATTTCTGGATTTTCTGTCATATTCTGCTACTACTTTTGCATATTCCTGTGCCAATACATGTTGTTTTAAATACAGTAGCTTTGTAATAAGATTATATCTGAAGGGAAAAATCTTATTTTTAATTTTGCAAAATTTTCTTGCCAATTCTAATGTATTCTTCCATATGCATCTTAAAATAATAACTTTCATTTCTTCTTACAGCTGTTGGGATTGGATTAGAATTTTATATATTAACTAAAGTTTATATATTTTAAAATATATATAATTTTCTTAGTAATTATCAGTCCCTTTCTGGGTGTTGCTGCTATCCTGTATGGAACTGGTTTTCTGTTTCTTATAGATTAGTGTTAGTGTAGATAAAGAATATTAGTTTTTATAGGTTTATCTTATATTATCACCTTATTAAAAATTGTTTTTCCATTTTGTAGCTTTTAGTGTTTATGATGGTGAAAAATTTAATGCTAATTTCCTCTTTTTTAGGTAACTTTTTCTTAATACAAATTTATACATTTTTCTTCTTATTTCTTCTTATTTTCTTCTTATTTTCTTCTTAGTTCAGATATTTCAGCAGGGTATGCCTGGTTAAACATGAAAGTTTAAGTCTTTCTAAGGAAAGTTCTCTTGTGTTATTTCTTCAGTTATGTGTCTTCCAGCTGATTCTTTTTCCCTTTTAGAGTTATTAATTCTGCATTTAAAATTTTCTGCATCTATTTCTTTTCCATTTTTTCTCCTGTGCTATGATAGATTTTTGAAATTTGACTTTCCAGACCAGGGATCTACAGACTTCCGATTGCTTCCAAAATCCATTCTGCTGCTTGTTTCTATAAATAAAGTTTTATTGGAATACAGCCAAGCCCATTTATGTATGTGTTGTCTATGGCTGCTTTCATGCTACAGTGGCAAAGTTGGGCAATTTCAAAAGAGATTATATGGTCTACAAAGTCAAAAATATTTACTAACTCGACTTTTATAGAAAGTTTGCCAACTGCTGTTCCAGACTAATTTTGTTCTTAAGACTGAATATTTTTTTTAGTTAGGTTATTGACTTTTTAAAATTTCCTCAAATCTTTTTAGTTTCAGAAAATATATTTTGTATTCTAATTAAATCACTGAGGATTTGCATCCCTTAATCTTTTAATCTTTTCTTTTGTGTCTTCTATTAGTGAAACTGATTTGATTTCTGTTCAGTCTTTTTCCCTTAGGGACCAAGTCTCCTTTCAGGGACTGCCGGTTTTCTTTGCCTGTTCCCAAGTTGCGCTTAGTACTGATGCATTGAGGCTGTGGAGACCCTCAGGCAATGTCAGACTTGGAGGGGATGGAAGACCTGGCAGTTCTTGCTAGGGGCAGCCATAATCAAAAAGGAGAAGGAGCTGTACCTGTTCCAATGGTGTTTGAGGAAGGCCGTTATTGTTCAACCTTAACAGTGCAGTGCGTGGGTAGAGCAACCTTTTCCAGTTTGGAAGGACTTAGAAATGACAAAACTGAAAATGACAGAACTGAAAAATGAAATGACAAAGCCAAAGCTGTCCTACTTTGGGCATGTCATGAGAAAGATGTCTTTGGAAAAGGCAATAATACTGGGAAAAATAGGCAGCAGGAAAAGAGGAAAACCAAATATGAGACAGATTGACTCCACAAAAGAAGCCATAGGCATGAGTCTACAGGAGCTGAGCAGGGCTGTTGAGGACAAGACACTGTGGGTATCACTCATTCATAGGGTTGCCAGGAGCCGAAGCCTATTCTATGGCATATGACACATTCAAGGACTAAAAGTGTTTTAGTCTTCAGGTCCAGCAGGTTTGGAAGACCTCTGTCTATAGGATCTTACATAGTAAACTGGGAGATGCAGCACCCCTCTGCATAATACATGCCTCCGTGCATATTCATGCTTGTGCAGATACACATCTTCTGCCTTACTGGCCTTCTTGGGAAGCCTAGTATTGGCCCAGATACCATATATCACAGATTACAGAGTCGGGACATATTCTAGCCTCTTAAGAACTCCAGGCCCTAATTACCCCCACACTTTCTGGGTCTCAGGAGAAGGCTTATTCTTGTTTTCTAGATTTTAGAGCCATATAGTGAGTTCAGAGATAGGAAGTTAGGAGAACTCCTTGTTGGTTTCTAATCTGAGTATTACTTTTTCCTTTTGCCTATCTGATTATGCTGGGAAGGAGAAGGTGATGTGGGTGGTTACAGTATGGGTCAGCTTGGGACCTGGCATGTATTTGATTAGGAGTTTAGCGGTACCTCGAAGGGTTCTATGCTGTGATCAATAAATGAAGGACTACACTAATGTTTATTTTTCTATGTACATATATGTATGCGTATACATATACACATGTATACCCCTTACACATACATACACACTCAGTGTTGATTGTAAAGTAAATATAGTACAAGTGCTGCATGCAGTCACACCAATATAGCCCGATCATGAAGGAGAAACAAGCCCTGTAGAGACCAATGCTCAAGGACCCTGTTTGATAACGCTTTATCCCATCTTCTAGAAGTTTCATGAGAATACCTACTGGCTAATGGATATTCATCATCGCTGTGGTTTACAGAGAAAATGCTAGCGTAGCTGATTATATGAACTTATAGAGGGTTCTCTTTGGACCAGGGATTTGCAGATTTATTTGTTATTAATCACTGTTTAAAAGCTTTGGTTCTGACCAAGTGTAATTTAAATTTGTAAGGGTCCTTTATTGCTTCAGGGATGGTTTTTTACAATTATTTGCCATTATTATTTAATTAGTTAGAGTAATAAATTTATTTTTATATCTTCAGAATAGTTTTTGCCTTAAAGAATTGTAAACTGGAAATAATAGATGAAAGCAATAATGGGGTCATGTTTTTATGTACTACAAAAGAGGTGCAACCTTGTGGGAGCTGTTCTAATGTGCTGTTTGGTCTACTTACCATGCCCTGCCTACATTTAAGTGTGTGGGCAATTTCATTATGCATTCAACATTCACTAGTGCATTATTATTCTTATAATCTCATTTGATTCCATTGCATTTTAAAATTCTATAGTGGTTTCTGTGAGTCTGACACAGAAATGGTTTCCCCCTCTTATTCTATTTAATCATACAAGTAAATATGCTTCTTTAGTCTTCAATAACTGGAAGAATTTTTCCCCTCTTTGTTTTAAGTACAAAGGCAGGGAATAGAGAAACCATGGCACTTTTTTTTTTTTTTTCAAAAAAAGAGTAAATAAATAACTTTTAGTTTATGTCCTGAACTCTGTCTAAATTTATTTTATTCTGGACCTTCTCTTCCATTTTTGTGTTCAGACAGCAACAGAATAGTGAGAATAAGGTACTGCAGGAGTTATTTCTAGAATACTAAACTTGTAAGTCTTAAAAGAACCAACTGTTACCTTTTAGAAAATAGTCTTAAAGCAAAAAAAAAAAGGTTGAAACATATAATTTTATGGTTAATCCTCATTTGATTAAAAATTCAGTTAAACAGAATGTTCCATATTTTGAACATTTTGTTTAGTTGATATTTTGCTTAGCTCTGTTATCAATTTATTCAGCAACAATTTATTGAATCTCAATTAGGTTTGAGGCATTTTTCCAGGTGGCAAGCTAATAGAAATGAATTGTACAATAGAAACATAGAATGTAATAAGTTAAATCAACCATCACAAAAAAGAAGATAACATAAAATATAAAATGTATTAGATATTTTAAAAATTCTTAAATCAAAAAGAAGACACAAGAAGAAGGAAATGGGCAACCCAGAACAGAAGAGAGAAGTGGAAAACAAAGAGCAAGATGATAGTTTAAACCTAACCACATCAATAATTACATCAAATGGTCAAACACCTCAATTAGAAGGCAGAGATTATAAGATTATATAAAAGAAAAGACAACTATATCCTATCAACAATACACCTCCCTTAAATATAAAGATACAAATTGGTTAAAAGTAAAAGGATGGAAAAATATACTGTGCTAACACTAATCAAAAGAAAGCTGAAGTATATTGACATCAAAAAATGGTATTTCAGAACTAAGAATACGAGTGATAAATATTATCATTTCATAATCAAAGAGAGGTCAGTGAATCAAGAGAATATAATAATATTAAAAGATTTAGGCTTCAAAATATATTGAAATAAAAACTGATAGAACTAAAAGGGAAAATAGACGAGTCTACATTTAAAATCAGATATTTTAATACCTTTTTCTCAATAATTTTGAGAAAAATGTTCCAGGCCAAAGAAAAGGTATGTGCAAAGGACCTGAGGTCAGGAAGAGTTTGAGTGTTAGAAGAACCAAAGCAGTCCATTGTGTCTGGAGCAGAGGGAGTTGAGGGAGCATGGTACATGGTGGGCTAGAGAGGCAGACAGGGACAAGAGTACATAAGATCTTGTGGACCATGGTAAGGGGTTTACAGAAGTACAAAACAGGATTGGGGAGCAAAATGTTTGCTTTATACTGTAACTTTGATTTAGTATTTGATCACTAGATATTCTTAGAATTTCTCTGTGGCCTAAACTGAAAACATTGAATGACAAAGAGCCCCACACTAAAGAACAGGCTGGACCTGATAGGATGTCATCAGGAAACATTTGTTTCTCTCTATCACTTCTTTCAAACCTGTTCTGTTGGATCTTTCTTCTGGATTGTATCTCAAGGATCTATCACAGCTTTTGAGTTTCATTTTTAGTTATAAAAGAAGTCCAATCTGATCTAAATCAAAATTCCCATCCCCCCTCATTCAATTCAATGCTTCTACACTTCCTTCAGCTCAAGGCTGACCTTGTCTTGAGAATCTGCAGCAGGGAAGTGGAGTGTGGCCCTTTATTTCAGCTCTCCTTGCTCCACCCACTCCTGCACAGACTTTTAGTTCTTTAAGGTCCTGGCAGAGAGAGAGGTAGAAGAGGGTATGGGGGAAGGGAATTTGGCCTTTTTTGGAGGGTCATTTAGCTTTCTCTTTGTTGAGTACCTTCTCTCATGGAATACTTTGGTGGTTCTTTGTTTTACCCTCTGCCACACACCTCCCCCAACACACACACACACACACACACACACACACACACACACACACACATATACACACATTCATTCCCCCCATCTCTCTCTTTCTCTCTCCCTCCCTCCCTTCCTCCCTCCCTCCCTCCCTCCCTTCTTCCTTCTCTCTCCCTCTCTCTCCCTCTCTCTCCCTCTCTCTCCCTCTCCCTCCTCCCGATTCCTTGTCTGGAGGAATGTGCTTTCCAGCTGACCTTTTATCATGCTCTCCTCTCCTGGTTTCTTCTTTTAGAGATTCAGCTGCAGCCTCTTCTGCCATTACCTCGTCCCAGTGGCAGGCAGCCTTCTTAGATAGGGTTCACTCAAAGTAGTTCAAGTCTGTTACTGCCTTCTACAACGTCCACTTGGCCCACAGGACAGGTTACGAATCCTTGCCTCACCGAACTTTGGATATGTAGGCTTCTTCCACTGTTCTCTTGTCCTCTCTCATCAGGGGTGGCTCCAGGCAGTCCTTGTCTCTATCATACACACCCCCAACTCTCCTGAGAACTCCTCTACACCTTCTCTGGTGGCAGCATTAGAGGCCTGCCAGTTTCTTTCTGCAGACTATCTTCCGCACCTGCACTCTCATGGGGGCGTTCTCTTACTGCTGCCCTCACTAGGAGAGAGAATTTCTTCTCCCCTCTCCTGCCCTAAGAAGGAGGGGGAACATGATGGCAATCCATACTAAGCCAACAGCTGTTTTAAACACTGTTCCACATTCAGCCAGCAATTCCCCAGCCTTCTCTCAAATAGGCTGGAGGTGAGAGATGAGTGGTGGCAATATATACCCTCATCCTGGTAAGTCCTATGTAAATGAATGTCTATAGAGTGACCCTTATTTCAGCTTTTGGCCATTTAATATACTGTTATGTGTGGAAAAAGTTTGAGTATACAAATAAAATTATCATTTACACTTAATTGTACTAATGAAACATAAAGGAACAGCTAATTTAGTTTTTCAAGATTCTTTTGCTCAGCAAAAGAAAACATCAACAATGTGGAAAGGCAGTCTATGGGAGAAAATATTTGCAAATCACATATCCAATAGTGGGTTAGTATCTAAAATATACAGGAACTCTTATAACTCAATAGCAAACAAACACACATCCCACCACCACCACAACCACCACCACCACCAACAACAAATAATCTAATTTAAAAATGGGCAAAGGACCTAAATAGATATTTTTTTAAGGGAGACATACAAATGGCCAATATGTATATGAAAAGGTTCTCAGCATCATTAATCATGAGGGAAATGCCAATTAAAACCACAATCAGTATTACCTCCCACCTGTTTGGATGGCTATTACCAAAAATATAAGAGATAACAAATGCTGGTGAGGATGTGGAGAAAAGGTAATCCTTGTTCACTGTTTGGTGGGAATGTAACTTGGTACAACCACTATGAAAAACAGTATAGAGGTTTCTCAAGAAATTAAAAATAAAACTACCATACAATCTAGAAATTCCACATTTGGCTATATATAAAGAGATATCTACTTCCCCATGTTCATAGTGACATCATTCACTGAGGTATGGAAATAACCTAAATGTCCAACAGATGAATGGATCAAGAAAGTGAATACATATACAATGCAGTGTTATTCACCCATAAAAATAGAAGGTAATCCTGCAATTTGAAACAACATGGATGAACGTAGAGGGCATAATGCTAGCGAAATAAGCCTGATAGGCAAAGACATGCATGGTACCACTTACATATAGAATCTTTAAAAAAAAAGTGGAATTCATAGGAATTGAAAATAAAAAAGTAGTTGCCAGGGACTGGGGATTAGAGGAAACAAGGAGAGGTTGGTGAAAGGGTACAGACTTTCAGTTATAAGATGAATAGGTCTGAGGATTTAATAAAAAATATGATGACTAATTTATAATGCTTTGTTGTATAATGAAAGCTTGCTAAGAGTAGAACTTAAATGTTTGCACACACAAAAAAATGAGGTTGATGTGTGAGGTGATGGATGTGCTAATTAAGTTGAAAGGGGAATCTTCACAGTTGTACATGTATCAAACCATCATGTTGTGTATTTAAAATATCTTACAATTTTATTTATCAATCATGCCTTAACACAGCTGAAAAACATTCTTTAAGGAAGCTTGAGTATGGCAGTAGAAATTTAAGACCTTGCTAAATTAAAAGCATTTCTTGGAAATCCTCTCATCAGTTTACCATCTAGTTTGGAAAGGAGCAGCTCTCTTCCTGTAAGGGGCATTTTAAAAGTGACGTTTAAAAATTAGCCAACACTTACGTAAATGCTTCTAGAAAAATTTTATATGAAATTTAATAATTTGATAAATTAGGAAATATTAGGTACATTCATAGACATCAGTTTCATACAATTGGAATATGAATTTCATAATAAAAAAGTAAATGTTATACTTAGGCATTTTACTGATGATTCCACTGAGGCTCATTTCTTAATTGTTGCGTCATTTTCCCAAAGTACCCTGTTTCTTTATCAGAAAAGCGATGAAAAATAAAATCATGACTGTTTTAATACTGACTAAAGATGAAGAAACAAATTAGGAAGAGTTGATCAGGACCACTCTTCATTTCTGTGGGACTCTGGAGAGACCATTGATTGAATCTATTTGAAAGACGGTTGTATTCTGTTGATTTTAAATGTCCAGAAGTAAAAATGGCCTGACCTCTCAAAAAGGTTCAAAAAAGTCTAATGGCAAAAAAAAAAAAAAAAAAAAAAATCCAGAAGCCATCCTGTTAGAATTCTCCTGTGGAGGTAATAAAACCAGCCTGCAGTCCTTTTGCAAGGAACTCACCTGACGATATATACAGATGCAATGGTGAAAAATGTTGTCTCAATAGGGACGGGAAAAGATACTAGGAAGGAACAACTCTAATCCTGTAGAGTCTGCATCTAAGCCCAAAGCCTTTTGACAGGTGGAAGTGAAAGGGTAGTTCTTTTTAGTGTAGATCAAAATGTATTGGAAACCAGTTGTGAATGAAATTAAGCATAGATTACAGTTTGGCAAGACTTCAGAAACCACACTTATTTCTCTGTTTTGCTCTCAGTTATGCCATTTTGTTTCTAATTAATCACTCGCATTTTAACAAAATAGTGTAACTGATAGCTGTCAACTAGACTATCAGTCCTCTCCCCACTTTAGAATGTCTGTTCATTGTTAGATACCCCTTCTGTATCATGGGACTGCCCCGATTATTGGCCAGCGGGTTTGCTCTGTGCTCTCACACCTGGACCTGTCAAGTGCTAGCCATTGCCAAAGAGGATTCTGGTAACGTACCGCCTAAGGATTTGAAAGAGGGAGAGGTACTGTCCTGGTGTCCCTCTGAACCCAGATGTTTGGCCAGGCCCTCCACCAAACTTTTAGACGTTTTCCCCAATTTGGCCTCAGGAGCAGAGTGAGTTTTCATGCATGGATTCAGAGAAGTGTCTTATGTTCACAATGAAGTAATTTTTATTCCCATGTGGCATTTGAGGCCATTCCTCTGCAGGTTGCTGACAGCCTCCTGTTTTCCTTATTTTCCTCTCGGCATCTTTGCTCAGGATAAAATAAGTTGGGCTGCATTTTTTTGTACATGAAAAGCATTTTAAAAAATGAGAATGCTGTGCCTTAAAAATAGCAGCAGGAAGCACATGTCTTTATTCATTTTATAGAGTATAAATAGTAACAATATACTTCATATCTATAATGTCCAGTTAAGATGGAAAAATCCTGCATGTGAGAATGTGAATGGGGCTAGTGAAAGTATCTGGTGAGAAAAAGGGCAAAAAAGGCAGAAAATGGAGAGAAACAGGAGGACAGAAAGTTCAGAGACCAAGGAAGACAGAGGAGCTGCCACATGTTTTTTAAACGTGTTCTTTAGTATTAAAAGTGGTCATTGATTAGCTTGTTCACAGTCTCCCCATGTGACTATTAGGCATAATCAGTATTGTCTTTCAAAAATAGAACCTGGGGAGGAAAACAGGTGTCCCTCTCACTTTGTACCCCCACTGAAATGTTGAAGAACTAATCTGTGCCAGAGGCATCATGCTGGTGTTCATTTTTAAAACACATGATTATCTAAATAGAAAGTAACAGGGTTGATTACATACCTCTTACACAAAAATTGATTTCCATACTTTATAGTTATACTTCATTTTCAGATGTGTAAATTGTGTGTCTGTATTCAGTATTTGTGCACCAGATACATTTCTTTGATTACATTCAATCTGGCACCTCTTATTACCTCTCATTTTCATGTATGGAATTATTTGAGTCCTCTGGTTTTCTACTTCTGCCTTTATTGCACTTGCTGTAACACACTGGCATCAGGAGCCCATCAAGACAGTTCCTCCAGAGGAGGCCAGATGGACTTGAGGAGCCACTTGATTTCTCTCCCAAAATCTGTTTTGGGAACCACAAGACTTATGAGCCCTCTTTGTTTAGGACTGGATGCCTGCTCCACCCACTTAGGCACTTTCAATTGATATCATGAGGATTAACACGCCTTGGTTTTTCCTTTCACTTGACGTGTGATATAATATCCTTAACAGGAGGCTTTGCTCTTTTTTCAGACATAATGGTAATATTTAAAGGCTGTCTTGGAGACTAATTGAAATGGGCATGGTTGTCACTTCATTGAAATCAAGGAATTGACTAAGACATGTGCTTTGTAGACAGTGTTGTAAGCTTTCAGCAAAATAGAAGAAAGCAAGGTGGAGGAAATAAAGCAAAATTATTAGTGGATCATCCAGAGCCATCAAAAAGAATTTTGGGAAAATTGGTGGCAAGTAGAATAGGAGAGCAAAGACTCAGTGAGGGTTGGGGCAGAATACTTTTTGGCCAGAGAATAGGAAATGTTTTATTTTTAGTGAATTAAGACCAATATGAAATTTTATTTAAATGCTGATCTTACAGTAGGTTAAATAATGTATTCTAATGTCTCAGTGTGCTTTCTTGGAACATTTTTAAGTAAATAAAAACCTTTGTTTTTATCATATTTAAGTGAATAAAAGTTTTTACTCTTTAGTACTAAGAGCTTTATATTCAGTACTTTATTTCTGCAATGCTGTTATAGAGAGCAAATTTGATTATTTTCTACTGAAAGACTAAATTACAAGAACCTGTCATCCTACTTCTCTGCCCACCCCGAATAGGATGATTTGAAAATATGGTGATTAGCTTATTCACATGCTTTATTAAAATTGAAGAGGTTTCACTTGGGTCATTGCTAAAGTTTTCCAAGCCCCCTCTTTCTCACTGGTATCTGAATACCTATTTGGTGCTGTATGGGGTAACCATATAACTAATTTCCTGATGGGGTTTATTATTATTATTTGATTTTTTTTGTTATTTTATAGCAGCTTTATTGAGACATAATTCATCTACTGTATAGTTCATTCATTTAAAGCATACAATTTAATGGTTTTTAGTGTATTCCCAGAGTGGTGCAATCACCACTATTATCAATTTTAGAACATTTTCATCACCCTCCAAAGAAACCCTATATTCATTAGCCTTTGCCACTCCATCCTCTCAGCACCACCATCCAGCCCCAGAAAAACACAAATCTTCTTCCTATTTCTATAAATTTGCCTATTCTGGACATTTTATATAAACAGACCAAATAGTGTGGGGCCTTTTGTGTCTGGCTCGTGTTGTGGCATGTATCAGTACTTCATTCCTTTTTATTGCTGAACAATATTCCATTGTATTGGTATACCACATTTTATTTATCCTTTCATTAGTTGATGGCCATCTGGGATGTTTCCACTTTTTTAGCTATTATGAATAATGATATGAATATTCATGTACAAGGTTATATGAACATATGTTTTAATTTTTATCGGGCGTATACCTAGGGATGGAATTGCTGGCTCATATGGTAACTATGCATTTAACCTTTTGAGGAACTTTCAGACTATTTTGCAAAGCAGCTGTACAAATTTTCATTCTCATCAGCAGTCCATGAGGCTGCCAATATTGCCGCATATTCATCAACACTTGTTATTACATGTCTTTGTTTTTATAGTGGGGACAATTTTGAGAGTGAAAGTGAGCACTTATTAATTACATCAGGTATGAACCAGGTGTGACTGTCCTGAGCTAACCAGGTAGGTTGATTATCCAGAACTCTGGGAAATGGGGACCTGCTCAGAGCAGCAGAAGAGGGGCAGGTAGGATGACATTTCCTGTGGAATGGGGCTAAGTGTTAGGAAATAGTAGCAGTTGGTTATATTCAACAAAGAGAACATGTCCTGGTTTATCATAGTGTTCTATGAGTTGTTATTACTATTTCTAATGATCAAAGCTACATTTATTTTGAAAGGAATCAAGGTCCTAAAAATCACTTTTATAGTTACAATTATGCTATCACTTTAATCATAAACTACAGCTGTAGATTGGCTTTGTTCAACAGGTAAAATAACTGTAACCAGGTGAACCATTTTGAACTGTAAGCCATTTTGTCCAAAATTGACTCCCAGGGGCAAATAAGTAGCAGAAAATCTATCAGACTTTTACTGTTACTGTACATTGTTACCAGGAACACAGTTTTGACACAGAAATGCATCTCTTTCCTGGGCCCCTCCTGATTGCTTATGCAGGTCACTAGATCTTCAGGTTTTACAGAGTTTGTCAACTTATTCTTTTCTTAATATTGTTAGTTACCAGTTGATGGTGTTCTCATAAGATGTTTTATGAGGGAATCTCTAGCCCTCTGCCCTGTCACAATGACTCATGGGGCCAGCAATAGCTCAAGGTACTCTTATGGACTGGCTACGGTGATGGCATACAGAACATCAGCTGATCCAGAAACCAAGACATCATAAATAGTGTTGGTGTTGACATAATAAATACCTGCTGGACTTTAATATCCATAAAATGTGTTCTTTCTGTTGGCATTTATCTGTTAATAAAAACTATGTATTGGCTCTTATATATTGATGAAAACTATGTATCACAATAGCTGCCAGAAATCTCAAAGCTAAGATTTTTGTTGCCGTTGTTGTTCAGTCATAGTAATGAATTCATCGATGTCTTTAATATAACAATTTCTGTGCTCCTTCTAATGTTTTTTTTTTTTTCCCATCGTATTTTAAATTGTCCTAATATCATGGCTAAAAAAAAGTTGTAAGCCAACTTTGAATTTTTACAAACTCTCACCCATAAAATATCACTGTTCTTTCTCTTCAGAATTATAGGCCTCTTAGAAATCTCATGATTTGATTTAGTTAAGCGGCCTTTCTAAGAGGTGCCTTCCCTCTCTGGGTTCTTTACCATCTGGGGTCATCCTTGTTTGTTCATGCTAAGGAAGTATAAAAAGAGTGACTCTTTGAATGTTCTTCCAGAATTTAATTAGAAAAGGCAAAAGGCTTGATAGTCACTTTTCTCAAGATTAAATATCCTGCAGAGAAAATAGGCTGAGGTTTAAACTATAACTCTTCTGAGATAATTCAAATTGTTCTTGATTAAGATTTGTAGGTAGGGAATAGTTTCTTTACTTCCCCTGCTTTTCTAGAGAACAAGTAAGAACCTCTTCTGAAACTGGAGTGAGAACTGCCCTGTTTCTTTCAGAGGGCTCAGCTCCAACTCTGTCTTGGCCAGGCTGTTCATGGAATAAGGGGACAACACGCCAGCATGTTGGGGTGGGGCTCACAAGGACTTTGTGCTTTCTTAAAAATGTATTTATTTTAATTAGTTTCAAGTATATAATTTACTAATTATACATCTATATAGTTTATAAAACGATCCCTCCAATTGCTCCCTCCCTCCCCTGATCCTCCACCTAGCCAAAGTATTAATGCTAACTGCATTCCCTATGCCGTGCTCCCCATCCCCATGACAATCCATCAGCTACTAATTTGTACTTCTTTAACCCTTCACCCCATTCTCCCAGCCCCCAACCCCCTCCCCTCTGTTCAACACCAAATTGTCCACTATATTTGTGAGTCTGTTTTTGATTAGTTTGTTCTTTTTATTCCTTAGATTCCGCATATAAGTGAAATCATATAATGTTTATCTTTCTCTGTCTGATTTAAATACCTTCTAGGTCCATCAAAGCAAAATCTTTTTCCATCCCCTTCCTTTCATATGTAGGGGTCTTATTTTCTTATCCTTTCAGCCGCTCTATCTTTTGCTTGGAGCACTTAATTCTTTTCCATTTAAGATAGTTATTGAAAGGAATGTAGTTGTTACCATTCTTTATTCCTATTTTCAATACATGTTTTTTTCTTCTTAAAGAAGTCCCTCCAACATTTCCTGTAATACTGGCTTGGTGGTGATAAATGTTTTTAGCTTATTTTTGTCTGGGAAGCTCTTATCTGTCCTTCAAGTCTAAATGATAGCTTTGCTGGATAAATTATTCTTGGTTATAGATCCCGGGTCTTCATCCTGTCAAATATTTTGTGCCAAGCCCTTCTGTCCTGCATAGTTTCTTTTGAGAAATCAGCTGCCAATCTTATGGGTGTTCCCTTATAAGTAATTATCTGGTTTTCTCTAGCTGCTTTTAATATTCTTGTTTTTGTATTTAACCTTTGGCATTTTAATTATGATGTGACTTGATGTGGGGCCCTTTGGATCCCTGATTTTCAGGATTCTCTGAGCTTCCTGGGGTTTTATATCCATTTCCTTTACCAGGTTAGGGAAGTTTTCTATCATTATTTCTTCAAACAGCTGTTCAACATCTTGGTTTTCTTCAGTTATGCTGATCAGATGAATATTTGAACCCTTAATAGTGTCACATCTCCTCCTTAAATTATTTTAATAGTCTTGGCATCTTTTTTCTTGACGTTCTGATTGAGTGTCCTGATTGGATTTCCTGTCCTCTAGATAGTGCATTTGATCCTTTTCTTTATTCACTGTGTTTATTCCTTTGTTTATTCCATTTAATATACTTCTCATCTCAGATAATGTGTTCTTCATTTCAGACTGGTTTCCTTTTATAATTTCTATTTCCATTTTTATGTTTTTTATCTCTTTGTTGAAGTTCTCACTGGATTTATCTACACTTCCCTAAAGTTTATTGAGCATCTTTGTAACCAGTGTTTTGAACTCTGCATCTGTTAGATTACTTGACTCCATTATATCTGGATCTCTGCTCTGTTCTCTCATATGGTTTACGCTTCTATGTCATCCCATTTTGGCTGCCTCTCCGTGTCTGTTTCTATGTACTAAGCAAAGCTCCTAAGTCTCCCAGTCTATTAGTGTGGATTTGTGAAGTAGGTGTCCAATGGCACAGTCCTGAGAGGGGTTCAGCTACAGGCCAAATTTAGCTCAAGCCTCTGCCCCTCTGGGGCCACCTGTTAAGATTCGGCAGGCAATCCACAGATGCTGTGCTTATTGTTGACTCAAAAGGCCACACCTGAAACCAAGATCAGCAGCCTCCAGTGTGACTCTAGGCACTGCTTAGCAAGGAGCACCTGACTTGCTGAGGATATACCAGGATGTGGCTTGAGTGAGGCCACTAGTTGGAGGAGGCGGAATTTCAGAAAATCCTATGGGCGGAGTGACCTCTGTTATCCAGTTTGATGACGTCACGGCTATGGCAGTGCGGTGTCCTCACACTGGTATGGGGGAGGGCGCAACAGGGAACAATGGATACTGTCAGCACTTCTGTATACAGTGAGTCTCACCGTGACTCTCACTCTTATGTCTTCCTGTAAGTCCCTGGTGCCCCCTGCGCACAGCCGAATTGGCACCGGTGCTCAGAGTGAGCAGGTCCATCACCGCAAAAATCCGCTCATGGCTGTGGCCCCTTTAAGAGCCTTCTGCTGCTGCTATTGCTGCAGCCTCCATCTCACTCAGGTGCTCAAGACTGGGCAGCCCCGTGTCCTGGCCCTGTCCTACCTTCTATTGTTGCAGGGTGATTTCCTGGACTTCTCCTTAGTTTTATGGCTTGTTCATCTAGATCCCAGGTGACTTTTCCTTACTACTGCTCCTTGTTTCAATCACAACTTTGATTTGGTTGCCAGATGGATGAACAGAGCCTCTGTCATCTACACCATTTTTTTTTTTCTCTCCCGCAGGACTTTGTGCTTTTGAGTGGCCTGCTGCATAGCAGCATTGTCCTCAGGTGGAAGAGAGGTACAGTTGATCTTCACCTGTACATTCTGTATTTGAGAATTTGCTACTCCCTAAAATTCATTCATAGCCCCCAAATCAATATTCATGGTGTTTTTTGGTCACTTGTGGACATGGGAACAACAGTGAAAAACTTGAGTCTTCCAATGTGACTGTCCCCAGCTGAAGTTGAACAGGAAGATGCTCTGCCTTCTTGTTTCAGCTCTTACATTATAAATAAGTGTCTTTTTCTCTATTTAGTGTAATGTTTTTCACATTTTTGTGCTTTTTCATTGGTGATTTCACTATGAAATGACCCCCAAGCATAGTGCTGAAGTGTTGTTATCTAGTGTCCTAAGTGCAGGAAGGCTGTGATGTGCCTTACAAAGAAAATATGTAAGTTAGATAAGCTTTGTTCAGGCATCAGTTACAGTGCTCTTGGCCATGAATTCATTGTTAATGAATCAACAATATATTAAACAAGATGTCTTTAAACAGAAACACACATAAAAGAAAGTAATGTATTGATCAGTTGAAAAAAATGTTATGTCCAAAGGCTTGCAGGAAACTTATCGTGTATTTCCCCTAGGAGAAAATGTTCAGTATTTATTAATTCAGTGTTTGCAATGACTTTATAGAACGTAACCACTGTGAGTAATACACATCAAGTGTACGTCTCTTCCTACCTTTATAATTCTATACCCTGCCTTCAGCCCTCAAGGATAAAGCATGTTGCTTATTATTTCTTGAATCTGCTTTTTTTTTTTTTCTGGAGACTTCCACTTAACAAATTATGAATATCATGTACTGTTGAATTCAGCTTTTGAAAACCCAAAGTTATCTTTAGGGTTTTTGTTCCAAACATTGAATTAATCTTTAATCAGATGGAGAACTCAGCTTTTCTTCAAACTTCTCTCTGTAATATTTTCACAGGACATAGCAAATGTATAAGACTTGTTTCTTTTTATTTATGAGGCGTTCACACAATGTGGAAAAATACATGTCACTGTAGAACTTAGAAAAGAATGATTTATTGGGCGTTGAATTACACAACATTGTAAATCTAGAGAAAAATTATTAACAATAAGACTTTGAAAGCTGAAAGATTGTATTTAGCAAACTACTTTTATGCAAACAAATCATTTTATAGTCTCAATGCAGAAAACTTCAAATGTGCTGATAGAGAGTATAACGTTCACGTACAAATTTCTGTAGGGTCATTTATGATCTTAGTCCCTATTTTCTTAGTTTGTCTCTAAAGAGTCTTCCTGAATAAGAAAGTTTTGTAGGCATTAAGTAATAATTATTGCAAAACACTGATAAAAACCTAAAACATCAAAATGTACAACTCATCATGAGTTTTTGAAAGTTAACTATGGAATTTGATTCATTCTCTATTCCTTAACCCCACCTGCTGTGTTTTCCTGCATTCAGAATTACTTGTTGATCAGTTGAATGGTTCATTCACCTCTTCCCACTTCCTGGAAGTTTAACACCATTATTAAAAATCACAGGAAAATGTTGCACAGTAGATTCAAATGAAAGTGTTACCTCATTTTTAAGTTTCTTGGCTCCTTCCGCACTGACCCTCTCTGAGCTGGAAGTGCGGCTGCTGTTTCCCAGCCTGGCAGATCTCAGCAGGGGTGGTGGGACAGGTTTCTCTTCTGGAGGCTGAAGCAGGCCTAGGAGCCCTCACTGTGCCCCACCAACTTTGAAGCCACTGTCTTTGTCTCATCCCTCACTGTCATTGTTCCTTGTTCTTGATCCTAATCAAGATCTTAGTCAAAGGTCTCACAAGCTTCATCAGTCATCATGGGGACCCAGTCCCTAGCCAGTGGGTAGTGATTAAGAGAAATGATCATGGAGAGATGGTTTACAAGAGCAGGCCAAAGAAAGAGTTCAGGTGAGGACAGTGTCTTTAGTGAGTAGTGAATTGTCTACAGGTGGACTGGGAAATTGTTTCCTTTGAGATTAGAATAAGATGTTTCCTGAAACACATAAACAATTAGCAGATTTATTGAAGAGATCTCCTTACTGAACAGTGTGTATTTACCTGCTAAATTAGCTTAGTGATTGTTCTTATTTACCAGGTTAAGAAAAAAAACCTGGTGGAAGGGTGACTAGGCATTAGGAATGGGAGAGATGATTTGGCTAAAGGATTATAACAACCACTGACCATTAAACAACTTAATTTGCTTTTGTATTTTCAGCGTCTCATTTCCTCCCACGTTCCCTCTTAACCCTTCACTCCCACCTCAACCTTGTGCTCTAAGCACTGGAGCTCGCTAAGAAATGGGTTGACATGGTCATGGTATTTGGATGAGGGATCCTGGAGCTTCTGATCTTGATCTTAATTAGTCACCCTTCTTGATGAGGTCCTCAGGGGACATATGTGCACAGAGAATAGTGACTGTTGATGGCTCTTGCTGTTAAACCTTGAATCCACATCCAACTGTGGGACCAGGAGAGTCCCTCCACTGGACCATGTGGAGAACTCCTCTGGTAGAAGGAAGAACCAGCCAGAAACACCACTTTTGTCTGAGGTGTGCAGCAAGGCTGGTGGGTTCCAGGCTTTCTCTGGGAATCTATCCAGTCCTTGTTCTAGCTTACCTCACCACCAGATGAGAGCTAGGGCTTGGAGGTCACACAGGAACTAAAAATCTCCTGAAAACAGTATCCTTCCCAATGTGGAGCAGAGGCTCACCCCTCACCATTTGCTCAGGACTTAACTCAGCTCTGGAGATGGCACTATTCATGAATCCCTGAGGTGATGTCATTGTGGGGACATTGGCCAAACTCCCAATAGAAAGGGTTTCATATTGTGAAGGAGTATAACTACATTTAAATGGGCAAGCCCCGCCTTTGTCATGCCTCTTCCTAGGTCACTGAAGGTATGGGCCGGATGTTTTTCTTATACATTCTCATCAAATGTTCACAGCAGCTACTTACATTTTAAGATGAGAAAGCTGGAGCTTATAGCAGGTTATTCAGGTGGTATATGGGGGAAGAGTGATGTCAATCCCGGACAGTGCGACTTGCAGAATCTGTTCTAAAGTTTTGCTACCAAAAGTGTGGTCCTTGGGATAGCAGCACCTGGAATCCTATTAGAAATACTGATTCTTAGGCCTGAACCTCAGATCAAGTAGACCAGAACTTCGTTTTAACAAAATCCCCAGGTGGTATGTATGCATGTCAAAAATCTGAGAACCATGGTCTGAACCTTTACCCCTTGCTTTCCCTAGAGTATAAGATATTGGCTTGGCTGTTTGCTGAGGGTCAAGTCAAAAAAGCAGAGTGAAGGCAGAGGCTAGAAGATGGACTGGAACAGCAGTCATAGGAATAGGATGGGCTGTATCAAGAGGAAACTTCTTGAAGGTTATACCTGTTAATTCACAGGTTAAAGCTAGACTGGTTAACAGCTTCAGATAAATTGACATAATTGTGTCTTCCAGAGAGAATGCCCAGGTAACTTAGGTTGACTCTGGTTGTTCTAATATTCTCAGCTACCCATTCCCTTGGGAGTGTCATAGCAGGGCTGGCTGATCAAGGGACTTACCGTGTCTTCAGCATGTCCTGCTTTTTCATAGCTCAGTGCTGTTTGTACATGCAATTCCTTCTCTTTATTCTTTGTCTGACTTGTCCTTTAAAATGGATAGCATTCCAGGTGCTGCTTATCCATTTGAGAGCTGTCTCTTCTGGAAAGCCTTCTCTGACAACCCCAGCCCTAGTAGGATTTGAGGCCACCACTGTCTGTGGTCCCACTTGCCACCCTACAAGGCTGTGGCTGATATGTCATCTTGGAAGGACTTAGCATGGTCCTGGCACATAGTATGTGCTCAGTAAGCACTCACATCTGTTATTAGCCCCAGAGCTGTAATAAAGATAGTTGAGTGTAGTTGAACACATGATTGAAAGGAAGTGGTATCATTTAAAGGGGCAAAAATAAGCAAAGGTCCTAGCAAGGGCCTTACTGAAGTGGTGACTAAGAGTTTTCTCTGCTGGGAAGGGAAAGGTAAGAAAGCAAGAGCAAAGTGTTGGAGTGGTTTTGAATGGCTCTGCTTGCAACAAGGTCAGTTAGAAGGTGAGGAAGGAAAAAAGTAATTTAAAGAAATTAGCTCATCCAAAGTATTGTAATTTTTTAAAAGTTTTTTTTTTATTATAGCTGATATAGAAGTTAGGATAAATTTATGATATGATAGAATTTTTTTTTAGGTTACAGATACATCTTTGTGTTATGTTGAAGACTTGGTGATGAGTGTATTATAGCTACCATTTATGAACATTTTATAGAACTGGAAGCCTAATTTTACCATTTGTATAGTTATTTTTATACTTATTATATTTTTGTTTCTCTTCTGTTAATTCTATCTGTAATTTATTTCAAATCAATTTTTTTTAAACAGACATGTAATAGCCTATTATATCATTCTTCCTGTGAGAGAATATGATCAAGTTTCTTAATTTTGTTTTAAAAAATTTCCTAAACATATGTTACCTATAAAGCACTATGAACAATGCTTTTGAGGGATCCAGTCATGAACCAGAAATTACCTTGTCCTTCTGGGAGCAGACAGCCTAGGAGGGGAAATATCACAGGGAGAAATGACTATAAACTCAACAATATAAGTCATGCCATAAGACAGGCAGGATAGTATGCTTATTGAGGGAGAATAACTAGCTTTTGGCTGGTGGTGGGAATAGGGGATAACAGCACCAAGGCAACTTGACCCTGAGATTGAATCTGGGTCTGGCAGGAAGAAATAAGGCAAAAGGCATTCTAGGTGGACAAAATAGTATATGAAAAATAAATTTTGACTTTCACAATACAATGTGGTAAAAAGAAAAGACTGCAAGATAGTTCCATCTTTTGACAAGTTGAAATATCCATAAAAAGGAGACACTACCATTTAATGAATGATAATGTTTAGTGCATGTATATTATTTCAGTTAGTCCTTACAAAAACCCAATGCGATAGGGAGGTATTGTTAACTTTATTAATAGATAAAGAAACCGAGGTTCAGAAAAATGAGTCATTTTGCTCAAGATCACATAGCTACTATGTGGCAGGACTGGGATTCAAATATGGATGTCTGATTCCGAAGTTCATGACTTTCCACTACTTCCTGCTGCCTTGCTGTGGACCTTTTCACAGACTGACATTCATTCATTCATTCCACAAATAATTTAAGTATCTAACATGTCCCAGGCACTGTGCTAGGCACTGGAGATACAGCTATGAGCTACAGTTGTAGTCTTCCTGGCAACAGAGCCATGCTGTGCCTTGTTCTCTGCTAAATGTATGGGACAGATGGAGAAAAAACACCTTGACATTTCTGGCACAGTAAGGTTTCCAATTAAATGTAAATTTAGAGAACTAATTTGCTTTATTAATCTTACCAAATATCTTAATTGATTCCTCTCATCAAATAATTAGAAAAGGTACAATGTTCACTGAGAAATAATAGATAGAAAAATAGAGAAAATTTAGATGTCATAGTTGGAAGACCTACAACTTAAAATGTTTTATGAAAACGTCAGTATTACAGTTGATAAACCTGAGTTGGTAGCCCAGGAGCATTCTATACCTCAGCTGTGCAGACCATGATACAGATTAAAAAACCATGTAAATGTTTGAAGGTGGGGTGGGGGGATGGGGAGATTGACTTTGTTGATAAGCAGATGAAATTATGTGGTTGGAAATATTGTGAGAAGCACGAAAAGTGAAGTAAGAACTGTCCATAATATCACCAGTTTAAATACACACATACACATTTCTCCATTTGTTATAGATGAGATTCCCTCTCCCTGATAACTGACTCCTTCAGCTCCACCTAGAAGTATCCGCTATTAGCAATGTGGAGTTTATCCTTCCTGAGTGGTGACTCAGTCCTTACTCATAGTGACAGATCCATTTAAGTTTCTACATACAATTTTTATTTTATTTTTTACAAAAATAGGGTCAATTACTCTATTTCAATTTTTCTGCCATTTGCCTTTTAAAAAAATATATACTTTTGGGCCTATGATTTAATTTATCTCAGACTTTTCAGAGAACATCTATAATTTGCTCCTACAAGGGCATAAACACCAATAGGGTTATCAGCAAATTGTAGGGAAGGCTGTGAATGTGGTCATTTTGGGACAATATTGTTCAGTATGTGAAGCCTGGGAGTAAAAGAGAAATTCTTGACTAAAATACTACCAGAGACTCTAAAGAAGTTATGGATTTGCTTTTTTTTTTTAATTGAAGTATAATTGACATACAACATAATATTAGTTTCAGTTGTACTATAACATAATGATTTGTTATTTGTATACATTATAAAATGATCAACACAGTAAGTCTTGTTACCATTCGTCACCATGCAAAGTTACAAAAATTTTTTTCTTGTGATGAGAACTTTTAAAATTTACTCTTTTACCAACTTTCAAATATGTAATTCAATATTATTAACTATAGTCACCATGTTGTACATTACTTCCCTATGACTTATTTATTTTATAGCTGGAAGTTTGTGCCTCTTGATCCCCTTCTCTCATTTCACTGCCCTCCAGCCTCCTCCACTCTG
The DNA here is from genome assembly GCA_028627145.1 of Eidolon dupreanum. Lineage (NCBI taxonomy): Eukaryota > Metazoa > Chordata > Mammalia > Chiroptera > Pteropodidae > Eidolon > Eidolon dupreanum. The sequence continues at coordinate 62,542,859 of CM053501.1, read as the reverse complement.
GCAATGATCAGTCTGTTCTCTGTATCTGGGAGTTTGATTTGCTTTTGTTTGTTCATTTGTTTGTTTTTTAGATTCCACATATATGTAAAATCATATGGTATTTATCTTTCTCTATATGACTTAGTTAAATTAGCATAATAACCTTGAGGTTCAACCATGCTGTTATAATTGGCAATAATTTATTTTTATGGCTAGATAGTATAGTATTCTTTTGTGTGTGTGTGTGTGTGTATACATACATATCATTTCTTCTTTATCCATTCATCCATGATGGACACTTCGGTTGCTTCCACATCTTGAATGTTGTAAATAATGCTGCAGTGAATGTAGGGGTGCATATGTCTTTTTGAATTAGTATTTTTATTTTCTTCAGATAAATACGCAGAAGTGGAATTGCTGGATCATATGGTAGTTCTATTTTTCACTTATTGAGAAACATTGATACTGTTCCCCACAGTGACTAAAGAAATTTACATTTTCACTAACGGCACAGGACTTCCCTTTTCTCCACACCCTTGTCAACACTTGTTATTTTTTGTCTTTTTGATAATAGCCATTCTAACAGGTGTTAGGTAATACCTCGTGTGGTCTTGATTTGCATTTTCCTGATGATTAATGATGATGAGCATGTTTTCATGTGCCAGTGGGCCATCCATATGTCTTCTCTGGAAAAAGTCTATTCAGATCTGCCCATTTTTAATTGCATTCTTTTTTGTAATTGAGTTGTATGAGTTCTTCATATATTTTTGGATATTAACCTCTTATTGGTTGTGTAATTTGCACATATCATCTCTGGTTCAGCAGGTTGCCTTTCATTTTGTTGGTGATTTACTTTGCTGTGCAGAAGCTTTTTAATTTGATGTAGTCCCACTGGTTTATTTTTGCTTTTGTTGCCCCTGCCTTTGGAGTCAGACCCAAAAAACCATTGCCAAGACCAATGTAAAGAAGTTTACTGCCTGTATTTTCTTCTAGGATTTTCTTTTAGGATTTTTATGGTTTTGAGTCTTACATTCAAGTCTTTAATCCATTTTGAGTTCATTTTTGTGTATGCTGTAAGATAGTGGTCCAGCTTCATTCTTTTGCATGTGGCTGTCCAGTTTTCCCACCGCCATTTATTGACAAGAAACTGTCCTTTCCCTATTGTATATTATTGTCTCCTTTGTCATAAATTAATTGACCACATATGCATTAGATTTGCTTTTAATTTCTTTAATTGCTACTCAATTCTCCTTACTCTGTGAACTCATAAGAATCCACCCACAGTTAAAGTCGGATTTGACAAATTGTGAGAAATTGTTATGAGGCTTACAATTCTTTGTTTCCCAAGTGCAAAATGCTTCCAAGATATTTCTTATAATGTTGAATTTTATTTAAATACCTCAACAAGGAGAAAAAAATCTAACCACATGAGACTAGAAAGCTTAAAAGTCATTATCTTATGAACACACCAAAGAGTACTTAAGAATGATATAAAATGGGTTATAAATATGTATACTGTTTTCCTCTGAACTGAAGCAAGTGGCATGTCTATGTTATGTTATGTTATGTTTAGGCTGAATTAATTATATAGAACAATAAAGTCCAAAACATAAGTGTAGTAATGGTGTGTAAGAATTGCCTGAATTATTCAAGTGATTGTCTTAAACCTCTACTTCATTTGCTTGTAGAGTTCTTCTGAGGAGCTTGGTAAAAAGATCTGAAAGTTGTTTCTAGGTTTGACATTTTTGTGTGCATTATTACTCCAGTCAGCATTTAAAATGTAGTATTACATTGGTCTGCTTTGTGTTTCTTGAAAGACTTGTCTTTTATGGCCTCAGGGCCTTTGTAAATACTCTTCCTTTTGCTGGACTGCTAACATTCTCCCCACCCTCTCAGAGTAGAATAATGGCTGTTCAGCTTCAGGTCTCAGCTCAAAGGCTTCCCCTTTGGAGAGCCTCCCAGGATAACCTCACCTAGAGCATCTTCACCTCCTAATCACTCTCTGTGGTATCATCTGATTTATTTCCTTTATGGCACTTGTCATATTGTGCAATTATCATGTTTGTTTGCTTACTCCTGTGCCTTTGCACATAGTTGACTCAGTAAATACCTGTTGAGTGAATAAAGGGCTTCCCTGGTCATTCTTTCTGTCATTCACTCACTCCTTCATTTGTCCATTTAGCATCAGACACATAGTGTGTGTCTACTGTATGCAGGTCACTGTACTGGGCTCTGGGGTGGCAATAAGATATTGCTCAACAATAATTATCTCAGTGAAATTTTCAGAAAATTGATGCTTAGCCCTTTGGGGACCAAAATTTACTTAGAAGTAAATATTGGAAATAGGTAGGTAGGTGAAAAAACAATAGGATATTGGATAAAAATCTTCTTTTAATATATCATATGTGCATCCTTTTCTTTAGCAGAAAGATCTAGTCATATGTCATAGCTTTCATTGTAAAGGCGTTCATATGGTGTAGTTTTTTACACACATTTTAGCTTTTTCTCTGAGCCCACAGAAATCCTACTTCCTCTGCTATAACTGAATCATTTGCTCCAATGATGGCCCCTTGTCAGTCTTTAGATATAGGTGTGCTAGTCACTGATCTCCTAAGAAGATATTTAGTGTGGTTGTTCTCATCACGACTGTGTCATCCCAGTTCTCCTGCAGTGAGTGATAACTGATATTATCAAATATGACCTTGATTCTCTGAAGGATGGTGTGATAGTAACCAGGAGATTTTTGGAAAATCCCATTTATAAAGTTAAATATTATGAACCTTTTTATCTTGTTATAATATCACCTATGTCGTTCTCTTTAATAAAGTCATTTTTGTGAGAAGTGTTTTATATTAACATGGTATTTCTCAGATGGCCTTGAGCAATATAGTTGCAGGAAGCAGCTATTATATATGCCTGGGGTTGTCAGAATGCAAAAATTCAAACCATCTTCTGTGTAGGAAGCTCTTTCCTGGGTCCTGTATATGTGCTTATTATTTCTATATTTCCACCATAATTCCCTTCAGAAGGCATCTTCTAATAGTGGCAACATCAAACATTACAAAATTTCATATGCTTATTTGATGGGGATTTTGCTTCTGGGTTTGTTCCTCTAGTAAGAAAATAAATTCTCTGCTTCATATTCAAAATTTAGGTTTACTTTTGAGTAGCTGTATTTTTGAAATCTGTGTCTAGAGTTTATTATATCTGGTATTTTGCCTGCTATTTTCTTTTATTCTCTTTCATCCATTTTACAGGAAATAGATCAGAGATGCTAAGTCTAATCAGTTCAGTGCTTTCCCCCACATCACAGCTCTCTCCTGCCTCTTTTACTCATCATGGTCAGACACTAATGACTCCAACCAAATTTTCCACATAGGTGAGGCTTATTCCATTTGCTACCAAAACTTTAAAAGAATTATTATTTTAATTACTTTGGAAATACAGTTCACAGTTCCCTCATTTCTTACATACACCGTGCAGAGCACACCTATCTGTATTGAATCAAGGCCAGCCCAGGGAACCTCTACAATGTTCGAGGCTAGAAAGCCATGTTTTGGAGGCTGTTGAGGTAACCAGAACTGTCTCCTTGACACCAAATACTATTATGTTTCTCTTGTCTTAGCCTACCACTGTCAGCTGCCATTTATTGGGACCATCACTGGATCTTTGTGGCTTCTGATCTTTGTCCTCATTATAAACACAATTGGTTGAGTTAGGGCCCAAGTGTACTTTCACCTCTTCTATAGAAAAAAGTCCCCTGGCTGATCCTCTGTTCAGTACTTGGGCCATTGTCTTGTATGTTCTTGCTCTGGTTTGGTTCTGGGAGGTAGGAACCTAACCCTAAGAAGTCTGATAGGTAAGACCTCTGGCTAAGAAGAGAGGGTGATCTCATCCTAAGTTATCATTACATATTCATAGCCTTTAATGATGGCCTAGCTCAGGACTATTCCATTTTAGTTTTTCAACTACTGTGTTCCCATAGAAATCACAGGACCAAGTCTCTGAAGATTTCTGCTTGAGAGCAAGACTCCATGTTATTTTAAGGAGAGATAATTTTTCAAATATTTCAGTGGGTAGTTTTGCGTATTAATGCTAACACTGAGAATATAATGTAAAATCAGTCTTCATCATTTTAATTTCTCTCTTTCCAATAAATATTAGTTTAAGTCAGTATTTCAAAAAATGCCGCAAGTTCATTCACTGTTTGGGTAAGCTTTGTGGCTCCTGTTACTCCTGATTGCAGCTGTGCTTAGTAAAGTGCTTTGATTACTATAAAATTCTGAAATGAAACAAATATGCACCAGCCTGTGAAATCATTTTAATTGCTTTCTTTAGTTGTTTTTGTTCCATCCATAAGGATATTTTTATGTCACATTTCACTAAATACTGGTGATTATGTGGAGTTTTGATGAGTGTGTATATGTAACAAAATAAGAAGAGAGAATTTAGATTCAATGGGGACACCACCAAAAAAAATAATAAACTTGCTTAATTCCAAATTTTCGATTCTTTGATGATTTGATTGTAAACAGGACTTTTATTTATTACATTTATAAAATGTGGGGTGTAACTTAGGCAAGAGTTACTATTCTCATGTCAGTTACTTTTATTTTATACTGTATTTTTCCTTCTTGATGTTCTTGATGTTATGTTTTTTTAAATCCACTGAAGTCTATGATGCTACTGTAGTTCTCAACTTCCTTCTTCCTGGTGGCCCTGGTACCCTCCGAGTCCTTCTGTTTCCACTTAAGAGGCAGGGCTGGCAGCACATGCAGGGTAGCTGCTGGTATAGCAGCCAGTGGCGTTTTGGGAAAGGGTATTAGACTGTGAGTCATCTTCTCTGACAGTAGATTCTGAGTCCTGGTGGAGCAATGTCCAGCAGACTCAGGGAAGCTGGAAATCAAGAACTCCCTGCCTGGTAGCCTGAGGCAGGAGCCAGATGTGGCAGGATGTGCCAGGTGGGGCAGAAGAGCAGAGCTTCCTCACAAGGCTTCCCAGATCAGGCTGTTTGGAATTCTCATCAATGGAACCTTAAAATGCCAAGCAAAGGGATGTGTCATGATAATTAGACTGACCCTAGGGAGTGCTTCCTGGGGCTTCCCTTGTGGAGAGGTGCCTGTTCCAGAGCTGCTCAAGCTACACCAGAAAGCCACAGATATGCTGTGCATTCTCTCAGAGTGGGAGTTTCATTAAATTCCATATGATTTAAATGTTTTAATAATGAAAGTGTGGATCTATTAATGATGAGAATAAAAGTTTTTTGCATATCTTTTATATTATGTAAGAAAGCACTGAAGTAATTTTTCTTTTCCTTCCTTCCTTCCTTCCTTCCTTCCTTCCTTCCTTCCTTCCTTCCTTCCTTCCTTCCTTCCTTTTTTCTTTTTTTTTTTTGTAATGCAATTTATTTTTTAGAGAAATTCTGGATTGACAGAAAAAGTGAGTGGAAAGTACAAAATTTCCCATATACTTCCTGCCCCCACATATGTACAACCTCTCCATTACCAACATCCTACACCAGAGTGGTACATTTGTCAAAACTGATGAACTTGCATTGACACATCATTATCACCCCTAGTCCATAGTTTACAGTAGGGTTCAATATCAGTGTTGTCCACTGTACAGGTTTGACAAATCTGTAATGATATGTGTCCACTATTATAATATACAGAATAGTTTCACTGCCCTAACAATCATCTGTGCTCTACCTACTCATCTCATTTCCTCCCTAACCACTGGCCACCATTGATCTTTTTACTGTTTTCATAGTTTTGCCTTTTCCATAATGCCATATAGTTGAAATGATACATTATGTAGTCTTTTCAGATTGGCTTCTCTCATTTAGTAGTATGCATTTAAGGTTCCTCCATGTCTTTTTGTGGTTTGAAAGCTTATTTTTAGCACTGAATAATATTCCATTGCTAGATGTACCACAGTTTATTTATCCATTCACCTACCCAAGGACATCTTGGTTGCTTCCAAATTTTTGCAATTATGAATAAAGCTGCTATAAACATCTGCATTCAGGTTTTTGTATGGACATAAATTTTCAGCTCCATCAGGTAAATACCAAGGCACGTGATTGTAAAAACCGCCAAACTGTCTTCCAAAGTGGCTGTACCATTTTGCATTCCCACCAGCAATAAATGAGAGTTCCAATTGCTCCACATTCTTGCCAGCATTCAGTGTTTGTGTTTTAGATTTTTGGCATTCTAATAGATATGTGTATATCATTGTTATTTTAATTAGCAATTCCCTAATGACATATGATGTGGAGCATCTTTTCATATGTGTATTTGCCATCCACATATCTTCTTTGCTGAGATATCTGTTAAGGCCTTTGGTCTATTTTTTAACTGGGTTGTTTTGTTGAATTTTAAGAGTTCTTTGTATAATTTTGGATAATGGCTCTTTATCAGTTGTGTCTTTTACAAATATGTTTGCACAGTCTGTGGCTTGTCTTTTCATTCTCTTACAGTGCCTTGTGCAGAGCAGATGTTTTTAATTTTAATTAAGTCCATCCAATCAATTCTTTCTTTTATGGATTGTGCCTTTGGTTCTATCTAGAAAAGATGTTGCCAGGCATAAGGTCATGTGTTTCCCCTGTGTTATCTTCTAGGTGTTTCAGTTTTCATTTTACATATAGGTCCAGGTTTCTTTTTTATGAACTTCTAGATTGAAGAACAATATATAAACAGAAAAGTTTTAAAATCATATTATTTGATGAATTATCACAAAGTAAACATATTTGTAACTATCACCCAGATTAAGAAATAGAAACAGTATCCCAGAAAACTCCCCTCAATCATTATTCCCTCTTTTACTGTTTTGACTTATAAAGCCACACGTAGTGTTGCCTGTTTTTGAACCCTATGTAGATGAAATCACACAGTATATATTTTATAGCTGCCTTCTTTTGCTTATTATTACATTTCAGAGTTGAAATTTGTTGTATATTGCAGTATTTAATACATTTCATTACTGCATAGTCTTCCATTGTATAATTATACACCAATTATTTATTTATTTTAATGTTAATGGACATTTGAGATAGTTCCATTTGGGGCTGTTATAAATAATGCTCTATAAACATTCTTGTACTTATCTTTTTATGCACATATGGGCACTTTCCTGTTGGGTATTAACCTATGAGTAAGTGGATAGTATCACCATATTTCCAGTTTGTGCCTAAGTATCCCAGTTTATGGCTAGTCCTCTAGAGTAATGATTTATTGTTCCCTCTTAAATTTTCAGAATTATCCCAGTTTGGACAGTAGACAAATATATCTCTTAATGAATAGAAGTTAATATAGTCCAATAAATGTTTTCCTGCTCCATGGTCATGAACATGGTCTCCTATATTATCTTTTAGAGGACTTATTTTTCCCTTTTACATTTATTATTTTATGTTAACCTAGATAAAATAACCTTTTATATTTACTATTTCCAATACTCTTTATTATCTCCTCAACAATCATGTTCCTTTCTGGTATCATTTCCTTAAACCGGAACTAATTATTTTAGCATTTCTTGTACTGCACGTGTATGAGCAATCAATTGCTTTAGTTTTCCTTTGTCTAGAACTGTCACTTTAAAGTTGTTGTTCTGTCTTCTGTCTCCACTGTTTCTCATGAAAATTTAGCTGTCATTTGGATCATTGTCCCACTGTGTATACTATGTAGTTTTTCTCTGGCTGCTTTTATCTTGGTCTTTTAGTAAAGTATAGTGTACCTCAGTATAGCTTTTTTTTTTTATCTCTGTCTTGTAATTTATTGATTTCTTAAACCTATAAACATATGTATTTCAGCAAATTTTGAAAAGTTTCAGCCTGTTTTCTCCCAAATACTTTTACCTTCCATTCTTTTTTTTTTTTTTTTCCCAACCTGGGACTCCAATTACCAATATGTTATACTCCCCATCCCGCCTCACCCCCGCCCCCCCCCCCCCCGCCACCGCTGCCGATTCCTAGGTCAGTTTATTTTTTTTCAGTCATTTTCTCTCTTCTTGAGACTGGATAATTTCTATTGAGCTACTCTCATTCCGGGGCTCTTTCCTCTGTAATCTCTATTCTGATAGTAATTTCATTTATGATATTTTATTTTTCAATTCTAAAATTTCTATTCTTTTTTTTTCCTATATTTTCTATTTCAGGCTGAGATTATTTCTCTTTTCATTTGTTATGAGCATAATTTTTCTTTACCTCATTGGGCATAATTATAATAGCAGCTTCAAAATCCTTGTCTGATAATTCCAACATCTGGGTCATCTCAGGTTTGCCATTATTTTTATTTGGAGTGATTTGGGATTGTATTATGGTATATCAAAGAGAGTCTGGATTCTGTTATCATTTTCTGAAGTGTTGATTTTTTTTTGTTTTAGCAAGTAATTAACTTGATTAGACTCAAATTGTGAATACAAAGTCACCAGAGGTGGGTAGCAGCTCAAATCTCAGTTAAACATTAGCTGGTATCAATGTAGTCTGCTTTGTGCATGCATGATTCAAGGTTCAGGCAGACATTTGGGCAGAGTTTAGAATTCCCCCTTTCTGGTTCCCTCTTTACTAGAATTCTCCTTTCACTGTCTAGTAACCCTTGTTGCCCCAAGCTCTGTCTTCTTAGGCAAGACCAATGGTGAGCTATCAGAGTTTGATCCTTCCATGCCGCTATGACTATGGCCCGTCCTCAAAGAAAGCTGAAAAGTTAGGAAATCCAACAGATGTGGACTCTTTTTCTCCAAGTTTATATTCCCCTTCAAAATCTGCCTGCCTTTGTTCACTCCAGAGCCCTCAGGTTGTCATTTTTTGCCTAGAGTTTTTGTTATCAGTGAGAGGGCTAGTGGTTTAGGAGTTTACTCTTTCTTAGTGGAAGAGGAACCTAGTTCATTTATATTGAATACAATTAGCAATATATTTATATTTCATGCTGTTATCTTACTATTTGCTTCTCTTTTCCCTGCCTGTTCTATGTTTTGTATTTTTCTTCTCTTGGTTTCTATTAGTTTAAATATTTTATTTCATCTCCACCTTCACTCTAGTAGTGTGTTAGCTATACACTGTTTAATTTTCTTTTATAACTAATAGAAATTTCAAAATTACTCTTATTAGTCTAATGTTAATACATCTACCCTTCTCCCAGACAATAGAAGGACCTTAGAATACTTGAATTCCAGTTATTTCTCTGCTAATTTTATGCTCTTGTCATATATTTTAATTTCCTATTTTTTTAATGTCAAGACTTTACTACTATTTTCTATACACAGTATTCATTTAGATTTACTCATTTGTTTACCATTTCCAGTGATAGTCTTTATTTACTCCATCAGTGAGCTTCCATCTGATATAATTTGCCTTCTGAAGTAAAGATCTCCCTGTAGTCTTTTCTTTAGTGCCAGTCTCCTGGTGACATATTCATGCTGTATTTTTTTTGTCTGAAAAGCTTTTATTTTATTATTTTTGAAATATGTTTTTACTACGTATAGAGTTCTAGGTTGGCATGTAATTTATTTCAGCATTTTGAAGATATAATTTCATTGTGTTCTACCTCCCATTATTTCCGTTAAGAAGTTAAATGTCAGTCTTAGTATTATTGCTCCTTTAAAGCAATGTGTCTTTTTCCTTGACTATTTTTAAACATTTTTGACTTTGTATTCTGCTTTCAACTATTCTTCTATGATATGAGTAGGTGTTGTTTTCATTGTATTATTCCTCTTAGAGTTTATAGTGCTTCTTGAATTTGAGGTTTGATTTATTTCTTCACTATTGAACAATTCTCAGCCATTTTTTCTTCAAATATTTCTGCCCCATTCTCTTTCTTATCCTACTGGATAAGAGTGATATTAAATGTACGTGACATATTTTCTCTGTGTTCCAGATGTCTCTTACACTCCTTATATTTTCTGTCCTTCTATCTCACACTTTAGTTTGGATCTTTTCTTTTGCCACATAGTCCAGTTTCCCAATTCTCTCTTCACCATACCTCCTATCCTTAGAAATCTATTTATTTAGTGACTGTTTTTAATTATTGTATTTTTTAGTATAGGTACACCCCATTTATTGTGCTTCACTTTATTGTGCTTTGAAAATGTCAATTTTTTTTTTTTTTTTTTTTACAAATTGAAGGTTTTTTCCAACCCTGCATCAGGCGAATCTACCAGAACCATTTTTCCAACAGCATTTGCTCACTTAATATCTCTGTGTCTACTTTGGGTGAAGATGCTGTGAAGATTGTTGAAATTCTAGCAAAGGATTTAAAATATTACATAAATTTATTTGTGTAGTGGCAGGTTCAAAAGAATTAACTCTAACTTAAAAAATTATTTATTTAAATTAATTTCAAGTATATAGTACATTGGTTAGACATCTATAAATGTTCATAAAATGAACCCCCTCAATTGCTCCCTCCCTCCCCTGGCCCTCCACTTAGCTATCATATTAATACTAACTACATTCCTTCTTCCATGTTCCTCATGCCCAACTATCAACTACTAATTTGTACTTCTTTCACCCCTTACCCCATTCTCCCAGCCTCCCTAACCCCCTCCCCTCTGTCCATCACCAAATTGAAATTAACTCTAATTTTAAAAGAAGTTCTGTGAGTACAATGCTATCAAACAGCATCACATGCTGCAGATAAATTGTTCATGAAAGGAAGAGCTAATCAATGCAGCAAACTTAATTACTGTCTTATTTTAGGAAATTGTTACACTCACCCCGACCTTCGGCAACCACCACCCAGGTCAGTCATTATCTTTGAGGCAAGACCCTCCACCAGCAAAAAGATTATGACTTGTTAAAAGCTCAGATGATAGTTAGCATTTTTTAACAATACAGTATTTTTTAAGTAAAGAATGTACATTGTTTTTTTTTTCTGACATACTGCTATTGCACATGCCTTAAAATACTTTATTGTTAAAAAATGCTACAGTTACAGTATAGTGTAGACATAACTTTTATATGCACTGGGAATCTAAAAAATTCATGTGATTCGCTTTATTGAGATATTTGTTTTATTGCGGTGATCTAAAACCAAATTTGCAGTATCTCTGAGGTATGCCTGTACTAAAATTTTCACTTGATTTGTTTCTACAGTTTCTAGCTCTTTGTCAAATTTTTGTATCTTGTCATTTAATTCTTTGAACATATTAACTGATTATTTTAAAGTCTATGTATGATAACTCCACTGGATCTTCATGTGTTTATTAAATTATTTTCCCTTTTTGGTGTTTGGTCAGTTTTTATTTTCATTATAATCTAGTTATTTTTTATTGAGTGTTGGACGTTATATTTGAGCAGATTTAGAGATAATTTGAGACTCTAGATGATGACATATTCCTCCAGGTAAAATCAACTTTGCTTCTGGTTGGCAGCTGGGCAAGGAATAAGTGATAATAATTCAATCAGTGACTGAGACAATTCAAAGAAGGGTTTCATCCCATGCACAGGTTAATATATTTCCAGGTCAATTATTCCTAGGTTGCAACCCATTGGTGTCTCAACTGAAAACCTAAGGTGTTTATCAAGATTCTTCTTCCTAGTTAATGGGCCCTAAAGTCCAGTTTTATCTTTACATCTCTACAAATGAAATGGATGAAAGCTCTGCTCAGCTCATCCGCTGCTGCTTTTCATATTGTCAATGGCCTTGAGGGGATATGGACACCAAAAGCCACATTCTTGCTTCTTACCTTCCTTTCTCTCCCAGATCTTGGTCTGACAAAGTCTCATTACATCGTGATCTAATACCTTCAAAATAGATGTTTTTAAAGCATATTCTGTCCAAATTTGTAGTTATTTTTTTGTAAGAGAGTTGTTCTAAGAAAACTGAGGTTCAGAGAGGATTAATAAGTTGCTCAGAATCATATAGGACCTGGAAGTAGAATCTCCATGAAACTTGAAATGGAATATTTAAACATTTATGTATTTAAATATTTTTAAAAACCTTTTAGACCAGAGAAATCTGGGGCTTCAAGCAGCTTACATCTCCAACCATCATGATTCTTTGTTTTTTACAGTTCATCTGTGGATAAGGTTGAGAACCACTGAGTTTAACTCTCTCATTTTACAAAACTGATACCCAGAGTGTTGCTGTGATCTGTCCATGATCACACAAGTAGTTAATGTATGAGTTGGGACAGAACATAGACCTTTGCTCCTTGGTAAGTTTTCTCCTATACACCTTGCTGGCCTGTATTATTTTTTATTATTATTTAGGGCCCCAGACCTGCATCTCAGCTTTAGCATGACATCTCAGTAGTCCAAGAGGATCCCTCTAATTTATAGGAAATTGTCCTTTATTATTTAATCATATATGAGTGTCACCTCCTACCTGCTTTTTCCCTTCCCTCCTTCATACCTTCCTTTTGCTTCTGTGGATTTTTACATTGCCACTTATGCTTTTCTTTGGCTAGTAAGTTCACACTGAAAGACATATGTACTAGTAGAATGACTTCAGAGACCACTTAATTAGCCTATCTTCTTTCATGGCTGGGTATGTTATATCAGATTCTACAAAGGCTTTGGAAAATAAGATGTAGAGGAAAATGATAAAATGAGACATTTGAGGAAAATTTTAAACTCATGATTAGCCTCTTCATTTAAAAATAATTCATAATCTCTTCCAGAATTGCTGGAAAAGTTTTTTAACTCTTGTTTATCTGCCATCTCTCAAGCACAATAGTATATGTACATATATATGTTCTGATGTTAAATTATAAACAAAATCATGAATTAGGAATTGGGAATAAAGCTGACCACAAGTAAATTTATTCCAACATCTTCTCTTTGCAAGGCTTGAAAATATAGTATTCTATGCTTCTGGTTTTCCTTTTTCTTTTTTCTTTTTTCAATGCTTCTGTTTTTAAAAAGGAAAAATATTTTGGTAGTTACCAGGAAGAAACAGGGAAGCTGGGTGGAAGTATCACTTGTCTGGCAGCCCGAAAACCTTGATTTTTATCCCAGTGTGTCATCTCATTGGAGTGTGACCTTGAACATACCATAGACCCTGCTAGGCCTTATTTGGCAATCTATGAAATGAAAAGGTTCAAGAAGATGACCCCTTGGGAGCCTTCCAGTTCCCAAACTCTTGGAAACCATTCTTCACTATGAGTTTAATGTCTGGAAGAGTATTTTGTAATAATATAAGTGAGAACCTAAAGTAGTTCTTGGTTTTGTGTGATATGAGGGGAAAAGAGAGGATAAAGTTAGCTAATCCAGAAATTGACACTTGTGTGTTCATGTAAGCAAGTCAAATGATTTGGGACTATGTTTTGGTGTAAGTTAAAGAAAGAGCTTATTCTGTCACAGTCCAGCTACATCACAAGTGTAAGGCACATATTTAGTTTCTGGATCATTGTGGGGACTCGGGAAGGATTTTCCAAAAGAATGAATGAGTGATCATGATAATAATACCTATCATTTACCAATGGCCTGCTATGCCAAGCCCTGGAGAAACATCCATGAATAATATAGACCTGGCACATGCCCTCTTCAGGGTGCATGTATTACTACCCCTTAGTTACACATGGGGAAAAAGAATTACAGTTTTGGTGTTATATTAAAAACCTTTTACCGAATAGCAGCATTGGCAGCTTTAGTCCTCCAGCAGCCTGCATTTTGTGCCAAGGAACAGAGTAATCTTCCATTTACCACAAAGGCTTTTCAGCTTTTTAATGATGTATTAAATTAAACACCCACTCACCAATGTCTGTGAGTCTTGATTGTAGCAGATGGATTTGGCTGTTGGGTGCTGGGATGCATCCTGTCACAACTGATCATTTACTGGTTCTCTGATCGTGGTTAGGTGGCGTTGGCATCTGTCTCCTAGGGTCCTCCTACCCCTGACAGTTTGTGCGTATGGCAACAAAATTATTACATCATAAATATCATGATAGATGTATAAACAGAGGATAGGGGACAGCAACTGAAAAAGTCTCAATTACAATTTAAGTATTAATTATCTAAGTTACCAAGCCCTAGGAAGGCAGTTAGTGTGTGTTAAAGGATCCAGCATCTCTGGGACAGTTTTCCTGTCCCTCCAGCAAGAAAAATACTGATTTCTCCAGACCTTCAAAAGCACTAGGGATTATCATTGTGAAATCTTTGGAATTTGATGAGCAAAAGTGGAATCTAGCCTTGATTTGCATTTTTGGATTGCCAGGGAAGCTAAGCATTGTTGCATAATTTTTACAGCCTATTTGCATGTGTTTTGTGAATTGCCTATCCTTTACTGTCCCATTTTTAATTGGGATGCTTGCGTTTTTAATAATTGCCTTATTAGAGCATTTTAAAACTTTAATAAGATGCCAAATCCTTTCCTACAACATATTGCTAATATTTTTCACAGCTTTTATTTATTATGCTTTTTATATTTTATTAATAAAAATCTAACAATCATTTACTTCAATATTTATGTCTTTGATATTATCCTTAACAAGGCATTCTAGGACCTTAAATGATATAATTATTCACCTATTTTTTTTTAATATTCTTCTCATATTTTTTTTTCCATTTTAAATTTTGGTTTGGAAGTAATTTGGATATATATTATGATGCATGGAGTTAATTTTTCTCCACATATTAACCAATTGTCCTATCATTATTGAAGTTATTGAATTATCTACTTCTTCCCCACTGATATGATACTTTTACTCTTTACTAAAGTCAAGAGAGATCAATGAAAGATAATAGAAAGCCTAGGAACTGGGAAAATATACATATATAATTTATTTAAATAAAGTTTAGGAATATGGCATATGTATGTTCCTAAACTTTCTGTTGATCTTTCACTGATGTCTTTGCTAAAACCAACTGTTAGGGTAGTTGTATCTTTGAAGTCAATTGCTACATCTGGCAGAGCAAAATACTCTCAAGTCTTCCTTGATAGTTTTGTTAGCCATTGCTAGCAGTTATTCTATGTGAATTTGAGAATCATTTTACAAGTTTAAAAAGTTGTGCCAGGATATATATGGTAATTAATATATTGTTAATTAAGGGGAGACACCATTTTTTTTAATACTGACTTCCCATCCAAGAAGGCAGCATCTAATTTCATTTATTTCAATCTTTTTCATATTATATGCCAGTTTACACAGGTAGTCTGGCATGTAATTTCTTATGTGAAAGCACAGTTTCTGAAATCAGAGAATCTGAGTTCAAATTCAAATTAATCAATTTATTAGCTTGTATAGCAATTTTCCCCCTGGTGACTGGAATACAGTAGGTGCTCAGTAAACACGTGTTGAAGAAATGTTTGAATGAATTTATTTTTAAGTGTTTTTTGTTTTTGCTCTTGTGAATAAGCATTACTCTGCATCTTTGTCTGCAAATGGCATTGTCAGGTTTTTTTTTTTTTATTTTAGTCACTCTAATAGGTGTGCAGTGACACTCCATTGTTTTAATTTGCAATTTCCTAGTGACAAAGGATGCTGAACATCTTTGTATATGCTATTTGACAACTGTATATCTTCTTTGGTAAGGTTTTTGTTTTGATATTTGCCATTTTTCAACTGGGTGGTTTTCTTATTGTTGAGTTTTAGGGTATTTGTATATTTTGGATTCAAATCTTTTATCAGATATGTGTTTGAAAATTTTTTCTCCCTAGATAGTCTCTTTTAAAAGCAGAAGTTTTTAATTTTGATGAAGTTCAACTTGTCAATTTTTTATGGATCCTGCTTTTAGGACGTCATTTTTAATCCCCTAAAATCTCATAAAAATAAAGCAATAATGTTAGTGAAGCATACACCCCAAAAACAGCATTAGAAAAGAACTGTCAGAGTATGTTTATACACTTCAAAATATGAGTAGTTGGGACCAAACCACTAACAGAAACAAGGACCTCTGCAGGAAGAAGTGGTAGGAAGACAGAAAGGCTTCTGCTGGTCCTTAGGGTTTGGGAGCCCAGATATTGTCCCTAAGCACCCTTCCCAAGAGGGTGGTTCTAACAGGAGTGGTGAGTTAATTTGGGAATAGCCAAAAAGAGGGATAGGCTCCAACTGGCAGATAATGAAGGCACTTGAGAAAAATGTGTCCTTAAAACAGAGAAGAAATTATAACTTAATATTTCAAAATGAGTTGAAAGAAATTAAGGAAATGATTAGCTACGAAAGAACAAGATGAATCTGAATTAGAAAAACAGATTAAATGATTAGGCAACAGAAAGATATAAAAAATTGATAACTCAGAAAAGAAGTAAAGCCAAAAAATCTAATAAAGGTCAAACTGAAAGAAATATAAGAATGAATAAACACTGCAGAAAGCACTGCAAAAGAAATAGAAGTTGGAGAGGAAGAAGGAAAAAAAGTGAAATGGGAAAGATTTGAAAGTGATGGACATGAAAGATAGGCAAAAGAGATCCATATATGTATGGGAGTCTCTAGAAAGTGAAAATGAAAACTAAATCAATGGAATAGAACATATCTAAAGATAAAGAAAACCATCCTGGAAAAACATTGGAACCCATCTACCAAAAGGATACATTATGTATTGGTAAAATTGATTCAGAACAAACACCACCAATACATTTTCTAGTAATATAATTGCCCTTAAGGAGAAAAAAAAAATCTTTTTGGGCAACTTGGCAAAAAGACCAAATTACATTCAAGAGAAGGAAAATCAGATTGGTATCAGACTGCTTGGTAAGCACTGTTTAAAGCCAAGAGACTCTAGAGAAACATGTTAAAGATTTCTAGATTTAGAAAAGAAAAAGAAAAAGATTTAGAAAAAAAAGAGCCAATTATTCTATATCCAGCCAAAATGACCTTCAAATACAAAACCAGTGACAAATTGTTTGAACTTGCCAAAAATCAGGAAATGAGTTTCCCTTTAATCCACCTTGATAAGTCTTCTTACAGCCTATGTAACTGGAGAAGCTTTGACTTAAGAACTAGTGGTTGCTATGTGAGACCTTGGGTTGCATTAGCTTCTGTTTAAATCTTTGGTTTTCCTGGAATTCCATAAGTAGTGTTGGCCCAAAGACAGCTGTGAAAAGTAGTTCTATTGTCCCTCAGTTAGAATGCCATTTCTTCTTGGCTCAGGTGTTAGTCTTGACTATGATTGTTTGGATTGTGATTGTTTCATATCCCTCCCTTTGGGAAGCAACACACCATTACATATGTAGCCTATCTTCCACCCAAAGCATTTATGTTATCAAATCTCTTCCTAATATCAACAAGAGGAAGTCATTTGTTTCCAATGAGGAAGAGTACAAACAAGCTTATTCAGCCTTGCAATCTTATTAAGCAAAACAAACAAACAAAAAAGGCAATTTAGTGGCTTATATAACTGAAAAGTCTAGAGGTAGAAATGGCTTTGGCCAAGCCGTAATCTGGCAGATTGGTGAAGTTACAAAGGATGTGATTTCTTTCCATTTCTTAACTCCAACTTCCACAGTGCTGTGTCCATTCCTGCATGGTATCAAGATATTAGGGGCAACAACCTGGTTATATGTTTCTTCCTTTGACAACCAGTGAGAGTGAAGAGGGTGAGGGGGAGAGAGTAAATAGCCTTTAGTCAGCATTGCTAGTAAAATCTTTAGATAAAACTTTGATTGGTCCAGCCTAAGTTTCCTGACTAGCAATCATTGTAGCCAGGGAAATGAAATGTTTACCAATATTCACATAAATTCACATCTGTAGAACCACATAGATCCCCAAACAGGAGTCAGTGACCCCTGGGAATAGAGAAGGGAATGGTGTTGGGAAGGCTATCAATAAAAGAATATTTTTAAAATGAATGTTGAATTTTATCAAAATGCTATCTTGGCATCTCTGGAGATGATCATGTATTGATTTTCTCTTATTGATTATAGTGAATTATGTAACTAGATAACCTAATATTAAATTAGAGGGACAAAACCTACTTAGCTATGTCCTTTGGAAATAACTGAGGTTCTGAAAGAATCAGTTTGTTTTCCTTTTTATTTTCTGTTCTTCCAGATTTTACGTAGACTTTTCTGCCTCTCCTCAGTCTTATGAAACTGGTATCTCCAGAACTGTCTTTGGTCTGTTACTCTGAATGATGGCATGATTTTAATTGCCTCTCTTCTGTGCTGGTGCCATTGTCCCTGAGCTTCCTACTTATATATCCCACAACCTGACAAGTTGGATGGCCCTGAGGTATCTCGAACTCTGAATGCCCAGCACTTAACTCATCATCCCCCATAAACTTACATGAGCTCCTGTACTCTTGAAATCCCCACCCCAAATCCTTGGACTTCCTTTTCTTTCCCCTCCCTTGCCCACACACGTCTCAGTTGATTTTATGACTTACACCTGCCTCTAATTCATCGTCTTCTCTCCCCCACCACTGTTTCTAGTGCAAGCACTCATCATCTCTTATCTATACCAGTGGTACTCAAACTTTAGCAAGTATTACAGTCACCTGGAGGGCCAGTCAATATATTACTGGGCCAACCTCAAGAGTTTCTGATTCAGCAGGTCTGGAGTGGGCTTGAGATTTTTCTGTTTCTAGTCAGTCCCATGATGCCGATGTTGCTGGTTCAGGGACCACATTCTGAGAACCACTGGATTAAACAACAATAGCAGCTTCTTTCTGATCTGCAGTTTTCCAGTCTTAACCCCCTTAGTCTATCCTCATTTCAACTAGAATGATCTAGCTAAATAAAGGCCTACCTCGGAGATACTGCAGGTTGGCTTCTAGATCACCATAACAAAGCAAGTCAATCTTTTTGCTGGTAGAGGCTCTTGCCTTCAATTTGTAAAAAGCAAGCAAACAAACAAACAAAACAATGAAAAAAACACACATCCGTGAAGCACAGTAAAACAAGGTGTGCCTGCACCAATCCAACAGTGCTACACCTTTGTCCTCCTAGTAAGCCCAACCTTCCCACCATGGCAAGATGGCGACCTGTGACCTGGCTCCTTCCTCCCTCTCTAGCCACATAATCCCCATCTACAGATTCACATTGCTTGTACTTATCCCTAGGAACTCTGTTCTTTGCTATTCCTTGTGATATTCCATAGGCCTAAAATGCCCCTTCTACTCTCTTCACCAGGCTCATTATCACTTCTCCTCCATCACTGAGTTCTGGTGGGGCTTCCTAGAAGCTTGCCTGAATTCACAGATGGAACTAAATGCATCTTGTCTGAGTGCCCATAGCACCCTGCAGGTGCCTCTGGCTTATTACTTAAACACAGTTATTGAATTGATTGCAGAGCATTGTGCTCTCTTGATGAAGGTACTTTAATGCCTTGAGTAGGGAAAGAGGAGAGCCTGAGGCTCATCAAACTGAGTAGGTGGGCGAGCTTTACAGTAAGAATAAAAAGCCTCGCACTTCTGACAGGTGTATGTAATTCAGCTTATTCTCTGGCCAAGAGAAGAGGGAGATCTGAGAGGATCCCAGACAGGTTGTAAGTTTGTACCACTTTTTAAAATAAATATACTTTGGTTGAAGAGAAGATAGGCTTTTGGGACTTAATCCTTTGCTATGCTTGGGAATTTTCTATTTTTTTTTCCAGCAGTGGTTGCATTTATTCTCTACCCCTTTCTAATTCTATGGGTTTCTGGGAGGGAGGATGGTGCTGCCATGAAAGAGAGCCCTTCCTCAGCTCAGCCACATTCCCATAAAGAGGCCACTTTCATTCCTCTGGTACTTCCCTATCCTCTTCCCAAAATCTTAAGTAATATTTTTTAAAAAGAAGAAATTACAGAGTGTTTTCACATTGGCTTTTGATGTAAGCCATGGCAGAACCAGAGGGCCGAGGCACAGTGGGGACTTCGGTAGGTAAAAAGAATAGGTCACAGGGCCCTTACTGGGGGCACCCTTCCCCAGTAAGCCCTGCTGGTCTCAGGTGGCTGTCACATATGCTGTGTTTCTATAAATGTTGATGTTTTCATTGTAAAGTGCTTCACTTAGGTTTAACATCTTTAGGATATGAACTGTGCTTTTTATGAATAACTGGAAATAATTGTTTTTGTTCACTAAGTAAAATTCTTTTAAAATGGTGGGCATTTGCATTTTTTAGGTTCCTTCTTGTGAGTTACTTTTAAATGAGATTAGTTTTTAAATGAGAATAAGCTCTCAAGGCTGACTGATGCCCCTGACATCCATGCAATCCATGGATTTGGGGATTGACAGTTACATTTCACCTGTGTGTGTGGCCTTGACACACCAGAATCAGGAAAACGAGTGAGGTTGAATTTCTGGTATAGCACTAGATGTAGCTAAAAAGCCAGAGTTGCCTCAGGGTCACCAGAGACCTAGTATGAGATTTTCCTGGAGCCAAAGCAGAGAAGATATTTAGTTATTGGTTCTGTAAGGCAGCTCTAGCTTATCAATGATAGAATTGAGGGCAGACGCAGCCTGGATAATTGAAATCCACAGGATATCTTAAACTCATTTTTAGCAGATGGTTTCTGTCTCCTTGCCCAACAAATCTATTTACCAGAACTGCTGACCATGTAGCAGAATTGATTTGAATATCATCCCTTCCCACTTACTCTCGTCTTCATTTAATGTTAAGGAGCAGGCATATAGCAGGATAGAAGAGCATCAGAAATGCTTGGGTTTTTCCACAATCTGGGTAATTGCCTCCAGAATAATCAAAAGTCAACTGTTCCTTGCCTGTCCTCTATTATACAGTGTAATTTTAAATATTTGAAGTCATTCAGCAGTTTATATTATCACTAATACCCCTAATAAAAGAAAGGAACTTAGCAGTTGACTTTAAATTCTTTGCTCTCTAAGCCAGGCTCTGGGTTCGACCTTTGGAATCTGGGAATGATGTTATGTTTACACACACTGGCCCAGTGACACTATGGCTGAATTGTTACATTTTTGAAAACATCGTGCCTCGATTCCTGTACTGTATGTATGATGTAAAGCCTTTTGACATAATCATAATGTTGAGATGCAGTTAGGGTTTTTTTTTTTCCCCCCTTCTAAAGTGAATTCTAAGGCTTTCCTGCTAGCCTGCTTCTAGTACTCGCCATTTCATGGATTTTATTCTAGACCATTTTTTTTTTTTTTCCATTTTAACACGTAACTGATGTCAGGCTGGGTTCTTTTCTCGTGTGTATATGAAATGACTGTATTGTTTTAAAAGGTTCTCTTTCATCTGATATTTGTGAGGAGAGGGATGACTTCTCAATTAGACTCTGCTGGCCACATTTACCACAATTTGAATCTGATGGCCCACCACTGTCTAGCCTAGTGCACGGGAACAGCTGAGGGTACCTCTCCTCTCTCACTGGCAGCTGACTGCACTGGCTGTGACAGATGTACGTACTCATCTTCCCACTTGCTTCCTCTTTCCCAGGCTTGTTATTTCTCAGCCATATCTTTTACTTATTTACAAGTCATTTTAAAACTTTCACTTAAAATCTGTACATCATCTTAAGATCTTTCTGGAACAAATTGAGATGTAAGTGAATGTATAAGAGCATGGCCTTTCAATTAAGGCAGGTCTGGGCGTAAGTCTGAACTCTAGCCTCTTGAGTGAGTTACTTAACCCTTTCTGAAGCTTTAACTTCTTTAGTTATAAAGAAGTAGGAGTGCTATGACCATTACACAAGGTGACCATTACATGAGATGATGTGTGTGTGGGGGGGGCAGTTATCAGCCCCCTCCTGCCTTACTGAGGTACAGAATAGTTACTTTTCTTGAGCAAAGTCTCCTGAGTCCCAGCCTAATTTTCCAGGATTTCATTTTACGCAATTTCAGGGAAACTCTATCCATAGTCTGAGGAATTTTAAATACAGCACCTTATTTTGTCAAAGACTTTACTAGAAAAAAAGTATATGTAGACTATTTATATAGTGGCTACTGGTCAATTAATATTAACCAGAAAATTGAAAATAGACTTTTCCAATAAAATGAAATACATTTAAAATTTATTTTGTGTTAAGGTATACAACCTAGAAAGTGTAATTCAGTAACCACCTATGCTGAAAAAAGATTATAGATTATGAAAAACAGTTCAAGTGCCCAGTATCCCGACCTCTTCCCCTGAATACATCCCCCTGTCCACCAGCAAGACCACTTGCCTCTACTGAGAACATAAGCATTTCATTGTACTGTTAAATTCTAAACTATATTCAGTATTGTTTTTAAATATTTTAAAACTTTAAATGGTATTCTAAGGCATGTATGTATCTTAAGCTTAACTTGATGTTTGTGAGTTTCATCTATTTTGAATGGGTAGCTTTGGTTGATTCGTTTTCGTCATTGTATAATGTTCCTCGATATTAGTTTTTCTGGTGATGTTAATGGCTTGTGCATTAGACTGCACATTTTGGTTATAAATCTCCAAATATTTACCATAGAGAAACACCCACAAAGGAAGTGAATTGTAGGATGTGTACTTCTTCCTCTTTACTAAAAATCCTGAAATGATTTTAAGTGGCCGAATCAATTCACACACCCATCAGTAATGTGTGAGTTCCTGTGGCTCTACCTTCTTGCTTACGCTGATGTTTGACTTCTTAATTTTACCATTCTGTGGATTTAAAAAATGGCTGGGTGTGACACAGTATTTCATTGTAACTTAAATTTTTTATTTTCTTGATTACTGAAGATTGACCATTTCTTCATACTTGTATTTCATCATCTGTGAATTTATTTTTCAACTTTTTTGTCCAACTTTCTTTTTGGATGTCTTTTTATTGATATTTTTAAAGGTTTTGTTATGTTCTGTTTACTAATATTTGGTTTCCTATATTTCAGATATTTCTTGGGCTGTCGCCTATTTTCTCTTAAGAGTGTTTTATACTTTTTATTTTGTTTTTGGTGAATAGAAGTTTTAAACTTTTAAAGTCAAATTGATCTTTTATGGTTGTATATTTTGATGAGTAGATATTTGTATGTTTATACTGATGTGATAAAACATCATGCTCCCAAATTAATAGTTTATACAGCAGAACATAAAACACAAGGTTGATAGATATGTCACTACTGTATCTCATAACTATGAGTAATATTCTGTGTGTATATAACAAAAAAATTAAAAGAAATCTTTTATTTATTTTGATTCTAATCAAGGTATACTATTTTGGGGGATGTGGAAGACTATATCTTTCTCTTGCCTAAATGATAACCTGATATTTTTGGAAGAGTAGAGAAAACTCCATGGGTATCTGGGTTGAGGTGTAATGATGGAATCTGGGTGGGTTTTGGTGCTTTCCACTAGGTTAGTTGCTCTGTCGATATTTGTTGAATAAATGAATGCATACTAGCATCTGATAATAACAGAAATGTCTCCTCAGAAGAATAGACTAGTGATGCTCAACCCTGGCTGCCCCTGAGATTTAAAAAATACCGATGTCTGGGCTCCATCCTTAGATGTTCTGATTCTCTTGGTTTGAAATAGAAACCAGGCCCCAATACATTTTTAAAGTTCTCCAAGTACTCCTAATATGAGAACTGGATTAGAGAATTGGACACAGGTAAATGAGGGGAGGTTCATGACCACTGGTTGGACACTGAAATGTCCAGGGCAGAGGAGTTGCCAGGAGGTGCTAGAGAGTGGCCAGAATTAAAGCAAGTGAGGGCTTGAGGCTGGTGTTAGGGCAGAGCCAATCATTGTAGCCCCTTGGCTGAGAAGAGACAGAAGAAGCATTCTTTATCATGTACCAAGAGCAGTTGTCCAGGGATGTGGAGAACAGGATGAGCCAGTGATGTCCAGCCTCATGGTCAGTGCCAGGGCATCTCAGCTGGGAAGTCAGAGGGCAGGCATGGGCCCATTAAAAAGGTACAAGCCAAATACAACCTTTGCAGATGGCTGTTAGACTAATTGGGGAGATCACTTCGTAAGTAATATAAATGTCTAGCCACTATGCTCTACACCTGAAACTATAAAATATCGAATATCAACTCTAACTGAAAAATTAAAAAATACAACCTTGCTTATTTTGGGCTCAGAAATAAAGTGTTGTCTCCTTTCTCTCAACTTCAAAATCTGAGGGAAATAAGTTTGTCCTGGAAATGGAGGATAGACAGGGGACACCTTGAGAGAATTAAATATCTTAAAATCAGCCGACAGGGCAGCAGGCAGTGTTGATTAAGGTCATTTCAAAAGGCCTATTCCTGAGCCCACAACTGGTCCCTTTTGTGAGTGCAGATTATCTTTACCTTGGAGTTTCCCTCACATGAAGCGAGGTCAGGTTTGCCCTGAGCCGTGTGTGTGCACCTGTGTGTGAACACTTACTACTGCGAGTGGTGGCTGGGGAAGGGATTCCAAAGGAGTTGTTGAAGTGGGGAAGATTCAGACTCCGAGCCTCTTGTTGGAAGGTGGAAATTATGGAAGCCTTCCCTCCACTAGATACACATGTGTGCACGCCCTGCCCCACCCCCCCTTTTTTTTTTTTTGGCCCTGGTGGTGGCTCTGTTAGCAGTAGGACAGACTGCTTACCAGGACATGAGCAGGGATTGCCAGGTACTGGATCATCTGTTTTGCAAAATCAGAATAGAATCCAGAAACCTGTAACAGAAAGGTAAGTAGTACAGTCAGAATTCTCTTCATTTTGGAGCATAATGGAAGAGTAGTGTCATCGGAGTTGGGGAAAAAAATGAAATTTCAGTCTTGACTCTTACTAAAATCTGTATGATCTTAGGCAGCTCAATTCAGTTCCATTTATTGAGCACCAACCTTTTTTGAGCATCTTTCAGATGCTGGGGGAAGAGTGGGAAAGAGTCTATGTCTTCAAGAAACTCAAAATCTTGCCAAGGAGAAAGATATTTAAAAGTAATAAAGTCAAGGCTGTAAAGTACAGGAGGAATGTACTAGAAGGAAAACTGTTAGTTCTGCTTTGGGCTCAAAGAGCCTTCAGAGAATAGGGGCATATGAGCAGGCCGCTGGTGATGAGTAAGTTGTGCTGAGCAAATGGGGTACAAAGGACTTTCCAGGTCAACCACTTTTCTTCCTGCATTCTCACTTCATGTTTGAGGGAAGCTCTAAAACTCGAATCCAAGCAATTTAACAGAATTTCTGAAGTTGAAACTACTAAGAGCTGTGCCAGTCGCTCCAGAGAATGTGGTACAGTGACAGGTGAATGAGCCACCTGTATGTACTATCTTGATTCCTCCCAAGATTTTCTTTCATCTGCCACCCCTGCACTAGGTGGTTTTCATGTTGGAACTCCTCTTTTGAAATGAGGCCAAGCTGTGTGGGGGTTGGGGTAATTTTTTTCTTGATAATTGAGATATATTTTTTCCACTTGCTTTCACTGCTATAGTTCCCTCTCACAGCAGTGTCTGTGTTTTGTTTTTGCTAAATTTGTTTTCATAAAGTAGGTAAACCAAATGTTTTTCCCCCAAGTTATAAACCTGATCCTGTTACTATTTTATTCAAAACCTGCATTGTGGTTGGTGCTACAGAACAAAAAGGGAGTTTCTCTCCAGTCTCCTCTAAGGAACGAACCCCAACCTTCCCAGTCTTCACCTTCATACTCTCTAATCCAGGTTTTCTAGATCTTGTTTTCTCCCCATTCCCTTGCATTCTCGCCTCCATGCCCTTGCTTATGTTGTTCCGTGCGTCTGAAATTTCCTTCCCTAGCCCAGTCTCTTTGTCTTCCTATTCTTCATGATCTACTTGTCTTCATGAAGCCTTCCTCGATCTCCCCACTTTCAAAACCAGAAATATTATCTCCTTTCAACTTCAAAGTCTGAGGGAAATGTCTATCAGAATTCTGTATCTTGCTAAAATATCAAGCAAAAGCAAGTGATAGACATTTGCAGATCAACAAAGACTGAGTTTGCCACTCTTGGACCCTTTTTGAATAAAAAGATATATCCCCAATTGCTCATTCAAGGACATGTTGCTAGTGTGAGCTCAGCTAAGGTGGAAGTATTTACACCATAGAATCAGCAAATGCTACGAAATAGGACTTTTTTTTTTGCCCTAAAGAGCCAGTTCCTCTGAATGTGAATTGGTGACCCTGCTACATGTATATATGTGTATATGTTGCCATGTACACACAGATATTTGACACTATAAATGTTAGATGATTAAAACTACTATTGGTCATTAGTCCTTCCTCATTAGGCTGCTGGCAAAAGCCATGTGGTCAGAGGCTAGGAGCTTGTCTCTTTTTACACTATTGTCCCATCCTCCTTTCCTCTCAGGATCTGGAATAGTGCTCCCTATCACCAACCCTTTCTTGCTCTCATGTTCCTGGCAAACTTGGTCACTTCCTGGAATCAAGGCTAATATACTAATTGAGGATCTGTGCATCTGCAGTTGCTCAAAGTTCACTCTTTGAAGTAGAGAATCTTGGCTTGGCTACACAGACATTAGTAAATGGACTCCTGTTTCTGTTCATAATTGCTCTTACAAATTGGTGAAATGCAGGCAGTAAGACGCCTTTGTCAAATAGAACTCTGCCAACTGCTGTCTGAATTTACCTGCTGCAGATTTTCTTCTGCTGATCACTGCCTTGTGCTAGCTCTCAGATCCAGTGAGGAGAGGCTCTGGGGTTCTGTTGGGATAGTTGTCCTCTCTTGGACACAGAAACCATGGTCAGATGACTGGGAACACAGAGTAAGAGAGAAAAGGCAAGCCAAGAGACAAGCAAAGTGTGGCCCCCAAGCTGGCAGGAGAGGTTTGAAGTGGGGCTGGGAGGAGATGGGTAGAGATGGGAGAGACAGGGGTCTTGGAGAGGGTCCACCAGACTTGAGGCTCCTCTCCTGGGCTTTGCCTCAAGTGGCAGCTTCCTGCTGAGCTGAGTCAGGCAGAGGTAAAAATGCTGGATGCAGGCAGTGAACTCCTGTGGCTATGGGAGAAAGTTATAGGATCTTTCCTGTCTTTTGGCAAGAAAAGGATGCCTTCTAGATTGAGAGTTGCTTTTCAAACTCCATGTTGTCATTTGGTGTCCATTGCCTGTCTCCTGCTAAAATCACAGGTGTGAAAGTGTCTCGCACAGTTCTTGAGACAGAAGGGGGCTTAGGAAGCATTCATACAGTCATCAGATGTCCTCCTGGCAGTTTAAAATGACCTATGCAACTACTTCATGCACATATTGGCTTCTTACAAAGTACATAGGAATGTATCGGTTAGGAGTGAATTGTTATTTTTTTGGACAGTCTGTGCCCTTCTAGCAGAAGTCCTTCCCCAAGTCTCAGCCTTCCAAAGAGGGCCACTTTTTACTTTATTCCTTTTAAGCTGTATTGATTTCTTATTTCATTTGTTTATTTTCTGCCCCTGGGTAACCCGTTTGGGAGCCAATTTTGGCAGAGAAACCATAAAAAGGTGGCCTTGTGAAGGTGCGGGGGGCGGGGACTTCTGTATGTGGTGGATACAGTGAACCCAAGAGAGATCACAGGGAGAGTGAAAAGATATCCCAGATTATCAATCATATCTACCTTTCTGTACCAAATTAGTTTCACTTCTTAACCATTAACTTTTAGAAAAATTCTGGCCATTGCACTGTTTTTAAAGGAGAGTGTCAGTTTCCCACAATAAGAACTGTTTTGAGGTTGGAGCTGGGTCGAGGGCCAGAGCCCAGTGACACAGGAGGCCCTTTTCCAGTGGAATTATTCTTGGGGCCATGCACGTAGGCTGGTTACTGGTATCGGCACAAACACCTTATAGGACCTTGCTTAGAGAAAAGAAACATAAGAGAGATGCATACAACTTGATGTGTCAGTTTTACCTAAAGATAGCAGTGAAACTGAAGGAACTTGTTGCTGGTCCATAGGCCCCGAGTTGGTTTTAGGCCTGGCCTGCTGGAAGGACCCACTGTTGGGAGGCCGCCTTGCCAAGGAGATCAGGCAAGAGAAGCTTTTCCCTCCTGAGAACCCATTATGGAGGCCAAGAGCCTTCAATGAGTGTCATCAGAAGGCTGTTTGAGTTTTCTGCTGGCTGGCTTGGTGAGAGGCCAAAGGCCCCAATATCATTTTTTTTCACAGATGATGCAGGGGTGGAGTGAGGGGGAATCAACCTTACAGAGAAAAAGAATGTCAGCAATTTGTGGTGATGTTTTGGAGAAGAATCACACCATCAGGAGTTAAGCATGGGGGAAAGGGAAGAAAAGAGGTTGGTTTTTAGCCTTCAAAAGCATACAAGTGCTGCTTTTCCTTTTTTTTTTTTTTTTTTTTTAAACTGAGAAGGCCTCCTCTGGCCCTTGGATCGTTGTGGGGTGCCTGGTGCTGAGAATTCTGATGCTTGCTGTAGGTGCCCATCTGACTGACAGGGGCCAACATAGTACATAGAATGTGGGATAAGCTTCCAAGTAGTGGCAAAATGACTGCAGCCTCGGAGGAAAACAAAATTAGATCCATGGAGGTGAAGCCAAGACCTTCAATGCAATTGTCTAGAGGAAAATCACCTTTAGAAATCTAAGTAATTAAAAATGTACACATTGGCTCTGTGCTCGCAGCCAAAGGCAGTTAGGTGGTGCTGACCAGTGGATGCTTCAGTTCGTTCCTGGAGTTGTGGGTCACAATGTAGCCTCTTGCTGTCATGGTGTAGTGTTTATCTGAGGAGATACCACTGCAATGAATAATTTATTCATGGTAAGCATGGGTAAGAGTAGGCTGTCTATTCCTCATACTAAATCATGAACAAAAATAAAATCTAAATATAGGAACAACTCTTAAGCTATAAAAATGCTTTAGCTTCCACATTAGAGAAAAATTTTTACTTTTGAAATTTCAGAGTAACAGCCCAGCATGGTGCCTAGCACATAGTAGGTGCTCAGTAAGTAATTATTGAGTTGTTTTCTCCCATGCACTTAAAGTAAAAATAACCTGAAATCTTACCACTTAGCATTTGGGGATATAGCCTACCGGACGTTTTCAGTCCATGTAAATGTATATGTATTTTACAAAATCAAGATTGTACTGTACATGGTGTTTTGTAAACTGTCTCCAGGTGAATAAGTTGGATCCTTATATTTAGTATCTGCAAAGTGACATATGCAATATCCGGTATAAGGGAGAATTTGCCAATTGTAGTTTCAGACTTGACACATCTCATGTGCTGTCCTTTATTTGGCAGGTTTCTTCTGCGGAGGTGCGCATTGGGCCCATGAGACTGACACAGGATCCCATTCAGGTACGCCTCCCTCCCTCAGTAGGGGCCTTATTTCCAGAGCACATGGTCACATGGGTGCTGTCTGAGGCCCTTCTGGTACACAGCAGATAGCCACCCTTCCCCTCCATTCACACCTGTACATAATACTTGGTGTATACACATGTGTGTGTTTCTGTGTGTAAATGCTTGCTTTTATTAATGTCATACTTGAGGAATCAAAGTGTTTTCTTGAAGGTTTAAACATTGCCCCATCTTGAGTATAATAGGTAGATTGCATGTTAGATTGTGAAGGAGAACAACTTTGACCAAAAAACTGGTCTGTCTATTCCACCTCCTGCTGCAGCCTGAAAGGTAAAGGAAAGGGCGTATGTGGTAAAGGGCAGGGCTTTGCCCTGAGCCACAGCTGGGCATGAATCCTGGCTGTGTGACCTTGCATGTATTGCTTCATTTCCCTACCCAATGCTCTGTAAAGTGGAGAAGATAACACCTCTCCCATGGGAATTATGAGTTAAATGGAATAGCAGCAGGTGCCTAGAAATCTTGCTGGCAGTGGAAAGTGCTCAGTAAATGATAACTGTTGTTGGCTGGGAAGAGAAGAAGACAAAAGGAACCCCTTTCTTGTCCTGTGTGACCTGAGCAAAGCAGCCTTCTGGGCTCTAACATGGAGGGAACAGTGTGTCCTCCCTACAGCCCCTCCAGTTCCTTGTGGCCCCTTCAGAGAAACGTGTGTGAAAGGGGTCTGTACCCTGTTAAATAATTGTTAAATCCCCCTCTGCATGTACGTCATCCTTGTAGGCCTATATGAGCGAACCTCCTCTCTATGAAAACTGTGTCTGGTTAGCACCTGGCAGCTTGTCCTGCACTTTGGATGAGTGAAGTTGCAGAAAAGATGTAAAACAACCAGCCAACATGGAGATGAAAGTGAAAAAACAAGGAAATGTGCTGTTTGATTTATGAGCAAATGGAAAAGAAAATAATGTTTTACTGTTGCTTGGAAAAGGAAATGCAAATCTAGGGGAAGGAAAAAAACGAAGATTTAAGCTTGGGAAAATTTGATGAAAACAAATTTAGGAGCAGAGAGAGAGAAAAAAAGTTACTAAAATAAACATAAGCCACAACTGTCTGTATAGAATACAAACAAGTGGAAAATTCCAGTAATCGTTCTGAGTACACATACTTTGTAGTCCATTCTGAAGAAAGGCAATGACAAAAGATCGGATAACACTATTCCCAAAGCAATTTCAAGAATATTTCTTGGGATGTGTGTAGTTTTAGATCAGTTAAATTTTCTTTCATTTTTGTCCTGTGCTTACTGGCAATGAATGCTCATGATAAGGATGACTTTATTCTTTGTCAAATTGTAAAGTATTTCAAATATTCATGAAGGTACATGTGTATACCCATACCCACTTTCATCAGATATTAACAGTATACCCTATTTGAGTTTTTAAAGAAACAGTACTGTTTAAACTCTTATTTATCCCTTTGCCCTCCTTCCTCTCCTCCCTAAAAGTAACCACTATTCAGAGATTATGATATTTGTATATTCTACATGTATGTGCATCTATTCATAATTTTGTTTTGACTGTTTTTAAGCTTTATTTGTAAGGTATCAGGGTGTAGACATCATTCTCTAATTTTTAACATTATTTGGTGCCATATCTAAGAATCTATTGCCTGATATAAAGTCACAAAGATTTACTCCATTTTCTTCTAAGAGTTTTATCATTTTAGTTCTCTGATCCATTTTGAGTTCTTGTATATGGTATGAGGTAGAGTTTCATTATTTTGCATGTGGATATCTAGTTGTCCCAGCAACTTTTGTTTAAAAAAATTTTTCCTATTGAATTGTCTTGGCACCTTTGTCAAAATTCAGCTGACCATAATTGTGAGGGGTTATTTCTAGAGTCCCGGTTGTATTCCATTGATATCTCTGACATATGCCAGTACTACACTGTCTTGATTACTATAGCTTTGAAGTGTAAGTCACCCAGCTTCTCATTTTTCAAGATAATTTTGGCTATCTTTGTCCCTTGCATCTTCATATGAACTTTAGCACCAGCTTGTTTATTCTAAGAGGTGGGAGAACAGCTGGGATTTTGATAGTGATTGCAATAAATACGTACATCAATTTGGGGATTATTACTATGTTAACAATTTTGTCTTCCAATCCATTAACATAAGATGTCTTTCCATTTATTTAATTTTTTTATTTAGCTTCTTTCAACAGTGTTTTGTAGTTTTCAGTATGTATCTTTTATATTTTTGTTACATTTATTCTTGAAATAATAATCTTTTTGATGCTATGGCAAATAGAATTGTTTCCTTAATTTCATTTTTGGGCCATTCATTTCTGGTGTATAGAAATATTATTTTTGTATATTGATCTTATATCCTGCAACCTTGCTGAACTCTTATTAGCACTTATAGTTTTTCATAGATTCCTTAGGATTTTCTTTGTACAAGATCATGTCAAAACTTTTCTTCCTGATCTAAATACCTTTTATCTTATTTGCCTAATTGTATTGTTACAACCTCCTAAATAACGCTGTGTTTAGTTTTATAACATAATGTACTTCCAGATCTTTTCTCAAGTAGTTGTGCCATTTTACACTCCTGCAAGCAACACAGGCATTCTGAATACTCCAAATCCTTAGTAATATTTGTTTCAGTTTTTTTGAGTTAATCTAGTGGGTGAGTACTACTGTCTTATGGGTATTTAAATTTGCATTTCTCCATAACTAATAATATTGAACACTTTCTAAAATTTGTTGGCCTTTCCTTTACCTTCTTTTGTGAATGCTTAGTTCAGTCTTCTGCCTATTTTTAACTCGGTTGACTTTTTAAAAGTTATTGAGTTGTAGGGATTCTTTATATATTCTTATTACAAGTCCTGTATCAGATTTTGAAAATATTTTCTCCCAATTTGTAGCTCTTCTATTTTCATACATCTGGCTTTTGTGCAAAATTTTAAATTTTGATGTAGTCTAATTTATCACTTTTATGGTCATTGCTTTCTGTGTTCTAAGAATCATTACCTACTTTCCAAGTTGAGAAGATAATTTGTTTTCTTAAAACATTGTTTTAGCTTTTAATTTTAGATTTATAATTCCTCTCAAGTTCATTTTTGTGTATCGTATGATATAGAGGTTAAGGCTCGTTTTCCCCCTATATTGATATCCAGTTGTTCCAGCTCTACTTGTTGAAAAGACTATACATTCTCTCCTCCACTGAACTGCTTTGATGCCTTTGTTACTGATTAATACTTGTCGCAATTAATACTTGGTGGCGAATGTAGACAATTTTGAAATTAATAGTCTATAAAAAACTTTTTAAAAGATTTATCTCTGTCGAATACAGGGTTCTCTATTAATGAATTAATCCAATTTTATTGCTCTCTTCAAACCACCTTTATCTTAATTTTTTGACTGTGATCTGTTAGTTTCTATGATAGTGAATATGTCATTATCAGTATCTGTTAATATTTGCTAATATTTTGAGTCCGTTGTATTAATGTGTGTTCTTAATTGTATATATTCTTGATGACTATCCTTTTTATTTTATAGCTTCCCTTTTTAAACTTTTCCCTTAAATCTGTTTATCTGTTGGTAATGCCAGACCAGCTTTTTTGGTTAACATTTTCCTGGTTTATCTTTTTCTGTCTTTTTATTTTCAGCTTTCATTATAACTTTACATTAAATATGCCTCTTGTGAGCAGTACATAGCTGTGTTTTTCTAACACCTATACTGATAGTCTGTCTTCTAATAAGGGAGTTCATTCTGATTACATTGCATGTGATTACTCATATAATTATTCTTATTTTGTGTTTTCTGTTTTATTATCCTTTTTCTTTTTTCTTATTTGTTTTTTGTCAAATTGAGTTTTCAGAGTTACCTTTTTATTTTCTGTTTTAAAAGCTATAGGTTGTGCTTCTATTTTTTTTTAGTGGTTACCCTTAAGTTATTTTTTAATATGCATGTTTAGCAGTCAAATTTTATAATAGTCTCAAATGTATTTCTGTCATCTCAAATATGATCTGTTCGTCAGTAAGATTTGAATATCTCTTAACAGCCCCCCTCCGAATCACTGAAAAACAATTGTAATTTTGGATTTATCGGTTATATTAAAACATACCAAAATATTTAACTTGTACTCATAAGCTATGAAATATGATAATAAAATGAATACAGTGAACCCATCACCCAGTACTGAAGAGCTGAAATGTTCCCAGTGCTACCATGTACCCTGCCTGGTATCTGTCAAATGAATTTGGCCCCCAATGACAGCAGATGCAGGTGATTAAGAGTCCTCTGAGTGAGGGACAGAATAAATGAGGTTCTTTTTCAAAAGATAAACTCAACTTAGATGTAAGGATGCCTTTACTACTTGGTCTCATTCAAATGTAGAGTTTCACTCATTGATCTATCAGATAAGAGTCTGCAGAATACCTTCTTGTTTAAGGCTCCACAGTAGGTGCTGCTGGGGGAAGAGAGATTGCATAGTGCTCCCTGACCACCCAGAGGGGCTGGCAGTCGGTTTATTATCTGTAGCACCAATTTTAGGATCAGTGGTATCTAGTTAAGTGTTTTTGTGCTCCTGCTATTGACATTGCAAGAAAAATGAAAAAGCATACTATGTCCTAATGTCTTTGTTTTTGTTTGTTTTTGTTTTGTTGGAGAAAAATATTCTGTTACTTCACTGGCATTCCCAACATGTTAATTAGCTACATCAACTGGAGCCCTTAGGGCTGCAGAGGAACCTGCTTGATAAGACTATTTCAGGATGTGATTGTCTTGAGGGTATGTTTCTGAGTTCAGGGGAATGAGCTCCCACATGAGGAGGTGTACTATGGGGCTCTGCGTGCCCCACGCAGGCTGGCAGAAGCATCGTTGGGAGTGGAAGGGACGGAGGTGTTGGCAAGATGTGCAGCAAGATAGTGTAGAGGACATCTCTTCCTGGATGAGTGGCTGTGACTCACAGTAAAAGTCATATTTTCCAGTCTTGGCAAAGAAATAAAAAGTAGGGGAAATATTATGAAGCAGTATATTCATATCACCATAACATCTGAAAATCAAGTGGCCTTTTCTTCGTCGATGCCTGAAGCACAGTTACTTCCCCAGTGTTTTGGCTTAAAGCAGTGTCACCCTCCTCTCACACAGGCCTTTCCAATTGAATGTGGAGACATCCTCACAGCTGTGGCCTCAGCTTTTTCCTAGCAAGGCAGCACTTCCCCTTCAATTTTGTTTTCCCATATTGTATGGAAATGGAATATTCTGGAACTGTTATACGTTAGAGATTTTATATGTTGGAGATCATGTGGCCTCATACGGAGCTGTCCTTCACATATGAAGTAAAATGACCAAGTGGTTGAGACACTCAGATTTAGTAACTTGCTGTGGATAGCATCTCCCCTCCTGTCCTCACTGCTGCTACCAAGCTATGTCCTCTGCCTAATCCAACCAGGTTTGTGGACCACAGAGTTGGTAGGAATTTTTGGTCTTATGTCTTAGGAGGTAAAAATAAAACTGACAGAGTAAGCTACTTAGCATGATTACACAGGCTCTGGGGTCAGGTCAGCCTCAGTTCAAATTTTGCCAGCTGTGTGGCTGTGGATGAGTCTCTTAACCGTTTAAAGCTTCAGTTTCCATGTCTGCAGAATGGAGATAATACGCACTTTCAAATCGAATTGTTAAAGGGTTATTGAATAAGATAGTGTATTTAAAGTACTTTCAGTATAATGGCTGGCCTTAGGAAATTTTCATCACGGTTTAGCTGTTATTAGCATCACTTTCCTAGGAACATTTAAGGAACGCTGCCAAGCCATTTTTTTCCTACTGAATTGACCACCCCTCTGACCAAATTGGCCAGATCTTTAGTATCATGTGAATACAACTTATATGATTTATACATGTGATTTATACTAGAAGCTCCTTATTACCTGGTTTTTGCTTGCTTAAAACCCAACCGAGTAGTCTGAAAATTGCACGTTTAATAGTAGATATCGGTAATCCACTTGGAAAAGTGTAGATATACCCTATTTAAAGAACACTGGTGATGATAAACACTTATATTTTCGGGTTAATGAAAAGTTTATTTTCTCTTTATCTTTTTTGTAATTAGCCTTCACCAGAGAAGAGTTTTGTTCTAACTTGTCAAAGACAGATTATTGCTATCCTCAAGAGGATATTTTTCAGCACTTTGATTAAACATGTCAAAGGGATGGTACAGAGATTTCTAGCAAAGCAAGAAAACATCAGCCAGAGCCATGGAATGATAACTGAATGAGGAGAATGAGGAGTTGGTACATATAGGTCCAGCTTTGGGAAGTTGCTGTTCTCATCTGTTGAATGAGGTTGATGGATCACCTCCAGAACCCCTTCCTGCTCTGAGAACTCCTGAAGATCATGGCCCTGTTCCTGTCATTGCCCCTGGAACCCCCCAAGTCACCTGTAGTCTGTGTGCTAACCCTCTGCAGCTTCTCACCAGACCCCTGTACTTCATTCTCTCAGCCCTGCCCTTACTTCATTCTAGCTCAGGTGAAAGCATGAATTTACTAATGGTTTCAGGAAGGTTCAGGTAGAGTTCTCCCTGGAGCTGAGAGGGGGCCCTGCATGGCAGTCTGAGGTCTTTGTAGTTACATTGGGAAAGCAGTACAGGTAGCCCTCACTTTGCACAGTCCCAGCGTGCACAAATTTCAGTGTCTGGTTGACACCAGACCTCCAAAAACATGTTTTATATTGCAGTTACATCGGTGTTTTAACTGTGAATAATTGCATAAAATACAAACTTTGCTGCTAGTTCTTAGTCTGCAAACCAGTATGTAACAAACCTGCATTATGATTGGTGACCAGTAACATCACTTTTTTCAGTCTCTATGATTGTCTCCTAGCTGTAAGTTCAAGCAGAGTGTGTAGTTGTGCTGACACCTTGTCTCTTCACGATAGTACATGTGACATTACACAAAAATAGATCTTTGAAAGAGGGAATTAGCCAACAAAGATGAAAGTGCAGCAAAGAAATGAAACGTGTTAACATTGAAAGTGAAAATCAGAATTTAAATGAAGTTAGAGGAGAAGAGCCAATTGTAGGCATGTTGACACTGCCACTTTGGGAGATTCTAGACTGGTCACCAGAGGAAGTTAGTCAACGCAAGTTTATCAAAATAAATTTAAAAAGTGATTGTCATGAAAAGGGTGAAATGTCACAGAGGAAGTGATGCCAGCAAAAAACCGTCCATTCATTAAAGGAACTCTGGGGATATTTTATGACATTGAAAGTACAGAGGATAAAATGTTGGAAGCTGATCCAAACTTAAGAATTTATAATTCACCAAGGCATAGAAAAAATGCTCACTCTGTATCATAATTTATACAACTACAAGAAGATAAGCACTGTTCAAACTAGTCTTAAGTTTTAAAAAAGAAAACATTTTAATTCTCATCTTTTCTAACGTTTTAAATTGCAATGTACTGAATAAATGCCAGTTTATATTTTTCATTTCTCTATACATTTATAACCAACAATAAGAAAGCTTTTAATGTTTTGACAAAAATTTCTAAAGGTAATGGAGCAATCACTTTTATCATAATTTATTAAAATTGCTTTGCGTGGTCACTTTTATGGCCTGGAACTACCAAACAAAATATAGTTTGTGTTCTGGTTCCGGAGAGAATGCAAGGTGGCCAAGAACTGTCTCCACTAGAAGACGTTTCCTCCTTGTCCCAGGTTTCACCTCAGATCAGTTCGTTTGCTATCTTTACAACAGTTTAGTGAGGTTGACACAACAAAACTGCTTCCTTCTGCCCATTCTCTTATGCTTAGGTTCTTGTCCTGGATGCCGTGTCCACACTCTATCTGGATCACCACTCACTAGTGCATTTATTATACTTGTCCCTGACTCTCCCCTGTGCAGGTTCTAGGGGCAGAGACTCAACTATGTCAGTCTCAATCAGCTTTTTACTCCTAGTTTTTAACATCTGGCATGATAGTCTTCCAAAAATATTCTTTGAATGAATGTTCCGCTTATTATTTAGAGCAACTAAAGAGTTTACTTTTTTACTCTTTACAAATCAAGTTGTTTTATGCCTTCAATAATGACTTTCAAAATTTATTTCACAAAATCATTTTATGAGATTTGCCTCAAGTGGTCCACAAATATTTACAAATGGCCACATCTAACAGGAAATTAAATGTTGAAACATAGAATGTTAAACCTGGAGAGGGACTGTATTGCTTAAGGTTGTTTTTGTTTATTTGTTTATTTTGTTTTGGTTGTAGTAACAGCTGTCTTACACAAAAAGTAAGTAAATGAATAAGAAATTTATAAGAAGGTGCAGTTTTTGTTTTTGTTTTCTTAGCAGAATCCAAGGAAGAGTTGAAAAACAATGCCTTAGAAGGGCTGGCAGTGAGCCATTTCTGAGTACTTAGATAACAGGAGAATAAGGTTCTTCCTTCAGTATTTCTGCTATTAATGAGCCCTGGGTCCCAATTACCAGCCTCTGTGCCTCTGTGTTTAGATTCCAAATTCCTGGAAACAGAATATCATTAGCCCAGCTATGGCGTAGGAGATAGGGACAGAGAGTCCCACTCTGGATACTCGGGTCTACCACTTTCCTAGAAAAGGTGGAATTCTCCAGAAGTAAGAGGGCTTCAGAAAAGGCAATTATAGTGCTTTACTCTAAAATGTATACGTATTTTTTATTTCCCATAGATTTTCACTTTGCTTAGGAGTTGAATTATTGAAAAAGTCTTACTGAATTTTTTTGTAAGTGGAAAGAATTTTAAATACTACCCCAAGAAATTCTCTAGTGAGCACTTTATAATACAGATACTCCTATTTTAACTGTAGATTTTATTATTATTCAGGTAGGGTGAGGCCGATAAATCAGAAAGTGACTATCACTGAAAAGATAGTTTGTTACTCACAGTTCCCAAGAGACGACGGCATGCCAGGCTTTGCAGGACTACCTGGGGAAGCGACAGGGCTGGTAGGGAGACAGAGGATGGGGAAAACGTGGACAAGAGCCTTTATCACAGTTTCTGTGGGGGAGGAATGGGCGAGGCAGGGTAAGTATGTTTGGCTCGTTCCAATCATTTCAGTAGCCTGGGGCATAGAGGTGGTCTGTGTACCTGGCCCTGGAGTGATAGGGCAGGTAGATAGTGGTCCAGAGTGTTGGAGCAGATCGCTTTATTATTTATGTAAATGTCTGATCACTATTCTGTACACCTGAAACTAATATAAAATAATATTATCAACTATAATTGAAAAAATTAAAGTTTCCCTACAAATATGAAACAAGCAAAATAAATGTAAATGCAGCATAAAATAGAAAAAAAAGGTGGTAGGTGTATGGGCTCTGGATTGGTTTGCATATGAAAAGTGCATTCCTTGCCAAGTCTTCACTGTCTCTAGGAATTGGCTAGCCTTCAGAGGGGCAGGACTTCAGGGTCAGCAAGGGTCTAGATGGCAAAGCATCAGAAATACATAAATAACAAGGTATGATGAATACAATTCTCCACTTTCAACAGTTTGTGAGTTTTCATGCAAAATCCAGTTTAACTTCCTAAAATGACCTACAAGGACATACCATGATCTAGCCCTCTGCTGTGAACTTGATTTCTCTCCCACCCTCTCACCCTCCCCTCTGTCACATTTGCTTCCTTGCAGTTCCTTGAAAAGGCAAGCATGTGTTTCATTGTAGGGGTCAGTGGGACTGTTCCCTCTGCTTGGAATGCTTTCCTTCGAGTGTAAACTCGACTTTTCTTTCAGGCATTTGCTCGTATGTCATTTTCTCGGTGAAACCTATCTTAACCACCCTACTTAATACTGCTACCAGCAGCCATTCCCGATCTTCCTTACCTTGCCCTGTGGTTTTTACATAGCTCTTATCACTTTCAACATTCATTACCACTTGCTTATTTATTATGCACATAGTTTGTTGATCCACTACTACTATGCAAAGGTCTGTATTTTGTTTGTCGGGGTACTCTAAGCAATTAAAGTGGCACATAGTGCTCAGGAAATATTTGCTAAATAATGGCATTATTTTTCCAAAAGTGGAACACTCCATCCAGTCTCTTAAGGACATGTAAGACATATGAGATTAATATCTGTAGCAATGTCCAACATGAGAATATAGTTGTGTTCTTATTATACTAGTCAAATACTTAGGCATAATTGTATAAAGGAAGTATAAATTGTTGAGGTTCTTGTTTAGCAGTTCATAATTCAGCCAGGCAGATGAGAGACGAGAAGTTCTGACACTTTTTCTGACTTTAGGCTCTGCATGTTGAGTTTCTCATGTTATTACCACTTGGCATAACCCTTTACAACTACACCAAGTAAAGGGCTATTAAATTTTTGCACAAACCAATTTATTCTACCTGATTTTTTTCATTGTAGCTCCTTTGTTAATAGTTATGTTCAAAGGCTTTCTTTTCACTATCAAAATCCACAAATCTGTGCCCTTCACTTCTTTGAGAAGAGTCACCTCCCATATCCTCCTAGAAGTAGCTCTGTGGCTGAAGATTTTTAGGAACATCCTGGACTGAGGTGTGACTGACCTTTGTCCAGAAAGAGCCCTTAATAAGTGTGGCTGCCGCATGTGTTACTTGCTTGTGATTTCAAGCCACATGCTAAAAAGGAAATGTCAAAATCATGCCGAAAAGTATTATTTTTCTGGAAACATGGCTTTGAGAAAACAGGAAATGATTCAAACAGTGTAAAACAAATGACATTTATGATACATTCAAATGTTTAATTATAAGGAATTATTGAAGAGGTTTAGGTATGAAATGGTATTTCTTTTTGAGAGTCTTTGTCTTTAGCAGATGCATATGGATGAAATGATAGATATGTGATATTTGCAAAGTAATAAAAGAATTGGGAAAGTGGGTATGGCTAGATAAAGATGAAACCAGATTGATTGGCCAGGAGTAGTTTATTGCTGAAGCTAGGTGATGGGTACAAAGGTTCATTATACTATTTTCCATTTTTTTATATACTGCCAATTTTCAATTAACAAAACATTTTTAAGATGTGGTTGACAGTTTGTCTTGTTTCTGATTTTAAATAACACATATTCGGTATATCTTCATGAAGAATGATATGGGCTATTGGCTTAAAGCTCTTCATGTTGAGAAACTACCCTTCTTTTCCTAATTATTCAAGCCAGAAGTGATTGCTGAAAAATACTAAATGCCATATCAATATCTTGAGATTATTATATGTTATTGGACTTATTGTTGTGATATAGTCTTTTTCCTGATAATAGTAAAGCCCTCTCGCATTTTGCAGAAACCCCTACAAGTAGCCATCCTTTCACTGATCTGATATTTACTGAACAACTGGTACGTGCCAGCCCAGTGCTGGGCATGGGATTTAACAGGGAAGGAGACAGGCAGGTCCCTGCCATCCTGAAGCTCAATTCTAGTGGGGAAGACAGACCATAAACAAGAAATGAGCGAGTTCAGGTGGTGATAAGGCCATCTCTGACTTTCTGGCTGCCAGAGAATCTGGGCCCTGGAGCCTAGGGGATGATGAAGCTGAATTACTGCTACCTTCTTTCCAGTGGTGGGGCTGTGCTCTTCAGCGAGGCAAAAAGAGGCACGTTTTCCTCAATTTAGCTCCATCAGCTTCACATTTCATGATTATTCATTTCAGATTCCGGCAGAGTTTGGGTGTTAGGATTAGTTTTTGAAGTCATTTTGAGTTCCTTTCCTGTATCCTTATATGAATGTAAGTGCTAAGTTCAGAGAGATGGCCTCCGAGGCAAACACTACCTGCTCTGGAACCAAATAGATATATATGTGAGCCACAGACTAACCTGCATTAATTATTGTTAATAATTTCACTGCTTAATCTTATTTAAAATGCCAATTCAGAAATTAAAAATAATCATCACTGGAGTAATTGGCATC
The DNA here is from genome assembly GCA_028627145.1 of Eidolon dupreanum. NCBI lineage: Eukaryota > Metazoa > Chordata > Mammalia > Chiroptera > Pteropodidae > Eidolon > Eidolon dupreanum. The sequence goes on along the minus strand of CM053501.1, from coordinate 62,501,983 downwards.
TATTCTGTGCTCATTCAAGTCTCACACCTAGCTTAAAGTGGTACTGCTCTTATCACATCTGACAGTGGAGAAACCATAGGGCAAAGAGAGGAAATAACTTGTTCAAAACACACAAATGAGTTGGGTTGGAGGAGCTGGGATTTGAACCCAGATAACTTCCCCCCAGAGGATGTGTTTTTAACCAGTGTACCGTAGGCCTGTTTTTAACACAGTCTCTAAGGATGATGATCTCTGTGAAGATGCTCTTTTCTGTGTGTTCCAGGTTTTGCTGATCTTTGCAAAGGAAGATAATCAGAGTGATGGATTCTGGTGGGCCTGTGACAGAGCTGGTTATAGATGCAATATCGCTCGAACTCCGGAGTCAGCCCTTGAATGCTTTCTAGATAAACATCATGAAATTATTGTAATTGATCACAGACAAACTCGAAATTTTGATGCAGAAGCAGTGTGCAGGTAACTTTCTTAATATGTTTAGTAAATGTCTACTTAACAGCTTAACATTAAAATCATTTATAGATGTCTCTAGTTCCACCACAAATGAAATATGGGAAAATGAAAAAGCTATAGCTCTTCCTATGGATTTATCTCACCTTTTCTGTTTTTCCACATTTGAGTTCCGATGAATTTAGAGGTGTGAGCTGGATGCCTCTAAAAGCTTCAGGGTTTATTTTTTTCTCTCTGAGTATGGCTCATATTTCACAGAACATTAAAATTCACACAGTTCTTATTACACAGATATGCTTTGGATGTAAACCAGATATTTTAATCTTAATTATTCTGTCCCAAAATGAGCATCAGAAATGTGTGAAATATACATTTTTCCCTGCCTAACACAGATGGGTGGATCCTACAGCATTCATGGAGCAAAAGCAGCCACTTTGCAACAGCAGAAAATCTTTCAGGGACCCAAACCCCCCACTTGTTTACAGAAATGCTGGTGCTCTCAGGAGGAAATGCATGTTTGTTCATAAATAAATGCAGTCCTAAGCGTTAGCTCTGGATGAACTGATCCAGAAGTGGAATGCTTTGAAGCTAGACAGGAAGAGGTCACTAATTAAATGCTAGACCAGGACAGATTCCAATTGCATATGGAGCTGGAATTTTCTTGAAAATAGGAAGTGGAAGGTAGAGAAATGGCTTCTTAGAACCTTTGGTACCCTGACGAGAAATGAATAGATTAAGGGAAGTTTCTCAGCATAGGTTTCACCTTGCTGTTCTTGGACAGTTTTCAGTTTGCCAAAGTAGAATTTTTCTTAACCTATTTTAAAGTATCTTACCGATCTCAAATAATTTTATCTTCCTGCATAGAAAAATTTGCCTATTTATTATATGCTTTAATAAAGTGTATCATAAAATATTTGAATGATATTTTTAGTTAGAAAGACTTTTTCTTTTTAAATGATTTTTCAGGCTAGAATTGGGTCCTTTATAACTATGTATGTCTACTTTTACTTGGTCTTGACTGACTTTTCTTACATTATTTCATGGTAGAAATACCACAATTTTGAGTGCATAATGAAATAATTTAAGACAAGCTTCAGATATGAAAAGATAAAATAGGAAGAATTCTTTTAATTCAGGCAAGGACCATTTTTGCAGATAAACATTATAATCTTCCTCGAATATGAAAAAATGAATTTTTGTTTCCTAATAAGTATACCACTGTCTTAGCTGCACAGAAAAACAATGCAGGATCTGTGTAGTTCAGTAGCCAGGTTACATATCTGCTAGTGTGTTTACCAACCGTTACTGGTCATGTCGAGGATGGCCCAGTTCCTGAATGCTTGACTGCTAGCACATGTTTCCTGAGACGAGTGGGGGACACACTCTAGGAAATGGGCATTCTTTATTGTCATCTGTGGTCCAGGATTCCTAGCTTTTGAGTTAGACTGGACATTAGCTCAACATGCTTCCTTGCTTATCCCCAGTTTCCCCCTTAGTCCTCTCAACCAGGAAGATGTCCAGGTTTTTTTAGAGGGATGAGAAAGAAAAGGTGAACAGCAGGAAAAAACCCCAAAAACTGAAGCCAATCTCAGAAGCTAAGTGACTGTGTGCTTTAGCTCAGTTATGTTCATGGCAGTGTTTGAGCCTCTTGCATAAGGCCCACCCCTTTGAATATAGCCCAGAAGTGTACTCTTGACAACTCACTGGGGAGGAAGAGGCTGAACAAAGTTGAGAAGTACTTAATATTTCCTTAGATATTAGAGCAAGCCTCTGAAACACCATGCATTCTTTCCATTAGGTGCTAGCTAATAATTGTGAGAATTTCTACAAAGTAGAAAATAAGTGTAACTTCACCCTACCAGGACCTGTTCTTTGGGCCAGCTGAATGGGAAGTAGTCTATACTCTAATTGGAGGGCTATTGACTTATTCCTTTTGCCCCACACTGAGTTAAGGCATTGTCTCCAAAAATATTTGTTCTTCAGATATCATTTATCTACCGGGGAAGACAGCAGCTGTCCATTTTCTTGAGGCTTCTACTCACATGGAGTGAGGTCTCAAGGAATAGGAAATAGGGAAGGTATATTTTTTGAGAAAGGTCAGGAAATTCTGGAGTTGAAGAGGATGAAGCAATATGAGCTGGCTGTCCCTTGAGGGATGGTAGTGCAAACACGGGAAAATGGAAAGGATCTGAGATCTCAATAGCTAGAAAGAAAAATAAGTACACATTGTTTCACAAATTACTTGGGAGTAGCCTTGAGCCTTCTGTTCTTGGCATTGATGGTTCTCTTCTAAGGGATCTCAAAATAAGCAGAGGCCAGACCCAGGACATGGGTCAAAATAAGTACACCTATTTGTAGTAAAATGCAAGTATGAAAAGTTCATCTGTTTCACAACCCCTGACCAGAATAATCCAGAATCTAAGCTGCAGCATTCTTAGCACATTTTCTAAGAAGACTCATCAACCTCAAAATTCTACGTCCTTACATGTTTTAATCCTGTTAAGTGCCTAGGGAATAAACTATATACAGGTGGTCATACAACAAATATTATGATGACAGTTGCTATGTTGCAGTATTTCTCAGTCTTAGATGATCACACATTTGTTTAAAGTATTTGAGGACAAACAACAGTACAGCTGAAAAAATTGAGGTGGCTCTGTGTATCATTTTTAATACACTTTCACCTGCATTTGTATATTCAACTGGCAGTGAGCACTTTGATTTTTATTATAAAGTCAAATTTCTGAACTATCTGTTTTAAAAGAAAAAAAGATCTAACCCAATTACCTCCCCAAGTACAAACTGATAACTAGAGAATTGTAGGACTGCCAATTTTTTTTGCAGAGTGGAATTACAGTCAGAAAGTGGGATTTGCTGGTTTTGAAGTGGAAAATTGGCACATCTGACCTATTGGATAATTGCCTGGGATTTTTTTTTTTAATTCTTTTTCTTTTTTTTTTTTTAATAACATGAAGAGATTGTCCTAATCAACAAGGGCATCTTTCTTTGTTGTCTTCCATGTGTTTTCAGACTTTTTCTTTAGAGAAAGATTTGGTTTTCTGCCATTTTCAGTGGGAAGTTCCACATTTGTTTAAGGTAACAAAACCCAGATCACCTGGTTTGATGTTGTGCCTTCTCCTTGCAGGTCTATCCGGGCCACAAATCCCTCTGAGCACACGGTGATCCTCGCAGTGGTTTCACAAGCGTAAGCTCATCTCCCATCCTCTGCTGGAGATAGGCCTGTTCCTTCTGAAACATTTGTCTGCTGCAGTTCAGTCTTGGAGCTGGGAAAGCGATGGGCTTGGGCTTGGCCTTGGCCCTGCAGCACCAATCTTAGATCTTGCTTTGGGGTTTTTTTGTTTGTTTGTTTTTGTTTTTTTTGCTTTGCAAGTTTCTGGAAATATTTAGATTTTTCTATAATATCTAATTGCTGTTGCCACATATTGATACACTTCAGGAAAAAATGGTTACTCATTATGTGCTGGAAATGAATAGAAAATCTGAGAGGGAGGAGATGTGGGGAGAACATGGTTCCAGCTTATCTTTTTCCTTTGAAGGAAAGAAATAGGAGAATGTTTGTTTTTCAGTTAAGAAGAAACAAATGGTAGCATGAGAACAAAGAGGGCTAAATCCACTGCAAGGTGAGGGTTGTGCAGGTGTTGTTTGGGGACAGTTATGTGGCTAGAAGCAGGACTAGAATGTATGCTAATGTCGGAAGGCAGAAAAGAGGGGTTGGGCTGTAGGTAAAAGCCTGTATCTAGAGGGGAAAAAGTTGTACAAGTACCAAAATGTGTTGTCATTACTTAAAGGCTATTGTTAACTTCGGAAAGAATAAGACCTTACTTAGGGCCTAGAATCTACTGGACTTGGCCCCACTGTGGCAAATGGCACAGATTCTGCAAGAAAGGAGCTGACAAGCCAGCAGCTCAGGAGAGTTTAGCTCTTCCTTCAGGCGAGCCCAACTTGGGGGATATTTGAATACTCCATTCCAAAGCCATATTGGTACAGAGGGAAATCCTGGCCTCAAAGTCTGGGCCTAACCTAAGACTTCTTGCCTGATACTCCTTGAGTCTCTTGTTAGGAGCTGTGTCTCTTCACAGTACCTGCCATGGGCCGTGGGGCAAGGAAAGTGAAGAAACTGTCCCCACTGGTTTCTCATCACCCCACCATCCTGGTAGGAGATGGGATCTCAAGGGGAAGGAGTGAGGGGAACTGAGATGTACAGTCAGCTTTCTTCAGCCCTCTGGCTTACATTTTATCTTCTGGAGACTCTGAGATCTTAGGGTCTTAGAGCTGTGGACAGGGATACCAGAAGTGTACCAAGCCACACAGCATTTCCCCAAACCTGGCTTATTCCGTGGGCCCAGGAACAAAACACTCTTTTTTCCTACTCCTATAGTAAAAATGTTTACTTGTCTTTGACAAGTTATGGTTTACTACAGCTTATTTATTATTTTCACCTTTTTTCTATGTTTTTATAAAATATTTCCTTTATCAAGAGAGTAATAATAACAAATGAGAGTTTGTGCCACTCAGCTTATGAAATAGAATATGATTAATACCTTTTTGTGTCATTCCTGATTTATCAGTCAGCGAAGACAGAACCTTGAGTTCCTGAGGAGAAAGGGAGTTAGGGAAAGACAGCTTTTCTCTGTAAGGCAAAAGTCAGCTATAGGTAACTCCACAAACAAACATTGGGATTTCTCTTCCTGTTTTCTCTCTGCTCCTCCACCCAGTCCCCTCTATTCCATTTGTCTTCCCTGTTTTCCAAGATGTATATTCCATGTTACTTGCTGATTGTCTCAGGGAAACCCTTTCTCTCAATGGTACCAGCCCAGCATGTGTTTATGGCAAGCCAAGCCACACCCCACCTTCTACTCAAACTAAACTTCTGAGACCCAGCTGTAGGCTCTTTATAGGAAGCCTTCCTGTGAAATGAGTGACAATAATCAACTTTTGTTTTCTCTTCTTCCCTTCTAAATTGGCATTCCTGCTGACACTTCTCTCCCATTTGGCTATGAGATGCTGCAGCCTGCTTGTTGTTTTTGTCACGTTGAGAGTGGAACCCAGCCGAGTCTTGGGGTGGGAGTTGTGCTTTTAGAAGGTTTGGGGACAACAGCAAAGAAGACAACAGTCTCTGGGATGAGCACTGCACCTACGTTGTCCCTTTCTGGGACTGCTCCCATACCCTCAAGGGGAGTCCAGAGTTGGAGATGGCCACTCCCGTGCCCCTGTGCTGATGCTTCCAGGCACACCACTGGAATGTTCTCCTTACTCTTTTGTCCTTTCTGTACCTGGAAGGCGGATGTGGGAGTCTGGGACCTTAAAGTCAGCTGTACCCCATGGACACATGCTGGTCAGCAAGCCACTCTCAGAGCCAACACCATGCTTGCCTCATTGCTCTCTCTCCAAGTTTCAGTGTGAGGAATCCTGGTTTGTATCCACTGAATGACCACATTTTCTGCTTTGCTGCAGATTGGATGACCATGAAGAGGCCTCAGTTCTCCCTCTTCTGCATGCAGGCTTCAACAGGGTATGTAGAAGATGAACCGGCACCTCCCTCAGGCAGGCATCTTACCCGTAGCACCCCCATAGTGGGAAAGGCAAACAGCATGGTTAACAGCCCCGAGACTATGAGGGAAGGCAAGGAAAGGAAGTAACTGTTCTCGTGGAATGGTAACGAGCAACTGCTAGTCCAGCTCTTTCCCTTTTTCTCTCATAACTTCATATATCTTAGCTACAAATATGTAATGACATAAAAACACATCTTATATCTGGTCCAAATTCTGTAGTCCCAAAGTTATCTGACTTAAATCGGTCTAGTTAGTTAGATTCAATGTGTGTATGTGATTATATATAGATGGGTCCACTGAGTCAGCACCCAGGCCTTTATGTTCAGGGCCTAGCAGAGCTAGGGACATGTCCACAATGGCTACGGCATCCTATGAATTCTGGTTTCAACCATAAATGTCAGCAAAGAAAAATTCTTTGAGTAACTACAGGAGTTAACACTGATAGTCAACTCCAAGATGAAGACTGATTACTCCCAGGAGACTTACTGAATAACTCGTCTTGCCTGGTATCTCCAGGTCTTTTGACACGAGTCACATGAATCTCAAATAGATGCCATATATATCCTTTTTCTTCAAAGATAGGATAGTGTCTGTGCCTTGTGAATTATGAAAATTCCTTCAGGTGCTTTAAGTAATGGTGCGTTGCTGTTCCAGGTTAAAAACAAATCCCTTCTTTGCTGTAGACCATAGAGAAGCATAAATTACCTGCGTGCAGCAGTTTTGTGCTTTGGTGGTTTTCTGCTTCACCGTGGAAGCAGCAGTGCTCTATAAAATATTCAGGTAGCGTAGTGGTTCACATGTGTCCTAGAAATGAATGTTTCTAGTTAGCAGTTTCACTCACCTAACTTTCCTCTTGTCCGTCATTGCATCTCTCAAAGGCTGGCATTTGGTTCTGAAAGCTGTTTTTACGTACTGGATTCTGATGACAATGCATAAGACATACTTCTGAATTCTGGAATGGAGAGTTGAAAAGGAAAATTGATGAAGAAGACTTGTGCCTGAGACTTCTTTCCTTACAACAATCATTTCCTGAGAAATAACCTGAAATTACTCACAGGTTTCATAAGTCTTCTGCTTAATGTTGACTACTCCATTGCACTCCAACCCAACATTGTCCTTCATATCTGAGGACCTCTTGGAGTGTGAGGCATAGATACTCCTCATCCCCTGGGCCTCATTACTGAGAACAGCAATGACACTGTAGGTGACATCAACGAGGACCCACGTAGGTACCGTCCAATGTCCTTTTGGAATTCAGCTTTAGCTCAGTGCTCCTACCTCTGGCTCGTTTTGTTGGGCGTGATCACAGCTTGTCTGGAGGCTGAGATTGCACATCTCACAGAAAAGCTTGCAGGAAGCAACTGGCCCTCTGTGGGTGCAAAGGCCATTAAGTAAATTTAGGAGGAAAAGTTCCATCGTTTCCTTTTTACGTGTTTTGTAACCTGTGCATGCTGTTCTAGGTTTCATTTCCCTCTGCTTGGATGTGGTTCTGCTTTCTGCAGTCAGCCATGGTGAATAAAACCCTTGGTAGGAGCATGAAAAGCTGGGCCTGTGAGGGACACCTGTTTTTTTTTCATGTTTGGTCTGATCAAGGGTCTTTGCCAGCTAGATCAAGGTGCTCCCAAATAGTGTGGGCTCTTTCTGAGGGAAGCACTCTGCACCTACAAAGGCTTTCCCTCCTGAGTTACTGTGACACAAGATCAGATGAGACTGGTCTCCTTTTTTGGGCAAAATCTTGTCTTTGGCAACTCTTTACCCAAACATCCTTCCAAATATTCCAGTGAGTCTGCCTTCCGCGAGGTTGTTTCCCATCTCTGAGTTGTTTTGATTGTATTAAATCATCTGCTGAAACTCAGCCCTGTGTTGCTAGCTAATTGGCCAGCACTTCACGCTATGGGTCCCTGAGTGGGTATCCAGGAACAAATCGTGCCATCAAATATTCCACAGCAGCTCCACTTGAAGCCTCTGTAGCAATGTGTAAGTGGCCAACTGCATGTTGCTCAGGCCACTTTGAGCCTTTTAGTAACCAGTATCTTAGCAAAGGGCTATTGCAGCTGTTTTTATATCAACCTTTGTGTCCTTCTGTCTCTATTTGAAATGAAGCTTATTCAGATGAACAGGTATTCATGGAGCACTTACCCTGGGCAACAGAATGTGCTAGGCGTGCCAGTTAGACACAGTTTCTCCCTAGATAGGCTTCCCGGGGAGGAAGAAGTGGAGAGCTAAGATTTATTATTTGCCTGGCTTCATTCTAGGTGATTTACTTAATCCTTATCTGCAGATAAGAGGTTGGAAACAGGAGGAAACAGGCTCAAAATGACTATCTTGCCAGAGCTCATTCTTATTACAAAGTCAAAATGGAAATGCTTGGTGTTTAATGAACTCCAAACTCCATGTTGGATCCACTAAAGTAGTATTTCTCAAAACTGTTCCAGGGAACACTAGTGTTCCAAAAGCTTTTCGTAGGTGGTGCATGAATAATCCTCCTCCCACCCCTGAAAATCCACAGTGCACATTACAACACTACATATGAGCATATTAAATGCCCTGAGAAGTCCTATACTAAAGAAACCTGCCTAAATTTTTGGAAATCTACATTTTTAACCAAATGTCCAGGTGATTCTTAGCATACTGAGGTTTGAAGACCACTGCTTTTCATTCACTCACATTATTTCAGAGAGATGGGTTAATCCCTAAAAGATAAAGCAGTGGAATCTTCCATTAACTTTAGTCTGAAAAACACTTAAGTGTTGATTATGTGGAAACAAAGTGCTCCAGTGTTTAGAAACCATCACCTACAGAAAGCTGTTTTTTTTTTTTTTTTACTATAATGGAAGTTCTTAAGACGCCTAAAGAAAAATAGTGTCATAAAAAATTATTACTTAAATGTGAAAATATAGCATGAATATGCACGTGCATACACACATGCTCACACAGACTTAAAAAGCTAAGGGAAATCAAAATTAATGATACCTCTAACTTATGACATTTCTGATTTATGACATTATCAGTGATTTGGATGTTTTTTTCTTTTTCTGTATTTATGCACTTTATAATGTATATTGCTTTTCTAATTAAATATAGACAACAAAAGTTAACTTTTAAAGTTTCTATCTTAAAAAAAAAATTGCCTTAATCTGTTTATCCCAACATTTTTGAAACTTGTTTTATCATATAGATGGGTTTTCATATCTTAGGAAGTATCAGCTAACAGTACTCAGAGCTATTATGGGCTGATGTATAATCTTCACCCATCCAGAAGCTCGACCTGAACCTGACCATGTTTAACTTTACTTTGTAAAAAAAAAAAAAAAAAAAAGAAAAAAACAAGAAAGAAAAAGAATTTCCCTGCTGTGTGTACATGGTGCCCCCTATTTCCTTAGCCCTTCCCGGCTTCCACCTGGAGTTAATGGGGACTAGCCATACAGGGAACGTCAGGGCTTCACAGGTGTTCCTCACAGAGAAGCCATTTAAACTAGATGCATGGATGTGTGTGTGTGTGTGTGTGTGTGTGTGTGTGTGTGTGTGTGAGAGAGAGAGAGAGAGAGAGAGAGAGAGAGAGAGAGAGAGATACAGACAGACAGACAGACATACAGACATGGTAGGGAAGAGATGGTTTAGGCATTCAGGAGATGAAGAAGGACATGAAGAAGGGACTCTCCCCTCGAAAGAGATCATTCATAGTGTGACAGACACTAAATATGTCCAGTGTTGGGTTTTACAAGACTTTTATTAGTGAAAAATATAAAGCACAGGCATTTCAGTAATTAACAAAGTTGTTTGTTTATTTTCTGGTTGGTACTCTTCACGGAGTTTTTCCCACCTTTGTTGTAAAGAGACTTAAGCATGCAACGTTACCTGCTCTGTTGTTTCTCATACATTTAAACAAGCATTTCAAATACCTTGACAACTGTTTTATTTCATTTCATCTTTCTTACTCGTTCTCATGTAACAGTTACCTGGGTAGGAGAAACTGTTAAGCTTCTTTATTCGACTTTTTAAAAAGTAATTGTATATGTCTTAATTATTATCTTTGCTTTCTTTTCAGAGATTTATGGAGAATAGCAGCATAATTGCTTGCTATAATGAACTGATTCAAATAGAACATGGGGAAGTTCGCTCGCAGTTCAAATTACGGTATGTAGCCAAATAAGCTGGTTCACGAGGTTAACAGTTCTGTAGAAAAGCTTGTCTATCATCAGGTTGCTGTTCACGGTTCCTGGCTTAGTCTCAGGGATTTCAAAGCTGTTAAACAAATAATGGTAGCTGGTAAATGGCATAATCTAAATGGAGAGTCCTTTGATATAATGAAATAAATTAGAAGCATTTCTTCTTCTGACAGTATTTTCCACTATTTACAGCAGGTTTAAAATTATATCCAAGCAAAAGTACTGTTTAGTTTTTGTACAATTAGATCAAGATTAAGAATAGCCTTTGAGAATGACTTTCTACTTATTACTTTCAACATTTATAAATTCCTCCGTAGATTGTTATGGATAGGAGCAAACCAGTGGGTATATTTATTATGCTAACCATAATAAATTGCCTCGTAACCACAACAGCAATTGTCTGAGCCCTGTTTGTGGCCTCAATGCATGAAATATCTTCAAGAAATTGATTTTAAATCTCTAAAACAGGTAATAATGCTTTAAGAGAAGGCTTCTCTCTGGTGCTCGCTTCTCAGATGGGACTGAGTGGCCAGAATTCTGGGTGGTAGGATGTCCTACTTCTGGGACACCTTGGAACATCAGGGTCCTAGCTCATAGTTTTGCTCAGGCTCCACTCTAGGAGGATCCTGATTTTTTTCAACCCGCCTGCCTCAAGTAGAGAGCAGGGGACAGAGGAAGCTCTACCCAACCTATGGCCCCTGGGAGCCCAGTGCACAGTGGCTCCAGGATGTAGGGTGCCAGAAAGTTCCTGTCCTGGCTTTTCTCTCTGGCCAGCTATAAGGTCGGGATGGTTTCAGGCTCAACAGAAGATAAAATAGCATCTTGTAATGATTCTACTTCTTGCTTATTTAATTTGCATTGAAAGGGAACCAAACCCTTCTTAAACTTAAATTTTCTCTGTCATACTCCATCCGTTGGAAGCAAAATGTATTGGCATAAACCCAAAGAGGCAAGTTCTTCTGGGATTCACCCTGCTCAGGGAAGTTGCTTTTTGGTGAATAGAGAGCTTTAAGAAATAAAGTGTGGAGATAAACACTTTTAGGTGGGAAAATATTTTAAAAGAATCTCAAACAGTGGAAATTCAGGTATTTTACCAGTTTTTGGTGAGGAATATTGCCAAAGATTTTTGAATGTGTAAATAAGTTAAATACCTCAGTTTCTAGGTATCCACTTATTTATTAGTGTCATAGAACTTCATAGAATTTTTCAAGAAAACCACATTGCCTTCAGAAAATTATGATTTTCAATATTGTATGTTAATTGTTTTTATTCCTGGAGGTCTCTGCTGTTTTTAATTGAGGGTAAAAAGACTGTACTTTTTAAAGATGTTTCACAATGAATAGAATTAGATAAAAGGGATTTCATTATGGTTAAAATCTTTTACTGTGTATTATCTACAACAAAAATGAACAGATACCTTGTTGCTTTGATAGGTAATTCCCTCTTTTGATTTTAAATAATTATTTGAGTTTTCTTAGTCAACATTAAATGTGATGGCACATGTAAGATGTCAAAAGTTGCCTTGTCCACAATGAGCAGGCAAAGGCAGTTCTGGCAATTTGAACTAAATATGCCCAGGCAGCATGAGGGCTTAAAGAGAGTTTCAGATTATTCTGATAAAACCTCCTTAGAGCCAGGACACTGAAAACTTTTCAAGGCCTCACCAGATTCAGAACTTGGTGGATTTCTAAGTACCTATGTAAGTCACATAACTTCTCACCCCTTCCTAACTGGAGCTGGCTGTAGGAGTTGGACCCATTTATAGAGTCATAATGAAAAGGCTCAAGTTCTTTATACAAATCAGTGTTAGTGAATGGACTTGACTCAGACAGTCAGGAAGGTATGTTTGCCCAGATGGGTTTGATCCTCTTACATTCCATGCCAGCTTAAGCTTGGCTCTTCCCAGTCAAGAGCAACCAGCAGGAGAGCAGCCTCTGTGGGGTGGGTTTGGGAGGGCAGGGAAGGCAAGAGTTCTCTGTAGGAGAAGGTCAGAGGAAGACTAAGTGGTCAGTTTCTTCTGTTGCATTTTGGCTGGCTCTGCTTCAACCATCTCAAACTTCCTTCCCTTTTTTTGAAGGAGTGGCATGTGTGCATGGTTTGACTCTCCCTGGGTATACCAGATCTGGGCCCAGCTGATGGAGAATGGTGACTTCATGAGGTTCCCCAGCTCCTTAGGGCATTCAAGGATCTCTAAAGCATCTACCTGCACCCCAGAGGCAGGCAGGCAGGCAATTCTGTCACTTATTGCAGACTGAGAAAATGAGACTCTTCGTTATACAATGCCAGAATAATTATAGTGTAATTATATAATACTTTCCCCTGCAATACCACCCCCAGCTGAAGCTAAATTTGTGACATTACTAGCATTCTGCAAGGACAGTCTGTACTGCAAGAACGATTGTTGAATGTTGAAGGTAGATAGATACCTCTGTCCAGGTCTTCTCCTATGGTAACCATATTTACTTAACCAAGAAAAAGAAAGGATCATGTGTTCAAATAGAAACTGTCTAATTTTCAAATTCCATTATATAGAATAACTTTTAAAGAAAGAATTAAATCTCATTTTTGTGTGCATTTGATAAACCGTTGAACAGAAGAATTCATGAAATGGGGAATGTCTAGGGAGATACGGGCTAAATGATGATCGTTTATCTCTTCTAACGTTCTTATGTCTCTCTATTAGGAAAAGAACTATGCTCTCCAAAATACAGATAGGATTTAGCTACTTATTGGGAGTTTAAGTTGATCAGTTTATACTAATATAATACCAGCCATCGTGTCATCATTGGTCAGTCTGATACCTGTTATCTAGGAGTTATACCCAAATCATCATGTTTGTTTTACTCCATCTTAAGAAGGTAGTAATTCTCAACTTTAGAAGGAATCCGTTTCTGATGGGCAAAACTTTGTATTCTGTGATGAAATACTGCATCTCTCGGTATTAACAGATGTTTATAGTGTTTATCATCACGTGGGCTCTGCGTGAGAACCATTGTGTCACAGAAGGAGAAACCCAGCTGTGAAGGCTTAGAGTAAGGCGCCCCTGCTGCGTCACTGCCCAGGAATGGTGCTGACAGTAGCAAGTCCATGACCCCCTTTTGCCTCAACTCCTTCCTCCCCAGCCCTCTCAGACCCCTGCTGGTATGCAGATTTATGTTCAGAATCTTTTCTCTACAAGGCACGAACAACCATGCCCCATCCTGCCCTTGTTCTAGGCAGCCTCAGTGTGCGTGTGTGTTTCCTTTGAGCAGAATCCCTTTGGAAAGAACCCAGGAGATTGTGTAACCCAACCACCCAGCCACAGTCGACAGAGGAAATCACTGAGGGCCGGGGAGACTCTCGCCACAATCACAGCTACCCTTTGTGTTAGTCACAGCACCGGAGTAGAATCCAGGCATCCTGCTTTTCAGCTGATGCACTCTGCACCCCATCATACCACTGTGTTCTTCGTAGGCTGTATATGCAGACCCCTGTAATACCTGCCTTTCCCTCGGGACCTTCAAGGGCCCTTAAGGTGAAGGGGAAATGGTTACATCGCCTGCACTTTAGGGCTTTCCATACCAAAGTAACCTTCCCTTGTGCTACTTTTTCCAGTTTTTGAACTTCTCAGCCTAAAGAATACATTTGAGGTACAGAGTTACAAGGTTCCCAAGAACAGAAAATTAATAAGGCTAGGGTTCTTCTATATGAAGAGTATTAATAATTAATACAAGCAATTAAATTCCCAAACTCGAGGAACATGATTCAAGTTGATTACCTCATTTTGCTGCAGGTTTACTTAAAATAGAACCATGAACCAAATCGGTTCAAAGCCTAGATCTAAACATTGCAGTCCACTAGTGTTTGTCACTGTGTAAAATAATCTGCTGGTCCCACCAATATCCTCTCACTTTAGCTGTTGATAAGAATTTGCTTTGTCCCATTGGGCATTATACTTAGTGAAGATTCTGTGCTTTGTGGATAATCATACAATGAATGTTTAATAATTTTAGAGATTGGAGCAAAAATCTTATATAAAGGCAACCTCTTGAATTGATAAAAACAATACCCTGAAGTACCTGTTTACATATTTAGTTGAGACACAGGTACTTTAAGAAGCTACTTGGGCAAAAGAGGAATTTATCATTTTCTAAAATGCGTTGGAGCTTAATTATCCAGCTCTCAAAGTTAAGGAGTTAGCCTACAGAGAGTGTGCTTTTGTACATCTAACTTCTGGAGGACAAGGACACTGTCATGTGGTGTCTGGTCAGGTACAGCATCCAGGTGCCTGGGACATACTTCCCATAGGACTAGCTCTTGCCTTCCTCTTCATGAGAGACAGCGCAATAATGGCTTTGGTGACAATTTTAGAGTCTTATTTTTTTCTTATTTTAACTGATCATGTTTACAAATGCAGAGATGCTAATAGGATAGTATATGGTTCCAATTAGGTAGCCCCAAGTGATTTAAATAAGAAAGCATACCGCACCCATCCGGAATCTCCGTTGAGTAATTGGGTTTATGTTCTCCTCTGCTCATTCATATCATAATTGTTTCACTTAACCTACCACACTGGTCCCTTAATCTCTGTGATTATAGGCACACCACCCTTCATCGGGCTAAAATCCTTCACTTCCCCATGCAGATTACCTTGCTTTTATTGGTTTGATATTTCAGTTCTTGATATACCAGATTTTTCAGGTGTAGTCATGAGAAAAGATAGGTTATGATCCACTTTCCACTGACAGTCTTTGAAAGAAAGAAAACAAAGAACTATTACTCTGAGATCTTACAAATAATATGTACCTTGTGTTGAATTCTCATATTGTCCCAAGCACTTTGTGAAATGCCTCATGTGAACCATCCATTTTGATTGTTATAACAACCTGTAAAATGTTATTTTATAGATGAGAAAACTGAGGGCCAGCAAAGATAAAAAGTTGTGCAAGGTCCCATAACTGGCAAAATATGAAACCAGATTTCACCCAGTTTGTTCTGCCTTGTCCCTTGTGAACACTTCAAAACAAAATGAGAAAGTTAGATGGATAAAATGAGTAACATTTAAGAGTTTGTTTTATAAGAAGAAACATCAATCTAGTAAGTCAACATCTTTTTTGTAATGCATAAGAAAGCCTTCACTGGAATTCCTTAAACAACCAGTATAAATAACAAAGCTCTAGAAACTAGCTACTACCTCCTGTTAGTAAACAACTCACTGTATCTGGAGTTGCTCTAGATTTGTAAGATAGTTAAAAATTTACCCAAGAAATAGAAAATTGAAATGATTTCAAATATTTCAGATATACAGTGAAGGTCACCAAGAAAAATGCCACCTGAGAGCTGTACAATAACAGACAGAAGGGGAATTTTGCTGTATTTGCCTTTCATCATGCCAGTCCAGTGGGTGTGGTTGGAAGCAAAATGCTATAAAGCCTTGTTTATCAGAGATCACGAAAGAAAGGAGAAAAGTGTATGTGCCTGCTGGAAAAGGCCAGAATTCCTCAGATCCAATTCGGGCTTAAGCAGGGTTTCTTAATTGATGGGAACATGACTTCTCCATGACCACACTGTGAAGGAAACAGAAGATCGTTGGTGTAGAACATTGGGGACCTGGAAGACAGTGTCCTGCACCTTCATTCTTGTGTCGGTATTAAAGTTTCATTCAGCACATATGTAGTTCAATCTATGAAGATTTTGTTGGTTAGAGTTCTTCTCTTTGTATCATATATATGTAAATATATGCTGTTGTTTATTCATTTAGTTTGAAAGGCTAGATTGGTGGGGTTTTTTTGTTTTTTTTTGTTTTTGTCTAAACAATATCAAAATGGTTTTAATGAATCTGAGGAACTGTTTACTCTGATAAATTAACAGATGAAACACTCATGGTTTTAGAGCAGGACTAACACCGATCTTTTGCAACTTTCAGGGCCTGTAATTCAGTGTTTACAGCATTAGACCACTGTCATGAAGCCATAGAAATAACCAGCGATGACCATGTGATTCAGGTACAGAGATACTTTTTATCTTTAGATGTCAAAATAGAACCTTTCAAGCTCGAGCCACACTTTTCCAAGTACTTTCCCATTCTCTCATTTCAGCACATTTTCTTTGGAGAAAGGAACATCAAAGTATGCAAAGAAAACTGATAGACTTAAGCTAAAAAGTAGATATTCAATAAGAATAACAAATTATTCAGATCTGAGCCTGTGATTTCCTTGACAGAGGTGGGGTAAATCCATTGGACCATCTGTGAAGACAGCGTTTTATACAGAAGTATATCAGAATTGTACAGTAAATGCTTATAAGTACCTATAGGAGCAAAATATTTTCAGAGATACTCATTTATTTGCCTATGGTTGGTATTCTAATTATAAAGCACTCATATGCCAAAGGAAATGTGTATAGTAGACAAACCTTTGTTGAAATAAAGTCGTTTTATTATATTTGTTGGAAAGTAAGACATTTATACTTAAACAATTCTCTGAAATGCAGACTTCCCACTGATGGGTGCTGGCCCGCCTACAGTGGTTTGCTTAGTGACACTGTGAGGCACACTTGCTATTATCAGTAGAGGTCAAAGTCAGTGCTCAACACAGTGGCCTGACAGCAGATGCAGCCCTACATTTCCTCTCCTGCAAAACCCCTGCTACACGCAGACACCCTGCTCTGATACCAGACCAATGACATCAGCAGCCCGCCATGCCTAGACCCTGTCATCAACATGTTCACAAGGTTATCTCATTTCCATTCAGCAACCCTGTGAAAGAGACATAAGGGCTCCATGGTACATATGGGGAAACTGAGGCCCATCAAGGTCAAGGAACATACCCAAGGAAAGCTCTGTTAATAAGTATCGGAATCAAAATATGTAGCCATGACTCTGACTCCAAAGACTTCCTACCTGGTGTCCTGTTTGTATTTATAGAATTTGTTTTTCTGGCTGCTCCTTGAAATGGGTCTGAAAGCTTTCTCATATTGCTGCCTATTGTTGGCCCACCTGTACACAGGTCTGCATCCTAGACTGCAGGGAAGCCAGACATGTTTCTGTTACAGACCAAACACAAATCTCACCTATTTCCAGACTCGAACAATCAATTCTCTTCATGAAACAAGTTTGCTTTGCACCTCCTTCTTTTACCGTTGGCAGCCGAGTGGTGACCTCAGTAATGAGAAGGGGCTCCCTGTTCTATGCTTTCCTTCCCGACTTGTAATCTAACATGATGCCTTTCACGGGGAACAGAGTCCTTTATCTTACAGTGAGCAACCGGTGGTTAGAAACCCTGTATCTCTCTGGGAGAGGTAATGTGGTGATGCTGTCACATGTTATTAATCACCTCCCTGCCTTTTGCATGAACAGGAACAAATGGGCTGAGAATGGTGGGCAATTGCAAAGGGCAGAGTTGTTGCATTGAAAAGAAAACTATACTGACTGCAGTTTTTTACTTGGGAATCCCTTGAGGCCCCTTAAAAACCTAGCAGCAATCTGAATATAAAACTTAAAATAAGAGCAAGGAGGAAGAAGTTGAATAGAGGATGTTACTGTAAGGGGAAAATTAAAATGACCTTTGTGCTATAGATTTTGAGATGAGTCGTTGCCATGGGCTATTCCAGCAAGTTCCTCTGTGTCCCAGCAAGCATTCCTCCTGGGCACACAGTGTCCCTGCGCTGACCTGTAACCACTTCCTGTTCACAGTATGTCAATCCAGCCTTCGAAAGGATGATGGGCTACCACAAGGGTGAACTCCTGGGGAAAGAACTCGCAGAGCTGCCCAAAAGCGATAAGAACCGGGCAGACCTCCTCGACACCATTAACACTTGCATCAAGAAGGGCAAGGTAGGTGAAACAAAATGAATCTGCACACCCCTCCACGGTTGCATTCTCTTTTTCTGTGCGTTTTTATATCACGCCTTTAAGATTGACTTCTTTAATACTGTTATAATAATTAAGTGAAAAATCTTTCATTTTTGCAAAATGAGTTAATTTTTGAGTTAATTTTGGATATCAAGTGAAGCTGGTGACTTTGTGTAAGGAACCTTTATCCTTTGCCTGACTATGTCCCACCTGTTGTTGCTAGAATATCATTCCAGTCTGAGCAGAGTTGCACCCATAAAGCCGTTATGTGTTTTTTAGCTTATCCAGTATTTGGGGGACTAGAAGTATTTCATACCAATATTTACATGTAGGCCCAATTTTCAGCCTTCCTTTTTCTGTGCCCTTTATTCCTCACAGTTCAGTAGAAATGGATAGCCTACATTTCCCTAAAACGTCCGTTTGTCAGTAGCTTCCACGCAGTCCCAGGAGGTAAAGGCAGTGGTGTAAATGCAGAGGAGCTCCCCTACTCTCCAGAGGAGCATTGCTCTTGTAGCTGGAACTGCCTGTGCATTTTCTTTTAAGCATTCAGAGTGCTTTTTTTTTTTTTTTCACATATTCTTTCATCTTGCTTTCTCTGATGTGAAGTAGTTAGATAAGTATTGTGTCTATTTAATGAGGGACCATTTTGCAAGAATAAAATAAGTTTAGATTATATGTGAGGGACAAAATTAATTTTAAAAAATTGAGGCAGTGAGACTGAAAAGGAAACAGAACATTGTCAAGTACTCCCAAAAAATTGCCAAAAGAATACTGCCACACATCTGGTGACCCCAATATGCGTACCAGTTAGCCATCTTGGTGGGCGGGGCAGGAAAAGGCTGCAGAGAAAAGGCTCAGGCTCTGATCTAACAACTCCCTCCCAGAAATTGTGAAGGTACCACCAGTTCACCCTTGAAATCACCAGGCTCTTCATCCCAGCCAGTTCCCCAGGGTCCAGAGACCACAAGAATCCTCACACTCCCTATTGCCTCTTCCACGGAAACTGCCAGGAGCCAAACTAATCTAGGGTTCCCGGCTAGAGGCCCCATAGATAGTAGAAAGATGATGAACTTCAAGGAGAATTAAAAGGTATGAATTTATAACCACATCCTCTACTTAATGTGGGCAAATTAGTTAGAATCTGAGCCTCGGTTTACCTATCTATAAATTAAGGATGACAATATCAAGCTCACAGGTTGTTGTGCAGATTTGGAGAAAGACCTCAGAGGAATCCTTTGACTTGGTGCCCCTAAGGCTGAGAACAAAACTCTACCCTCTCTCTGGTCAAGTGTCCTGGGGCCCAGGAGGAGCAGCTGGTGGTAGACTCATTGGCTTTGTGGTCTTTGTATATCGTGACTTTGAGCCCTACGTAGTCAGCATTACAGAGGGTGTAAAAATAGAGTGGTGTTTTGTGAAATGTTACAGTAGCATATGTGAACTTCATTGGTCAACTCGGTAAGAACCTCTGTAGGAAAAGACATCAGCTCTGATGGAAGGATTTTAAGAGCTCTCTTTGTCCATGTAGGAGTGGCAGGGGGTTTACTATGCCAGACGGAAATCCGGGGACAGCATCCAGCAGCATGTGAAGATCACTCCAGTGATTGGCCAAGGAGGGTAAGAGCAAACTCTTGAACTCTTTTAGTTGAAGGGCCCTGTGGGCATTGGGTTTACATATTGAAATGCCAATGTAAGCGTTAGACCCACAGATACAGTAGGGTTGGGCTGTACATCGTATGTACCAAGGACACCTCCACTTGGCCAGCCACAGCCCCTGGACATAGCTTCCCTCCTCCCTCTTCTCCTGCCTATGGGCTTTATGAAGCATCATCCAAGCTTCCCACCTCCATTTGATTGTCTGTGGTTCCACCGTTGCCACTACCCTCTGAAAGAGTTCAATTTCTAGGCCTTCCGCCTTCATGACAACAAAACTAGGGGTTGACCTTCTCTCGAGGCATCAGCTCCATGCAGGTTCTCTCCAGGTGAGCTCAGGGCTTGCTCCACAAAGGGGAGAGAGAGCCTTGGAGGTCATGGTTATGGAGAGAAAGGTGTGTTTGATCCAAAGTTGAGGTGATCTGATTCCATTTAATCTCAGATTACCAGAGAAGCCTGTTCATTTGTGGAGAGAGAAGGCAAATGTGCAATTCCTTTTCCTTCTCTCAGTTAAGTATTGGGAGAAGGTTTGCGAAGCCAAACTACACCACTGAGGTGCCTTGGTAAACCAGCCTGAAGGTCAACAGCAGCTTCATAGTACAGATTTATAAGGGATGCATGCCATCATGTGAAGTTTTGGAAAAAGAAAAGGTGGCAGTTACTATGCCAATAACCTAAAGGGGAGAGTCTTGCCTGTGACTCTTATGACTACCCGAATTCCTTGCAAATTGTTGTGTGATCAGAAAGCAAGACATTCCATAAAGTCAGCAAAGTGTGGGTCGTTCTTCCTCCAATTTTACTTATCTGGTTAATTTCAAAATTGTTCCCCTTCAGTTCAGAGACCACCACCTCCTATTTCCTACCATTGCACTTCAGTCTGGGTGATGTGGGCACTAGGTGGCCCTGACCAAGGGTTACGAGCACAGAGAGAGGCCACCCAGAACCTTCTTCTGTGCACAGAGGCCTCAGCGTGGCCATTGCCACCAGCGATCAGTGCTCAGAGACCACAATGGCTGTCACGTTGTTGTTATCATCCTTAGACCATCTTCTCAGAAAATTTAAGCTAAGATTCACTTTGTGTGTGAGTCCAGAATCATTAGGTAACCAAGGCAGAGGAGACACGCTATTGCTTGGTAATTTCTATCGTAATGAATATTTCTGCTCTTTCTGATTTTACAGAAGAGAGATGTTCTTTTGTCCAGACATAGTGTTATTTTTCCCCCTATTATAGACAGTGAGCTATCACAGGAAAGTCTTATTAAAAGTAGGCAAATTTTACCTCTTCCTGTTTAGTGAAGCTCATTACAGGGTAACTCTCTTCAGAGTCCTCCAGAGAAAACCGAACCAAAGAGAAAGAGACAGAGACAGAAACAGAGGAGACTCATTACCGTAAAATCTAACATAGCCCTCTGGAATTCTTGGCTTCACTCTCAGTAGAAAACCTACCTTTAGCTGAATTTTGTGCAGGTCTGAGACACCCGTGGTCTTTTCCTGGTCCCCTTTGTGGTAATGAACAGGACTGCAGGCTGTTTGGGGAGTCTATGACCTTGGAATAAGAGGTTTTTTCCCTGCTTGAAAAACGCCTTTGTTATGATGACCATGCTGTGAAATAATATGGATTATTAAATACAAAAATAGCAGACATGAAATTTGGTTATTGTCCAAATGAGTCTTTTGCTTTTTATATAAGCTAAAAAATTATTAGTGTCAGCAAAATTAAAGCCAGTTTTGTCCAGAATAGCATTTCATCTTTTCACTAGGAGCCAAGCTTCAGGAGTCAGTTACAAAATGAAATACCCACTAGGAAAGTGTTTTTGAGCCGGCTATGATTAAAAGGGAAGCCTAGTTTCTGAAAGCATGTGTGAGCTGTGGGTGAAAATGCATTTTCTGTAGGTTGGGTTTTGTCTGAATTTTAAATCAACCCTAGAATAGACCCTGGAGTTTTGCTTTATGAAGTTTCTCTTGGTGTTTTCATTTGCTGATTTGTTGAATCATCTCATTCCTGACTCACTAATAACTGATTATTTATGTTATTAGGAAAATTAGGCATTTTGTCTCCCTCAAGAAACTGTGTTGTACCACTGACAATAATAAGCAGGTACAGTATTCAGTTTGCTTCATTCGCTTTGTCAGCTTGACCACGTGTTGCCTTCTCACCACTGTTCTCTGCTTGTCTTCCTCCATATCTTCTTGTTGCCAATTAAGAAGGTTTATGGCAAAATTAGACTCCTTTGATAAATAGTAAAAAAAAAAAAATTCCCCTGTGAGCCTGTGCTACTGTCTTAGTAATGCACATCAGACTTGATTTAGCTTGTGGCTGTGCAACTCAAGACATATATTTTATGAGAGCATAAAATTTTTCCTCCAAATAAAAAAAGTTCTGTTTTTCTATCTTAATTTCTTAAGCAAATAAAACGCATTTGAACATTTCACCCCCTACAAATTTATATCAAAAACAAGAATCATTCCAAATTAGTACTGTGATTTTTTTTTTTTTTTTTTTTACCACTGCATCATGCAGAACAATACCTTGAGCTTTGTCTTCTGAAGTAACAGAATTTTAATGTTTCTGTATTTAAGAACCTTTTTAGAGAGTTTCATCATAGACAACATTGGTATTGGTACTTTTTTCTTTTTGACTTGAACTTTTAATACTGAATTATGTGTATTTTTCCTTCATGCTTTAAAGTTTGTTGATTAAAAAAGCACTCAACAAACATAATTACCAATTACCTATTTTTGAAAACAAAAATATAGCCTTTGACTTAGGTGAGGATTTGAAAAGAAGGGACAATATCTCTAAAAGATATAAAGGACTTTGGTAGTATAAGCCATTTTAGTGGAACATGTCAGATACTAAGTGGAGGATAAAAAGGTGAAGCCTCACCACACAGAGAAATAAACTGGGGGACGACAGGACCCAAAGATACTGGGCTCCTCCCAGAGAGAAGGCGGCTCCCAAAGGGGAAGTAGGGCTGCGGGCGGTAAGCCCGTGCAGGGCTTTCTACTGGCGTCTCAGTCCATAGGCCGTATCTGTGGATATTTGAATGTGTTGCAAAATGATCACCTAGTTAACATTCATCACCACACATAGTTACAGATTTTTTTCTTGTGATAACTTTTAAGATTTACTTTCTCAGCAACTTTCAAATATACAGCATAGTATTATTAACTATAGTCACCATGATGTATATTACCTCCCCAGGACTTATTTTATAAGTGGAAGTTTGTACCTTTTAACTCCCTTCACCCATATCACCTACCCCCACCTCTGGAAACCACCAATCTGTTCTCTATGAGTTTAGGTTTTGGGTTGGGTTGGGTTTTGTTTTAGAATACACATAAGTTATATCATATGGTATTTGTCTTTCTCTGACTCATCTCACTCAGGATAATGTCCTCAGCGTCCATCCATGTTGTTGCAAACGGCAAAATTTCCTTCTTATCACAGAATAATATTCGATTGTATAGCAGGCTCTCAAATAATGTTTAGTTCAATGTTATTTCATTATAATGTTGATGAGATGCCATAGGAACTTAACTCTTGTTTATGTCAATTAGCCTATGGTAAAATTGGTTTTGTTATACGTTGTTTCACTTTAAGCTTCAGAACCTATCAACAGTGTTAAATGAGGACTTACCTGTGTATATACATATATGTGTATGTGCGTGTGTGTGTGTATATATACATACACACACATCCCACATTTTCTTTATCTGTTCCTCCACTGATGGACACTTAGGTCATTAACATATCTTTGCTACTGTAAATACTGCTGCAATGAACATAGGGGTGCATATGTCTTCTCCAGTATGTGTTTTCATTTCCTTTGGTTAAATACCCAGTGTGGAATTGCTGGACTGTATCATAGTTCTATTTTTAACTTTTTGAGGAAACTCCATATTGTTTTCCATAGTAGCTGCACCAATTTACATTCCCACCAACAGTGCACAGGAGTTCCCTTTTCTCCACATCCTCACCAACACTCGTTGTTTCTTGTCTTTTGATAATAGCCATTCTGACAGGTGTGAGTTGCTCTCATGTGGTTTTCATTTGCACATCCCTGATGATTAGTGATGTTGACACCTTG
The DNA here is from genome assembly GCA_028627145.1 of Eidolon dupreanum. Classification (NCBI taxonomy): domain Eukaryota; kingdom Metazoa; phylum Chordata; class Mammalia; order Chiroptera; family Pteropodidae; genus Eidolon; species Eidolon dupreanum. The sequence continues at coordinate 62,478,225 of CM053501.1, read as the reverse complement.
CTGTATACCTGTGGCCATTTGTGTGTCTTCATTGGAAAAATGTCTAAGGTTTTCGATCCATGTTTGGGAATCTATGTATATGGGGAGCCAACTTAATTTATACATAAATTTTTAAAATAAGTTTATTTATTTAAATTAGTTTCATATATACAGTACATTAGACAGCTACAATGTTTATAAAACAATCCCCCTAATAGCTCCCTCCCTCTCCTGCCCTCCTCTTAGCCATCATATTAATGCTAACTACGTTCTCTCTTCCATGCTCCCTGTGCCCAATATCAACTACTAATCTGTACTTCTTTAACTTCTTTAACCCTTCACCCCCATTCTCCCAGCCTCCCAACCCCACCCTCACATAAATTTTTGACTGCGCAAAAGGTGACATCCTAACCTCTGTGTTGTTAAGGGGTTAACTTTATTCAGATCCTCTGCCTATCAGATTTAATCGGATTTTTTGTTTGTTTGCCGTTGAGTTGTATGAGCTTTTCATATATTTTTGGATATTAACCTCTTATCAGATACATGATTTGCAGATAGTTTTCTCTGGTAGGTTGCCTTTTCATTTCGTTGGTAGTTTCCTTTGCTGTACAGAAGCTTCTTAGTTTGATGTAGTCCCACTTGTTTACTTTTGTTTTTGTTGCCTTTGGGTGTCAACTCCAAAAAACCATGGCCAAGACCAGTGTCAAGGAGCTTCTTACCTATGTTTTCTTCTAGGAGTTTTATGGTTTCATGTCTTACACTCAAGTCTTTAATACATTTCGAGTTGATTTTTGTGTATGGTGTAAGATAGTGTTCCAGTTTCATTCTTTCGTATGTGACTGTCCAGTTTTCCCAGCATCATTTATTGAAGAGACTGTCTTTTCCCTGTTGTATATTTTCAACCCCTTTGTTGTAAATTAGTGGACCATATATACACAGGTTTATTTCTGGGATCTCTATTTGGTTCCATTGATCTCTGTCTGTTTTTATGCCAATACTGTATTATTAGATTCTGTAGCTTTGTAATATCGCTTGAAATCAGGAAGTATGATGCCGTTAGCTTTGTTCTTGTTCAAGATTCATTTGGCTATTCTAGAAAATATTCTAGAGTAGCCAAAGCAATCATGTGCTTATTCATAAGATTTAGTTCAACATAAAATGCCTCCTTTAGCACTGACAATTTTATCTAGAGTCAGGAATTTTTTACTTTATACCATAAAGTCACACAGAGAGGCAAGTCCTTGGAGACCTCTGGGAAAAGAAAAGAAAGGAATTGACTTTCAATGGAAAAAAAATTCCCTCAATAGCAAAGTTTAAACATCCCAGGAGGAAGAATGAGATCACATGGGAGGTGACATGGGCAGAGAGAGGGGCACAAGAAATGCTGGTGACTTTTTAGAAATGAACTACTGATCCCAAGCAGCACAAACCAACCCGAATGGGCTGTGGGTCCGTGGTGTAAAATCCAGGCCCACTTGGGCTCATTCATGCTCATGCCAGAAATGAGCCAAGCACACTTCATGTCCAAAATCAAGCACAGCCTTCTTCTACAAACCTAGCCTTACTCCCTCTCCTTCCTCTTTTTCTCACTTAATGAATGCCCTCCCCCGAACCCCCCCCCCCCCCACAGACACTGTAATCTCCCTTTCACCAGTTTCCCTGCAACTCTATGTGCCCAAATTCTACCAAGCCTTCATGGTCCAGCCCAAGATACATTGAGTCCCATTACCCTCTTCAAGCCTCCAAAGTACCTTCTTTGCTGTGTATCACCCCCACCATTATCATGGCTATTTGCATGCCTATCTGCCCTCTTCTCTTCAGTGAGTTCACCAGGATGTGCTTGTCTTTGTATGTCCATGCTGCCTGATACATAGTAGGTCCTTAGGCTGTTGATTAGCTTGAATAGAATTGAATGGCTAGGTCCTGGCTTCCTGCCACCTGTGAACTCTTCCTACTTCACAGGAAAAGAGGTCAAGCCCTTAGACAGGACTTAGGGATGCAGAATCAAGGGGCCACCTCTTCTTTTCTGCGGCTCGAAATAGAAATGTATTTACTGCCATGAATTAGCTGCTGTTCTGAGAATAGTGGAAACACAGAGCTCAGATACCCTGAGCCATTGACGTCACCTAATGGTGCTGCACAGGCCTAGAGAGACACAGATTTTCCAATAACAAAGAATTTTTATATCTCTGGCTAGCCACAGTGTTTTTCCTCCTTAGAGGAGGCTGAAGTGAATGGTGATGGGTTTGTGATGGGAAGGGCTCCCCAGAGGGTTGGGAGCAGCCTGTCTGCAGGCAGTTCCGGTGGTGCTGCTTCCTTGGGTTTAGCCTGACGTGTAGATTTCTCCATGGGTTTGCATTTTAAACAAGGAATGAAATCGTAAGCCAGGCTGCTGTCTTCTGGTGATGTTTCTCATCAGCAAAGATCTATTTTTCTATATGAACCCTGTAGCTCTTTGTCAAGAGGCTGGAAATGCTCAGCGAGATTTGTCTGCTGTAAACATCACCTCCCCCTTCACCACACACACACTTTCTCCCCAAATACATATTAAGCACCTGTTCTGTGGTGCCACTAGGGACATGAAGTCTCTGCCCCAGAAGCCATGGGGCCACAGGCAGATAAATAGGGTACATTTCCAGAGCACAGTGTGGAGATGTGCAAACCGAGTGCCAGAGAAGCACGAACACAGGACCCACAGAGACTGGCTAGGATTTTTTTAGGTGTCATCCAGGACAAGGGGCAATAGGCCAAATGTGGCCTGTTTTGTAAATAAAGTTTTATTGGAACATAGTCACACTCCATTGTTATGTAGCACTGTGGCTACTTAACTACAGTTACAGAAGAGACCATATGGCCTGCAAAGCCTAAAATATTTACTGACTGGCCCTTTATAGAAAAATTTTGCTGACCCTGTTTCTAGAAGATAATTTTCTTTCTTAGATTTGCCACTTTCTTAGGCCAGGAACAGTGTGCCTAGGCCCCCCAGAAGTCCTCCTTTCCAAGCATTCACACACTTCTTTGGGCACCCTTTGCTTTTATCTCAGCCCCCACACTCTGGTTCAGAGCTACGAGGACCTAGTTTTCCCAAGGCATTTGCCTTTTCACTAGGTCCAAATCCAAATGCATGACTCAGGCCATGGAATTTCAGCGATCCGGTCCCAGAGTCAGACTCGTGTACACCAGTTCCTCCTACATGGGCCTGGTCAAAGCAGAGATGCCTCACCACTGCCACACCTACAGCACCCACCTCTAGCTCAGTCACAGTGCATCTCCTTCTCACTTTCTCCTCCAGGCCTTGGCCGTGAGAATATGGGGAGCACAGCACTCCTGACACCTAGTGTGCCAGTGGTGGGCTTATAGCCCTGGGACACAGTATGGGAAGCCAGAGGGCGAGAGACAGAGCTGCAGTTGGCAATGTGGATTGGATCACCTGGTCCGCCTTCTCATGGAGGAATTAGAGGCCATGGGGAAGCCTCAGGGGAGGTATAGGTGTCTCATGTCCAGTAAGAGGAAGTGGTTGTCTTGTGAAGTTAGGGAGCATGGCCCACCTAATGAGCAGCTCCAGAAAACCCCTGTTCCACAGGATTAGAGCAGGGGAAGGTCTATGGCCAGGCCCAGGGGAAGCATTCTACTTTCTAGCTTCTCGAGGCTCTAAGACAAAGGCTGATTAAGAGCAGAATGAGACGAATCTGGAAAACACAGGGCTTTCTAGAGCTTGAATCCTGCCTTTGGAATTTCATTGACCACCTTGTCACCCTCATTTCATGACAGAAAGGTTAGTTCAACTATGGAAAAAAGTTGGAAGGATATAATTTCTGAATGAAGAACAGCTATTTAACATGAATAAGTTTCGCTTGGTGGAAAAACTTGTCTCTGCCACTGCAGACTGATGAAAGCATTGTCACAGGTGGACATTAGTCTGGAGACAGACATTTGGAGGTGACTGCTTTAAAAGCACTTTGATGTATGTAACTCATTCGGGAATAGTGCAGGCAGAAATGGAGATCGAATTGGCCAAGTTTGCAATAATGAAATATTGTTTTGAGATAAACTTTTGGGGTTCATTTATGTTTTGTTTTATAGTAAGCTATTTAATCTTGAAATTGTTATAAAGATGAAGAAAAGATTGAACTTCGCTGTAATAATAATGAATAAGACTAAGCCTCTCAGAAGTGCCTAAAACAAGATACAAAGGGTGTAGAGCGTGAGAAAAGGGAGAGAACAGGTCTTCAGTTTTGTGAAAACTTTGGGGAAGGAGGGACTGGGCCCTGAATGCAAAAGCAGCAACGTCTCAAGGGATCAGATTAGGTTCAATATAGGAAAGAATCATTAGAATTGACCGAAGTTGGTAGCTTTAGTGGATAGTAAGTTCACCACCACAGGAGATAAACAAATAGAAGTAGACTGAGCACTCAGTGCGAAAAGCGGTCTAGGGAAAGTTACTCATTGGCCAGGTGTTACCCTAGATTAGTGGTTCTCCAGGTGTGGTTCCCTGGAGCAGCAACAACCCCAGGAGTTTGTTAGAATCGTAGTCAGACCTACAAAATCAGAAACTTTGAGAGTGGGCGTGGGCAATCTGTTTTAATAAGCCCTCCATGCTATTCCGATTTACTCTGAAGTTTAAGAGCTACTGGACAAGATGAATGGCTTCAAGATTCTGCCAGTGTAAACTCAGATTATTGGTTCATGAGCAGGTTCTGTTCTGGGTTAAATATAGTCAGAAAAGATTGTTTTCACTTCTGGCCCTCTAGCCTTCCCCTCCCAAGTATGAGGACCCTGACTCAGCATTGTGCAGGACCCCAGCCATGCCCAGCCTGTGCCATAGACTTGCCCATCCAGCACTGAAAAGTAACCATTCAAATCGAGAAGTGGGCTAAATATAAACCACATGCTAGAATTCAGAGACTTAGTATGAAAGAGAATGCAAATTATCTCATTAAAGATCTCAGTCTCGTATTGATTGCACGTTGAGATAACATCCTACACATACTGTACTTACAATATTAAGGCGAATTTCTCCTGTTTGTGTTTTGTTTTTTACTTTTTAATGTGGCTACTAGAAAAATTTAAACTTTTTATGTGGTTTGTAGTATTGCTACTGGACAGAACTGGTCTAGCCCTTCCCTCTCCTGCCAAATCTTACCACGAATCCAGGTCCCTCACACTTTCACAGGTGTTACAGGGGCCAGCAAGCTATGCACATAGTTGAGTCTTCAGTGAGTCAGCTGCAGTCTTGCTGAGCTTCCCAGCAGATGAGGAGGATGTTCTGATGGGCACTTAAGCAGACCTTTAGGGAACTTTTTTATTTGGGGAGTTTTGGGGGCACTTTTATTCTCAAACTGAAGCAGAAAATTAGTTCTCACTCTCTAGAGCTCTCGAGTGGACAGCCCAGGCACCATGCCTCTGACAAGTTCCTACCCACTGCCCCCATGGTCCGTTCCAGTTCCCTACCCCCACATTGGCCTTCTGTTGGATGTGACCGTCCCTGGGCCTCTACTCTCCCCACATTTGCCAAGTTCTGTTCCCCCTAGTCCTTTCCTTCCTGGCAGGAGGCTTGGATGATGGGCCTTTTCACAACTTCTGGACTTCTCTAGCATGTGGCGGAACAGGGTCCCGGTTACTAAGAAAATCTAAAATCTCATGGCATTCTCTATAAAAAAAAGAGAAGAGAGTGGCAGCTTCGGAGAACGAGGAGAGAAGAGCTCATAGAATCCCTTGCTGGTTTCTATTTATTGTTAATGCTAATCCCTAGTGACAAAACCAAGTTTTAAATTTGTCCTAAATTCCTAGTACTTGAGATCTGTCACTTGTTTTTGAATGGTATGAACACTTTGCAACTTCCTTGTCCTTCAGCACTCAACCCAGCTTCTCCTCACCCCAAGAAATCTTCCTGAACCTGTCAACTATGTCCCTTCCCACTAATGATGTGACCATGACACTTCTTGTCAGCATCACCCATTGGACCATTAATCTTCCACTGCTTTGGGTCAGTTCTCAGGTTGGGGCAGGGACCCTATTGTATGTGCCCAGTAGACATCAGGAAATTATTCTGAAAACTAATTTTTATTCCTTAACACAGTAACCTTTGGAAGGCATAGGAAATTAAAGATGCAGCTCTGTGTAGACCCAAATTATTATTACATGTAGAGTTTTGATCTACAGGTAGTCAGATATGTCTCAGGTGCTGTTTCAAAGAATATTTGTTGTGTTCTCCAAAGGCCCATGTCTAAGTATGACTTCTTAAAAGGAAACTGGAGAAAAAAGGACACTGCAAGTAAAAACGTGAGGTCAGTTATCCCTGAGAGTGGCTATTCACTTAGAAATGTATTTTATGCAATCAATATATTACCATGATACTGAGTTTGTACATATACTGTTCTGAGTAGGTACCCCAAATATTTGTTGATATATTTGGTAAAGCCACTAAGTAAACAAAATTTTTCCATTTAGCTTTAGTACATATTTACACAAAGCTATTTAAAGAAAGTCCTCCGATATTGCAAAACTGCGTTTTTTTCCTGAGAAACCACATTTGAACAGCCAAACCCTGAGCAGATGTGAATGGGGTACCTGCTGTCTGAGGGTACAGACAAGGAGCTCACAGCAGGAACAAGGGACAGGCAGGGACACTGAGAATTCAGCAGTAGGATTATGTGTGTGGGAAGTCTTGGCTCTGAGAAGAGAGACACAACATCCTGCCTGGTGGTGGTGGTGGCTGCTGTAGTAGTAGCCGGTCACCACAGGCTTCATGAAGCCCCTGGGGTATGAAGCTGAGAGGGAGTCACAGGGGATGTGCAGCTAGCTACACTGAGCACAGAGGGCTCGAAAGCTGCCTCATTTCAGGTAGACACAGGTGCCCTCCACCCTGTCAGAGAAGCTCAGCCCTCATAGCCGACAGGTCAGTAAGCCCGGGGTTGTCCACCCATCCTGCATGGTGGTAGGATTCCTTTGCCCTATTCTGCTTCTCATTCTGTCCTCTCTGCTATGTTAATATGTATTTGTAAGGCTCTTATCCAGTGGTGGGGTCAGGTTGAAGGTAGAGGATGAGAAAAATAGCGGAAGGGACTCAGTCTTAGCTAGAAATCAGATTTGCCTCTGTGAAGCCATTCATACCTGCTCGCCAGCCATAGCTCGCTCCAGCAGGCAGGCCCTACCCAGGAGCCTCAACACTGGAGGCCTCAGTATGAAGAAAAACTAGTTTGACTTGAGAAAGATAGGTTTGGTAGTGAGCAGTAAACAGACAGACACATTTAAGACAGCTGGGACTTAAAGAGGAGATACTGTGTTGGCCTTTGGAGAGGAGAGATTTTTCTCCATAAATGTAACTAAAATTCGGAAGGCTACATTTTTATATGATTCAGGTCATTCAAACTATTACAAAATTATGCTTACTGTGGAGACTTATACTAATTAAGCCCAGGAGACTTTCATATTACCTTAGACCTGACATGTTAAAGTTTTACTTATTTACCACTTCTTACGCAATTTGTATTAGCCCTATCTAAAAATTTTTCTCTTTCCAGAGCAACAGTTTGTGACTGACTCCTCTTAAGAAACTAATGCATTTCACATTGAGGAGAACTTTTCAGTTTGGGGCATGTGCTCAGCCTACTCTGAGCATTCATTTATTCCGTTAATAAGCATCAGTAACCTTTAGGCACTTTGGTCCAGTGGAAAACATAAGGAGGAACAAGGCTGAAGTCACCATGTTTCTCTCCACATCTCCTTCTGAAATCCTTGGTTTGGCTCATGAGACACCCCCATTCACTTAGTCATGCCCTGAATCTGGGAACCACCTTCACCTCCCTTGCTTTCGTGAGTCCCCTGCGTCCTTGAAGCCACGTAGTTCTAAAAATGTGTCTTCCTCACAACTCTCACATGCCCTTTTCTGCATCTGACTCCTACTTCATCCCATGATGACCTCTGGTTGTCATGCACTGGCCTCCTGACTGCTCTTCCTCTGCCTTCATTTAATGACGTGCTGCCACCAACTCATACAGACTCAGGGCAGCTGATTGCTTAATTTTCTGGAATTTTGTGAGCTAGTTGTTAAACCAGCCATTATTAATTGAATTATA